>OW052185.1:93979966-94579966 GCA_932526625.1 Rhingia campestris
TACTAGGGGTTGGGTATACAAATGGTTTTTGTAAGAAAACGGCCAGAAAAAGTTGGCTTGGGTTAAAATGATGTATAGACGAAATGTTCACATTATCCAATGATCTTGCATCGAAAGTTTTTGCAAACATTTTAAAAATCTACCAAAAACTTTTTTTTTTCAAATGAAAACGTCCGCAAAAAGTGGGCATGGAAAAAACCTTATATAGACGAAATATAAATATTGCGTTTCTATAAATATGTTGCCCAAACACTCTTTCAAAATTCCTTACGGTTTGGATAAAATTTACATTTTTCTAAAAAGGGGGCATGGCAGTGGGAGGATTTCAAATTTTTTTACACTTGTTCTGCTGAAAGCAACAATGGCCCAAAAACTAGTGACATACGGAAGGACAGACATGGCTAAATCGATTCAGCTATCGACACTGAGTCGATCCATATACTTTAAGGTATATCTAGCTTAATTATTTCTCTATATTACAAGGTAAGGTTAGGTTAGAGTGGCTGCCGGCGTTCGCCAGCACACTTAGACCACTTACTATCTCCTTACTATCCATGGGAAAACCATTTTGAGCTTTTGATGAAGCGGAGGAGGCTTTTCACTTCCGATTTTGCCAAATCACTGAGACTTTGTAAATAGTAAGCTTCGAGATGTAGCTTCCTTTTGTTTGATAGACCCGGGCAGTTACAAAGGAGATGGAGTATTTTTTCCTCCTCCTCCTCGTCCATGCAGCTCCTACAGAAGTCGTTGAGAAGAGGCCTAGCCTTTCTGCGTGCCTACCTATTAAGCAGTGCCCCGTGATGACACCTATGGTATCGCAAATATGCGGTCTAACGAGCGAAATCAGTCCCTTTGATATTCTCAAATCTAGCTTTGGCCAAATTTGTTTGGTTGTTTGACACGTCGTGCGAAGACTCCATCTGAGGTTGCGCTAATAAGCTTTTGCATGTAGCGATAGGAATACCTAGTGCACCCGTGTCAGGTACAATTGGTAATTTGGTTCCGTTTCTGGCGAGTTCATCAGACTTACAGTTCTCTGGAATGTCACTATGCCCAGGCACCCAGCATAGGTGAATATTGAAATGCTTTGACATCTCCTGCAGACGGCAATCTAGGGTTTTCTTTGAATTTGTTGAAACTGTCTTTGAATTTGTTGAGACTAATATCCTTGGCAGATATTACATTCTCTTTCAACTAGGATAAGGCTTCTTTGATCGCCATTAGTTCCGCCTGGAACACACTGCAATGATCAGGAAGACGGAAAGATAGGCTGAGATTTAGCCTGTCGGAGAAGACACCAGCACCCACTCCGTTTTTGTTTTGGAACCATCGATGTAGAAGTGGATCGAGTCATTTAGCACAGGTTCGTTGCTCTCCCATGACGTTATGTTTGGGATTGTGACCCGGAAACAAACTATGTATCAAAACTAATGTACCCCTATGGGATAGGATATAAATATTCAGGAGAAAGGATCATAATGACATTACATGTGTCCGAAATTTCTCAAACAACAAACAGAGAGACACTCAAGGCTGTTGGTATAAGTCCGGAAAGTGTTGACTCGAACGATGGTTTTTTCACGATCAAAGATCCTTTGGAGAAGATAAATTCGATAGGCGCTGTCTTCGAGACCGTGTATACGGTGAACAATCCTGTTCGCCCAAATCGCTATATTGAGGAAAGAGCCTTTCTGAATCACTATTATCTACGTACTGAACTACAGGCTTGGCGATCTGGGAATCACGGTTTTACCGTAATCAATGACGAAAACCATTCAAATGACATAGCCGCCAATAGCCTGATGTTGTCGTGCAAAAAGATAGACTCCTGGACATCTTTGTATCACTGAAAAATAAAAAAATCGGCGGGAGAGGACGGTATCACGAACTTCGTATTGAGACACCTGCCACCCTGTTTAAAAATGCAATGAATAATGCACATTATCCGGTGTGCATTAGAAAACGGCATCCTATCACTAAAAAGGGCTAGGACAAAACAAACTCTGCAAATCTTCGGTCAATAAGCCTTATGCTGAATGTAAGCAAGGTATTCGAAAAGATACTCAATTGAGCTCTGTTTCAGTAAGTCGAGAAAAAAAAATTATTCTGGAAAATCAGTTTGTTTAAGAGCGTGACATGACACTATTCATGCCGCGTCGAAACTAGTGTCCGACATTCAATAGAAAAAATTCAAAAAAAACAGTGCACAGGGGCCTGTCTGGTTGACTTTGAGAAGGCCTTGGATACCGTATGGTTAGAGTGGTTTTTCTACAAGCTGACCAGACTGGGCATGCGTAAACCCATGCTATATATGATTTATGAAATGCTAATGGGAAAAAGTTCGTCGTCAAATGTGGCAACGTAAATGTGAATTATGGGACACCTTTCACATAACTACCATGCAACAGAAAATAATTTCTATCACACTTGCAAATGAACTATCGTTTCGAAATGAAATTCTCAAGGCATTCGCTTCATAACTTTAAGGAGTAATAACATTAAGATCTCGAAATTTCTACTTTTTGTTGCATTCAGAGTTTTTTTTTATTTCTGCCGCCAAGGGCCAAAAACGTAGACCTTTCGTTGTTTTCAAAAGGATGAAACTTCCTTACACACAAAAAAAAGAAAAGCGAATACCTAGAAACTTTTCTCACTTCTATTACAGCCACCCAGGACCGAATTCAAATGAACTGCTTGAAACTTCCGGAGAATAAAATCGAATCCTTTTTAATTGGTTTGGTGAACAATCTGTATGCATGCACAAGCTAGCATTGGCAAATAATTTAATAAATAAATTTTAAAACTTTGATTTTTAATCTGTGCACAGTACAATGCCTAATTGGCAAACCTCAATATCAAATAGTTAAATTCTCTTTAAAAAGCTCTGGATAACATTTAATTATTGTGTCTGTAAAAACGAATTCCAAAAATTGAAAATTCCTGTCGCTTCTGTATTATTCGTATTCAATACAGACACATTTTTTTGATAAATAAGCGTTTGCAAACTCACATTTATTACGCTTTACTCTGAAACTTGATATTTTTGGAATATCCAACCGAAAGCAATTGGCGATTCAATTGAAAAAAAAAAAACTTGTAGTTCTTGATTTGGTTCGTAGACTAAGATTGTATAAATATAGTCCAAATAGTTTGTTAGAAAGTTTGGAATTTCTTTAAACTTTTATCAAAAAACATTTTTGAACACAAACGGACGGAAAGACAGAATTTGCTAGATAGACTCACATTCAACTCTCATTAGTTCCATATACTTTTAAAAATCTCTGTATTCAATTTCTGTACTTATCCAAATACGCAGGAATTTAAAGCGGTAATGAATTACTTGCCTTCCTGCTACGCGTATCTTTAACCTCTTGATTAACACCATACCATCAGCATCGAATATTGAAGAACAGCCGCAACTGATGTGCTAGGTTTCTCGCGCCCACCAGCAAGAAACCCTTGGTTAGATGAGGAATGCCTACAGAAGCTCACTGCCAAGTGCGAGGCCTTCAAGGCTAAGCTGCAGCTGAAGACGAGAGCTGCCATTGAGCTGTATAGACAAAGAAGATGGGAAGAACATCTGCTTTTCAGAGAGAAGAAAAAAGCGCGCGATCGAGGATATAGAGAGGTGTCCAGTAATGATGTTTGCAATTTTTTGCCAAAGAGTAAAACGTCAGACCTCCATAGATACAAGGCACGAATGGAATCCCATCGAGATGAACAAAGAAATATCATAGCTGAGACACAGTCGATGCTGAGGGTATGAAAGAACCACTTCTGCAGACTGTAAAACGGCGATGACGAACACCATCCGGTGTCAGGAAGAACGAACCATTCTATATTGAAAACTAGCAACCACCCGACCTAAGTGAAGTGAGGATAGAAATATCTAAACTCAAGCTTAACAATGCTTCCGGCAATTACGGCCATTCCGACGAGCTTTATAAAACCAGCGGATATGACTTGGTAAGTTACATCCACCAACTCAAAAGCCCAATCTGGTCGGATGAAAGTGTGCCTGAAGAATGGAACTACAGCAGCGTTTGCAAGATCCACAAAAAAGGAGACCCTCTGAACTGCGCCAACTACAGAGGCATAAGTCTTCTCAACATCGCCTACAAGATCCCATCTGCGTAATATGTGAACGCCTGAAACCGTTTACCAAGAACCTGATCGGCCCTAATCAACGTGATTTCAGGCCAGGAAACTCCATAACCGATCAAATTTTTACTCTTCGGCAGATCATGAAAAAAAATCCAAGAAGTCCAAATCGATACCCACCACCTATTTATCGATTTCAAAGCCGCATTCGACAGCATTTATAGAGACGAACTATAGCCATGTCAGGTTTTGGTATAAACCACCCAAACTCCTCCATCTGTGAAGGATGACGATGGAGAATTAACCCTGCTCCATCAGTGTCGGTAATGACCTCACCGAAATATTCTTTAGCCAAAAGGGGTTCAGGCCAGACAGCTGGCTGTCATGTGACTTCTTCAATTTGATTCATGAGAGAATTGTGCAAAACTCCCGAACCAGAGGAACAATCTTCCTAAAATCGGTGCAACTACTAACATCCGCCGACGATATTGACATCATTGGTAGGACTCAACGTGATGTCACAGCCACGTTTGCTAGTATAGCAAATATGGGTTAAACAGTAAGTGAGGGTAAGACTAAGGATATGCTGTCAACACGAAAGGACACACAACATCGACGAATTGGACAGAAAGTCGCCATTGACAGATATAACTTGGAGGTAGTACGGGACTTTATCTACCTCGGCTCCGCTATTAACTCTGACAACAACATCTCGTCAGAAATCAAACGAAGAATTACTCTTGGCAATCGCTGTTTCTTCGGGCTAAGAAGGCAATTTAGTAGTAAAGCCCTCACTCGAACTACTAAGGAGATCCTATATAAGACCCTGATCATCCCAGTCCTGCTTTACGGCGCTGAAGCATGGACCGTATCAAAAGCGGATAAAGAAATCCTTGGTCGATTCGAGAGAAAAATTCTTCAAAAATCTTCGGTCCCGTTTGCGTTGACGGGCTATGGAGACGAAGATTCAGCCACGAACTATACGAGCTGTACACGACATACCCCTAGTCAAAAAACTTCGCATTGGAAGTTTAAGATGGCTAGGACATGTAGAAAGAATGGACACCAATACTCCGGCTCGCAGTATCTTTGATTCCCAGCCAGACGTCGGACGCAGTAGAGGAAGACCTCGCCTTAAGTGGCGCGCACAAGGAGAAACCGACCTCAACCAACTTGGAGTGCAACCTGGAGGCAGTTAGCTAAGGACCGGGCTAATTGGAGAGGCATGTTGGTTGAGGCCCAGGTTCATCCCGGACTGTAGCGCCACTTATGTAAGTATATCCATTAATAAATCCAAACGCCAAGCACTCTTGTTATTCACAGCCAAAGTAATAAATCAAAATGAAAATCACTCTAGTCAGACTGACAGCTATTATTTGTATTGGTATTGGTAAATCTG
Organism: Rhingia campestris; assembly: GCA_932526625.1. NCBI lineage: Eukaryota > Metazoa > Arthropoda > Insecta > Diptera > Syrphidae > Rhingia > Rhingia campestris. The sequence goes on from OW052185.1 coordinate 93,985,467, forward strand.
AGGAAAAATACAAATTTTCAAAATTGATCTAAAATCAAAAAAAAAATCAATTTTTTTGCCCAATGGAACACAACAACTGTAAAAATCGGTCTTTTGACAGCTTCAGATAAAAAAAAAATGATTTTTTCCCAATGGAAAACGCCATTAGATGGTAAAAACTTTTTTCTAAAAATTCAAACGATTAAATTTGGACGCAGGACTCTATTTCCAAAAAAGTCCTCTATAAGACCACCAACAATATACCTACACAGTAAAGTCGACCGAGTGTTATTTAAGGTTTCAGAATTAATAGCAGACGTGGATGCATGTGTGGATGTTATTATAATGGTTGACTTTAACATTAACTGGCTTATAAATAGTACCTACAAAAAAAGAATCTATGAAAGTGTATTAGACAGCTCGTTCAAACAAATAGTTACAGAACCAACTAGAATTTCTGAAACCTCTTCGACTCTTATAGATTACGTAATAACAAATTCAGAAAATGTAAATGCAAAAGTGAACAAAAAATTAAAAATCAGTTACCACGAATCTTTGGAAATTATTATCGAAACAAATCGCGACACTAAAAATTATAGCAAAAAAGTTATTAAATCATAAGTATTTAATGAAGGTGTTTTTCGAAGACAGCTGCTTGGTAGTGAAATGGCAAATTTAAATTGCAATATTGATTTTAATGAATTAGCAATGTTCTTTAGTGATAAATTGAATACGACTGTAAAAAAAAATGATGGTTTTTAAGACAATCAGTGAAGAAAATGGCACCAATTAAAGGTACAACCAATATTTATATAATTTAAAGCGAATAAAAATACAGTTGCATCAAATCGCGGTGTGGACGAATAATAGAAGGGACTGGAAAACGTATAAATTTTGCAGAAATAAGTAAGCAAGTGAACTACACACAGCAAAAAATAATTTTATTGACCAAAAATCAATGTGGAGGACAATTAAAACACTGGTACTAAACGAAGAAAAAAATGAAATACGTGAAATATTATATGACAATATAACAATAGAAAGAAGTCTAAAATATCTAATAAACTTAACAATTTTTTTGTGAAAAGTGTAGAGGAAATAAATAAAAATATACCATATGTCCAATATACGAATTTAATTAATAACAATATTAGAAAAACATTTAAATTTCAAAATATAAACATGAGTGAATTAAAAAATATTATGAAAAGTATGAATGCAAAGAAAGACGTCAACAGTTTGTCAGTAAAAATGATGTTGTGTGTGTTAGATATCATAGGGCCTTGTTATCTAAAAATAATAAACGATTCACTTCAAAAAAGGTATTTTTCCAAATTGCTGGAAGGGATCGACAGTGGTGCCTATAGAAAAAGTGAAGCGAACCGTAAATCCTGCTGACTTCCGGCCCGTCAACATGCTTATGACAGAGAGCAAGATTTTGGAAAAACTGGTACAAAAGCAATTACAAAAATACATGGAAAGCAATCAATTTATGGCAGATTACCAATCAGGTTTTCGACAAAAACACAGTTGTGAATCTTTGCTTAATATTGTGATTACACAATGGAAAACCCAAATCAATGACAAAAAAGTAATAGTTGATGTTTTCTTGGATTTGCAAAGAGCGTTCGAGACAATAGATAGAGACATAATGATACAAAAACTTGAAAAATGCGGTGTAAAAGGAGCAGAAATTGAGTAGTTCAAAAGTTATCTGTCGAACAGAGTGCAACAAACTAGGATATCGAATGTAATATCTGAACACGTGGCTGTAACACTGCGTGTACCGCAAGGAGCTGTGCTTGGGACTTTACTATTTATTATTTACGTCAATGATTTGGATAAAGTAACGGGTGATCCAAGTAGAGATACTTTTTTCAATAGCCTTTTTTTGACATATCACGTGTGAGTCGTGTCATGCTGTCATGTTATTTTTGTTTAGTATTGTTTGGCATTTCATAATGGAAAGACTTACGCGTGAACAACGTTTACAAATTGTTCAACTTTATTATGAAAATTCACGTTCTGTGAGGAATGTGTTTCGTGCACTTCGCTCAACTTATGGTCAACATAATCGGCCTACTGAGCGTACTATTCGCAACACCATCACCCATTTTGAGACCCAGCATTCATTATTGGATAATATTCGACCGAATAGACCACGTCCAGCACGCTGTGAAGAAAATATAGCGGCCGTAGCTGAGAGTGTACACGAAGACCGTGGAGAGTCGATTCGGCGCCGTTTGCAGCAACTCTAACCATGATAACCGACTATTTGATGCCTGAAATTGAAGCTCGTGATCTCGGCGACATTTGGTTTCAGCAAGACGGCGACACTTCCCACACATCGCATCAATCAATGGACTTATTGAGAGAACATTTCGGTGAGCACATAATTTCACGTTTTGGGCCGGTCGATTGGCCACCAAGATCGTGTGATATCACACCGTTAGACTTTTTCCTGTGGGGATATGTAAAGTCAAGAGCTTATGCCGACAAACCCGCTTCGATTCAGGCCTTGGAGGAAAACATCACGCGTGTCATTCGCCAGTTACCAGTCGAAATGCTCGAACGAGTGATCGAAAATGGGACTCAACGGATGGACCATCTGCGACGTAGCAACGGCCAACATTTGATAGACATAATCTTCAAAAAATAAATGCCAAAGAATGTTCTTTCAAATGATAATAAACATTCTATATTAAATTTGAATTTTCTGTGTTTTTTTCTTTAAAAAAGTAGGGAACCTCGAAATGGATCACCCTTTATAATCACTTTACGGAATAAGGTTCCTGGCTTTTCTGTGGTCTGTGGGGTGTTTTTTTGAGAAGGTGTGTGTCTGACTTCTGGAGCCTGTAATTGAATCTGGAATCCAAACAGGTAGATTTGATTGAGTTTTCGATATGTATGTTAGTGATAATCAAAATTTATTTTTAAAATTGAAGGAAAATCGGTGTTTTACATTTTTACAACGAGATGCTATCGGAAACACCTCTGACGTTTGTGGTTGTTAATACAAACAACAAATGAACAATCTGTACTTTGAAAATGAGACTGCTTCTCTCAAGATGAAGATGAAAATTGATAAGTGGTTTGATTGTTTCGGATTGGATGACGTAGTCAGACTTAATGATGTATTCAGTTGTTTACAACGGTAGTTTTGGTTAAGATTGCCTTTTGAATGTTTTTTTGTTTTTCGAGGATAGCTTAGACGGTTTTATCGAAAGAGCATGTAGCTTTGGTTGGTTTTTGTGAGTTCATTACAATGAAGAGAGCATATCTTCACAATGGAGTTCTTCAAAAAGGGACTAAGACGATATTTGTGCGATTCTAATCATTCTTTTTAATTTCCAATAAAAATGGCTGCAATAGCCTAGTGATTTGTTCATTGGGCTACCAGCACTGCTAAACCTCTACCGAAAGGCTGAAAAACATCCAAAAGTAACACCGCTTTTCAAATTTACCGGTTGGGTGATGTCAGAGTTCTGAAGTGAAATGATATCACGAGGTTCTACACTGGTGATAGTGAAACGTTGAATGGCTGAATGTTAAAAGCTACCTTACTACATTGAAAGTTTGACAGTTCAGTCACAAAATAATTGCGACTTTATTTTTATAAATAAATATCTACCCAAACAAAACAAATGGTCGCTTGAAAAGCAAAGTGTCATGTGTCAAAGTTCATAAATTTTCTGAAAGCTATTTAAGTTTTGCATTACTATGGATGTTTCCTTAAAATGTCAAACAACACTCACGCTGTCAGTTTAAGAGCTATAGATATGACGGTTTGATAGAAAATTTGTATTTATTTTTGCGAATTGGTCTGTATAGGTACTCAACTAAAAATCACCAAATTTTGACTAATGTCAGTTTGCTTCAAGCGAATAAATCCAAACGCAAAGCACTCTTGTTTTTCACAACAAAAGTAATAAATCAAAATGAAAATCACTCTAGTCAAACTGACAGCTATTATTTGTATTGGTATTGGTAAATCTGACGAAAAATACAAATTTTCAAAATTTATCTAAAATCAAAAAAAAAAATCAATTTTTTTGCCCAATGGAACACAACAACTGTAAAAATCGGTCTTTTGACAGCTTCAGATAAAAAAAAAATGATTTTTTTCCCAATGGAAAACGCCATTAGATGGTAAAAACTTTTTTCTAAAAATTCAAACGATTAAATTTAGACGCAGGACTCTATTTCCAAAAAAGTCTTCTATAAGACCACCAACAATATACCTACACAGTAAAGTCGACCGAGTGTTATTTAAGGTTTCAGAATCAATAGCAGACTACAGATTAAAGATGAGAGAATACAGATTGCAGACTACGAATGGCTGTCAAACATTTGTGTGAACTCACACTCGATTTTTTTTATCCGGACGTTAAAAGTTGACAGTATTCAGTTTTGTTTTTTGAAAACAATTTTTTATCCATGGGGAATATTTATAACTGAAAGGATTTGGTCTATCATATGAAGAAATATGAAATTCTGTTAAGTATTTCAGTACTTTATATAAAAAAAATTATAAATTGATAAGACAATTCAAATTAATAAAAAAATTTAAACTTCAAATTTCATTCATAAAATATGTAAAAGTTTTTACTTTTATAGACAATTTTCAAATAAAAATAACAGTAACCACGATTTATTGCGCTGTGTAAATAAACCCGTCAATCATTCCCTGACAGTATAAAAGAAATGCTTATTGAAAAATATTTCTTTACAATTACAATACTTATCCTTATGTGATTGAGTTCACTATAAATATCTATCTACAAAGTTTTACTCACGTGTAATCCGCAACCGCATAGCAATGTCCAAGGAATCTACACTGCAACGCATTGCATTGATATGGTTTCACTCTGGTGTCCACCTCGTACGTGATATTAAACCCGTATACGTCCAACAATCGATCCAGCGTCCTCAAATGGGTGCCGTCCAAAGTTCGCATTTCGAAACGAATCTCAAGGTATTGACTCGTAAACTGTATCCACGCCACTTTCGTGACATCGTCTTCGGTGAGCTGGAAAACCCGATGACTGGGCACTTTATAATCATCGCTGTAGTACATATATTCGGTAAATTTTAGTCCGCCCAACACGTACAATTGTGTCAGGTATACTACAATGGAGACGTTAGTCCCAGGTCCTGCTTCCGCGTGGATCTCTGAAGCATCAACAATCCAAACACATTCGATGGGTGTGTGAAATTTTCGAGGAAAGTTCGGTGTTTGAATGATACCGGCCGTGGCACGAAAGAGCCCTCCGCAAGTGGGAGTAGAGTTGTTGGTCGTTTGCTGGATATCCTGCTTTTGAGCCAGTGGCTTAAGCAATAACGTTGTTGGTGGCGTCGGTGGTGGGGGTGGTATTGGAGATGGGCTGTACCTCTGATATATAGACGATGTTGTGGATGCTCTGGCATTATAATGCTGTTGCTCCTGCTGAACAATATGATTCGAGCTACTACTGCTGCCACTGATACTGTTACCAAGTGCTGATGTAAATGGCATCGATGAGCTGCGAAGCCTATCGCTCCCAACCGCCACCACCGTCCGCTTATAACTGCCAGAAACTGGCTCTGTGAGTTCTTCGATTGTTTTGGCCGGTAATAAAGCCACCATGTATAGGATAATGAGAAAAAATGATGTCGTCATCGACTATTGTTTACAGTTCAATTTTACAGGGTTTATGTATCGAACTATTGTGTATCCGAGTTTCAGTGTGATTAACGGTAAAACACTAACTTTAGCCAGGCACTAACTAGGAAATGGACTTCGATTCGAATGTAGATTTTACAACAGTAGTTTGTTAGCTCCATGCAAGGACATATTGATTTTTCAGGTCCCTCTGCTGAATACCCCGATCTGCTTGAACGCCACTTCATAAGCGTTCGCAATTATTTTCTAACAAGTTGCTTTAATTGGCACCAGGGAGGGAGCATATATTTTTTTCACATGACTGCTCGACATCCGATATCGTTACGCTGATGTTTGCTCCTTTTTATTTCTCATCCGTTAATTATGTGATCATTCAGACTTAACTTGGCAGTTATGAATACATTTGTAAACACCAGTAAGTCATCTAGTTCATGGTATCCTGGAAACTTTGATGATACAATTTAACGCTGTAGGATGTTTATGATCAGAATCAAGTTTATTCATTGTGTATGTAGTTGTTGTTATTTAATTTTTGAATGCTTTGTGAAGCAAATCCCTTATTTAAGTTTGCCATCATTCCTGAAAAAGAAAAAAATTACCGTTATATGACCGTTTATATCGTGTGAACAATTATTATTATTTTTATACCATATCTCATAATATAGGTTTGAGAATTTTAAAGAGAGGAAGATATTATTTAGTATATGCATACAAAAAATTTAGATAGATCGTGTGTGAGTTACTTAAACTTTTTTTAAGCTTAGAAAAACAAGTGCAAAATAATCGAAAAATGTTTTGCACTTTAAATTGAAAAAAAAAACACATCTACTGGAAACCCACTTTCCAGGATGTGATTCATACTCCGGTAGGACTCTAGACATAACCGTATATAATGGCAACCCAATAACACCAGCAATGGAGGATATGGTTAGTGTAGAAAGAATCAATTGGGCAATTGACACCTTCTCCCCCTATAAATCCCCAGGGTATTATCCCGATCATGCTACAAAAATCGAAACACCTCGTAATAGCATTCCTACACAAATTGTTTGTTGGTAGACTAGAATGCGGTTACAGCCCTAGGTGCCGGCGGGAAGTAAAGGTTGTCTTCATCCCAATAGACCAATAAGTCTTACATGCTTCATACTAAAAACCTAAGAAAAACTAATGGATATCTACATTCGTGACAAACTCGACCCCCAATACATATCCTCGGCACAGCATGTCTACACGAAAGGTAAGGGAGTCGAAACTGCCCTACATGAAATCGTTAGTACAATAGAAAAACCTCTTCACGAGAAGGAATATACACTCGCTGCATTTCTCGACATTGAAGGAGCCTTCAATAATGTGAACACAAACGTGGACAAACGTGGACCAACCTCTAATACATATTATTGGAAGTATGCTCTACTTACTTACTTAAGTGGCGCTACAGTCCGGAATGAACCTGGGCCTCAAACAACATGCCTCTCCAATTAGCCCGGTCCTTAGCTAACTGCCTCCAGTTGCGCACTCCAAGTTGGTTGAGGTCGGTTTCCACTTGTGCGCGCCACTTAAGGCGAGGTCTTCCTCTACTGCGTCCGACGTCTGGCTGGGAATCGAAGACTCTGCGAGCCGGAGTATTGGTGTCCATTCGTTCTACATGTCCTAGCCATCTTAAACGTCCAATGCGGAGTTTTTTGACCAGGGGCATGTCGCTGTACAGCTCGTATAGTTCTTGGTTGAATCTTCGTCTCCATAGCCCGTCAACGCAAACGGGACCGAAGATTTTTCCTCTCGAATCTACCAAGGATTTCTTCATCCGCTTTTGATACGGTCCATGCTTCAGCGCCGTAGAGCAGCTGGGATGATCAGGGTCTTATATAGGATCTCCTTAGTAGTTCGAGTGAGGGCTTTACTACTAAATTGCCTTCTTAGCCCGAAGAAACAGCGGTTGGCAAGAGTAATTCTTCGTTTAATTTCTGACGAGATGTTGTTGTCAGAGTTAATAGCGGAGCCGAGGTAGACAAAGTCCCGTACTACCTCAAAGTTATATCTGTCAATGGTGACGTTCTGTCCAATTCGTCGATGTTGTGTGTCCTTTCATGTTGACAGCATATACTTAGTCTTACCCTCATTTACTGCTAAACCCATTTTTGCCGCTTCCTTCTCTATACTAGCAAACGTGGCTATGACATCACGTTGAGTCCTACCAATGATGTCAATATCGTCAGCGTATGCTAGTAGTTGCACCGACTTTTGGAAAATTGTGCCTCTGGTGTTGGCTTTGGAGTTTTGCACAATCCTCTCAAGAATCAGATTACAGAAGTCACATGACAGCGAATCGCCTTGCCTAAATCCTTTTTTGGTATCGAATGTGTCGGTGAGGTCGTTTCCGACGCTGATGGAGCAGCGAGAATTCTCTATCGTCATCCTACACAAACGGACGAGTTTGGGCGGTATACCAAAACTAGACATGGCTCTGTACAGTTCGTCTCTATAAATGCTGTCATATGCGGCTTTGAAATCGATGAATAGGTGGTGGGTATCGATTTGGACTTCTTGGGTTTTTTCCAGGATCTGCCGAAGTGTGAAAATTTGATTGGTTGTGGAAGTATGCTCACCCACCGAAATATAAATGCGAATCTGGGAGACACCCATCTCAAAGTAATAGCATCAAGAGGCACATGGTGGAGATGGAGTGTTTTCAGAAGCACTTAAGCTAAACAGCACCTTTCGTCTCCCTGAGCACAGCAGTGTCTTCCAAGCCGAAATATTGGAAGTAGTAGAGTCAGCCAAAGCGACCTCAATGCTGTCGAAATAAAATCTCGGCTTGTGAAACGTTGTCGTGAAGAGCTAAAGGTTCTTGGCGTCCAACATAATGTTAAGCTTTGCTGGGTCCCCGGACACAGAGGCATACAGGGCAATGAAATTGCTGACGAACTGGCGAGAAAAGGATCTGCCTCCAGCATTGACCAAGCAGACCAGTCTGTCAAACCACCACTATGTGACCTCAAATCTCGGGTGGGACAGAAAACACTGATTACTGCCAAAAACAGGTGGAACTCCCTTCCCACCTGTAAAACTTTCAAAAGGATGTGGCCTGAGTATGACAAAGCCAGAACACATAAACTAGTTGGGATTCTTACTGGACATAACTTACTAAAAAGCCACAAACTGAAAATGCATCATATAGATGACCTCTGTAGAGGTTGCGGTGATGAAGAAATACACGAGGATACCATCCACTTTCTGTGCCACTGCCCAGGCCTCAGCCAATTAAGAATGAGAACCTTAGGAAAATTCTTTTTTCATGACCTCACGGATCTATCCGAAATCCCTCTCCCTAATCTTTTCAGGTTCGCAACAACATCTGGAAAGAGGCTAACAACAATGGACAGTAACGGGACAATGAATGAACCAACCACACAAGTGGACCCCCAACGGGCACCACAATGGGTCTTTATTGGCCTGAGTGCGATGAGGGAAGACGCACACCGTCTGCCTCATCAACCCACCAACCTAACCTAACCTAACCCAGAACCTCATATATCCAAGTTGAACTAAATCTGTCCTACCGCCTATTGCGTCCACATACCGCAAGACGGACAGAATTTCCGAACCCACTTTTTCGGGCTTCTCCATCATCCTAATGTTAGATTTTGTTAAAATCTCGTCTTCACTTTTTCACAAGAAACCATCTGACCATCTGAAACATCTGATCTTGCATTTGGGAAAACGCAAAAACCTGAATAACTTGTTTGTTTGACGGTTTTCAAATGAGATACACTTTTACAGATGCATCTACGTACTATAAAGATGGCATTTACATCAAAATTGATTTTAGAAATTTTGGGACTTATTCCCTTCTTCCAACTGGTATTTAATTCTTTGTGTACCCTATCCTCTAGGGGTATATATACGTTTTGACATTAAGTTTGTAACATAGAGATATAATTTCAATAGATTTCCCTCAAAGTATATAGATCGACTCATAATCGCTAGCTGAGTCGATTTAGGCATGCCTGTCCGTTTGTTCGTCCGTCTGTGTTTTACCGATTTTTGGAACTGCCGCTTAACTCCGGCCAGAGAGTTTTTGTGTGTATACAAGTTATTGTATTTGGCCATCTTGTTATGGTTGCTTTTTGAGTGTGCTTGGTTATTACATGTTTTTTGGATGCTAGCGGGGGATTGACCCTTTTATCAGCTAGGGATATGCAACTGGACGATCCTTGTCTAGCTAGCTCGTCTGCTTTCTCATTTCCTGGGTCCTGGCACCCAGATAATTTGGACTTTGTTCTGGTTACAAAGAGCCTTCAGCTCTTCGCGGCAGCGTCCAACTACCCGTGATGCTACTATATTGGATGCCAGAGCTTTAATGGCCGCTTGACTATCCACGTAGATGGAGATATCCTCTTCTGATATGTCCAATACCTTAGCCGATTCGGCAGCTTCGAGTATGGCCAGGATCTCAGCTTGGAATACACTACACGAGTTTGCTAATCTCAGGGATGTAGCTAGCCCGATCTTTTCAGAGTAGACACCAGAGCCCACTTCGACTTCCATTTTGGATCCGTCGGTATAAATTGCTATTTCAATGTTAGATAACACATTGTTTGAAGACCATTCGTCTCTGCTTGGTATTCTGATAGAGTAATTAGGATCAAAGTCGTGGTATGGGATAATGTAGTCAGATATTGAGCTATGGCCAAAATGCTTCGTGAGTAGATTGCCCGTTTCTTTGAGTCTTGCTGCTCTTTTTGCTGCTGTATCATTGATTTGTAAGTCAATTGGTGTTATGTTTAGGATTGTTTCTAACCCTACTGTGAGGCTAGTGCCCATGGCTCCTGTCGTGAGTATGCATGCTGTCCTTTGAACTTTCGTTAGCTTGGTCATATGTTTTGCTTTTTTCATAGCATTCCACCAGACCAAGCAACCGTATGTAAGGATTGGCCTGACAATAGCTGTGTATAGCCATTTTGTGACCTTCGGGGATGGACCCCATTTTTTGCCGCAGATTCTGTTGCAGCTATAGAGGGCAGTATTTGCTTTCTTTACTCTGTCTTCAACGTTTAGATTCCAGTTCAGTTTACTATCAAGTAGCACCCCCATATATTTCGCGCTTGCTGACATTGAGAGGGACCTTAACTAAATAAATAGTGTGGAAATTTGGTAAACAGATTCTCTGTCCGACAGAGCAGAACAAATGTATCTGAATATCATATTTATACAATCTCAATATCTATATCATTCGTCTATATACTTTTTTTGTCACGCCCACTTTTTGAAAGCGTTTTCTTTAAAAAAAAACATTTTTCGGTACAATTTTAGGACATCTCGAAAAAAACTTTGGATGAAAATATTTTGAGAATAATATTATGAACATTTCGTATTTAGATCATTTAAATCCACGCCCACTTTTTGGGAGTTATTCAGAAAAAAAAACGATTTGTAAAGCCTATTCGATATTATATCCATAAAACGTCGTTTTTTGTTGAATCAGAAAAGATTTAGATATACCGTCTGAATAATATTTATTCAGTTTTAGGCAACGCCCACTTTATGGGGACATTTATTATTTGGATAGGATGGGATAGGGTATTCAACGATTCGTAGAGTGGAGTTATGAAAACTATTTAAAAATATTTAAATTTATTATCAAATTTCGTGCTCTGTGAAAATGTGCACCGTTTGTTACGACCATATTATGGTCGCCATAATCAACCTGGTGAATCAACAATTCGTGCTGTTATCACCAAATTTCACACCAAATTTACTTTGTTGGACATTAGATAAACCATCGACTTGCGCATGTGTACAGTGCGTACCGAAGAGAATATTGCAGTCGTAGCGTCCAATGTTAATGAAGATCGTAAAATGTCAATTCGTCGCCGTTCTCAGCTATGGGACAAGATCCAAGATCGGTGCTGTTTACATGGCTAATTTGTCTTTAAATCCGAATCCGGTGTCAACATTACCGTGAATGGCGAAAGCTACAGGCAAATGAATCGTGATTTGTTTATTCCTCATGTCATTGGAAATCATTTGGAGGAGAAAGAGTTCCAACAAGACGGCGCAACATGCAGCATATGCAACCAAGACTTTGTTCAGCCAAACGTTTGGTGACCGAATCATCTCAAGAAATGGACCCGTGAATTGGCCACATACGCGGTCAGTGGAGCGATGGTTAGTGCGATGAACTGCCGCGCAGAAGGTCTGGGTTCCAACATTACTGATTTTTCACTGGCTCTCCTCTCGTGATGATCTGACATATCATGCGAGTAGTATCAATTGTCAAAAAAAGCTTATCTCAACTTAGCCGTTCGGAATCTGCATAGAACAGGAGGTCCCGCCATCGTGCAAGAAGTACACACGCACACATGAATGGTTGTGAGAAAGCTAGGTCCGGGGTACTAAAGAGGCTGTTGCGCCAAAAAATTGTATTTGTATTTTAAATTACTCACCTCGCTGGTGTGCTTTGACTCCTTTGGACTACTTTTTGTGGGGTACGTCAAATCTCTGGTCTATGCTGAAAAACCAGCAATGATTGATCACTAAATATCCAACATTCGACGCACTATTAATAAATTAGAGCGGGTATGCTCGAAAAAGTGGTGCAAAATTGGACCGAGAGGATGGCGTTCATAAGGTGCAGCCGCGGAGGCCATACTGCCATGAAATTTGTATTGTATTTAATTTTTGTTTTAAAAAAAAAGTTCTATGCCTCTAAAAACACGCTCTAATTTCCTTCTGTTAACACTCTTAGTTTTTGAATATTTGACAAATTTTCAAAACGTTGTGCCTCCCAATTTTAAATGACAGTGGATCACTAAATTAAGCTTTGGGTATTGATAGTAGGAGGTTTGAACCGAAGTTCTTTCGGTGGGTTTCCTGCTTCCCCAAGACTGTATGACAATAAGTAGTCCAATACATTATTCATTGAGCCATTGCACACCTACATTTTTAGATTATACATGACAAGCTATAGCTAAAAATAGGGCTACATGTGTGAAGTGTTTTCTTTTAGTATTTTAAAGTTGCTTTTGGAACATACTGTTGATGATAATGGGTTGTTGTTTGAAGTATTAGCGCTTATAGTCCGATTCAAGTGATAAGCGCACATAATAATCCTAATTCTTCGTTCTCTCGACCAAAGACAAATGATTTAAAAAATCAAGAAAAATGTTCAATTATTTCCTACTTGCAAACTTTCAACCCACATCAGACATTTACTTCCTATACCTTGATGTCAAAGAAAAACTTAAGACATGTCTGGAATATGCAAAAATTTGAGCTTTAAAATCGATAAAATTTCCAACCACATGGAAAATTTTACGTGTCGATTTGGGTTTAAAAGACTATGAAATTCAACTTGTGCAAGAATTGAAGCCGAATGACCTACCACAACGTCCAATTTTTGGTGAAGGGTCCTTAAATCGTGGACTTTTACAGCCTTTAGGACCTTTTCCAAAAGACGCCTACCAGGACAACAGGTGTTGTAACAGGTAGATATTTTTTTTTCATAAAATAGTTTAAATTTGTTCATTAAAATAAGTTACAATTTATTTTTGTTTTTTAATTTTATTATGGAGTCGACTGTATTACGACGAATCTGGATTAAAACAAATCTTCGAATTCGGAACACGAAGAATACGGAACAAACTTAAGTTTAGTTGAGGCCCTATTTTATGTTTTGCCCCAGGGCCCTTGGTTATATAGCTACGCCACTGGCCTCATCCTTGTGGCGCATCTTTTAAGCATCTTTTAAACGTTCTTTTCCAGCAGGTATAAAGTGAAAATCGATTGAAAAATGTATGGCGTCATCCTTGTGATCGCCAGTGTATATCTGGAATAACTTTTGAACAAAAAGATACAAATTACTTATCGGGCTCCCGACCCGTGAAAAGTCTCTGCCTGAGATACTGCAGCCTTCAATACTCTACGACCCCAGGCTCGCTGTCTAGACCAAGCGCTCTGGCGTTCTCGACGGCTTGGTCTTTGAAACGGAGGGCTGCGATTCGTCCGCATAGCCCAGCAGCTTTACGGACCTGTCGAAAATAGTGCCTTCTCTGTTGACACCTGTCCTGCGCTTTATCCGCTGCAGTACGAGATTGACGAAGTCACATGATAGCGAGTCTACTTGGAATCCGGTGCATGTTTGGAATAGTTCGTAGGAGCAACTTCCAAACTGCACGTTGCACGCGTTATTTCCAAGAAGCCACGCAGGTACTTGCCGATTATTGTGTTGCAGAACGGTTTTAGACGTTGGATAAGATCTTGTATGCGACATTAAGCAGGGATATGCCTCGATAATTCTTGCAAGACAAAGGATCGCCTTTTTTTGTAGATGGGGCAATTGGAACTTATAGTCCAGTCCAGTTTTTTTGATGATTCGGTGCATGCTCCCTACCAAAACATCTTAACCGTATTTAAAAGGCTCCGCTGGTAAGCCATCAAAGCCTGCGGACTTGTTGTTTTTTAGCTTTTCTATAGCTAGGCCAACTTCTTCTATACTATGTGGTGGAACTCGTTCTTCATTGACTGGATGTGGGTTCTCTTCTTGCCATATCACTCTCTCTACATGATGCCATTAAGCAGCTGCTGGAAATGCTGCTTAAACACATCTAATATTCCCTGCGCTTCGGTGACTAGGTTTCCTTCGCTGTCTCGAAGGGCCTGCGTTCCGGTTTTGTAGCCAGCAGCCAGTTGCTTTGCATTTTTATAAAACCTATATGTTACGATCGCGCGACTCTTAGATCTCTTTGAGCTGGGAAGCTGCGTAAGCCCTCTTCTTTCTACGCAGGGTCTTCTTTTCCTCCCTTCTCCTGGCTCTATACTCTTCCTTTGCTGCCCTTGTTTTGCGCTGCAGCGCTTTCTTGTGTGCATTTTCTGTCACCTTTTTCCTGTACACGCATTCATCATCATACCACGGGCTCTTTCTCGGAGTGGCTGGTACCCTACAGTGGTTTCGGCTACCTCCTTGATGATGTCGCGATACTGGCACCACTGATTGTCGGCGTCTGTGGAAGGTACAGAGGAGATTTTCATACTCAGGGGATCGCTGTAGGCTCTGGCTACTCCAAGTGTGCTAAGGCGTCCAACGTCGAATTTCGTCTCCTGGGAAGTTCGCAGCTTCTTCTCATTGGACAGTCGAGCTCTGAATTTAGCAGAGACAAGAAAATGTTCAGAGTCGACGTTTTCCCCTCGGAATGTGTGCACGTCTAGAATGTTGGGACCGTGCCTCGCATCTATTGGCACATAGGTCGATTTGGTTGGCGGTTCGACCATCTGGAGAGCGCCAGGTTATCTTAGCCTAGTGCTATTTTTCACCGTTGCTAGTCGTTGCCAAAGATGTTTTCCTTTCATCACACCATACTCCGGACAGGTTCCGTAGGCTCCATCCAGGAAGTCATAAAACTCCTCCCTGATGGGATTTTCAGCCTCGTTGGAAGGGGCGTGTGTTTGTTTTGGAATGTAGCTTTGATGCGGATCACAGAAAGGCGATCACTTATAGGCTTGAAGTCAATGACTTTTGTCCTAAGTTATTTCCGGGAGCCATTTCAGCCAACAATATTTGCGTCAAAGGATAACAACAATCATCGAAGTGACGACATATTCCCTTTGAACTTGGACAGATACAGAAATTCAACGAATTCATACTGCAGTTGGAGCTTAATACCAGCAGCATCTGCGAGCAGAGATTTGCCACAGCATATAATATGCATCCGCAGGCTCATATTTTAGGGTTCAGATTTAAACCGTTTTTAAGACACCATATGGTAAAACTATTTAAATCAGTTTGCACATTTGAAAGTTTTCATGTCATTAGCATATATCAATATTTGGCTATCTCGCATACAAGCTCTTAGATCGTTAATTGCAAGTATAAATAAAATTGGTCCTAAATGACTTCCTTGAGGTACTCCAGATTGAGCAAGAAACAGGTTGGACTTGGAACCTCTAAATTTTACTTGGTAAGTTCTCAATGAAAGATATGATTCAACCCAATTTATGAATCCTGGAGGGAATCCTTAGGAATCCATAGGAAATTATACAATTAGCTTAAAAAAATTGAGTCAAAGGCTTTAGAAAAGTCAGTGTATATATATTTCCATATCAAATACCTTAGCCATTAACAACCCGTTTTTACTTTATTTATACAGAACAACAATACAAAATTCAGAGTTTGGCTTTAAAATAAGACCAATTTTACCCCATTCTCCCCTGAAATTTTGTTCAGACGTGATATCACAGCGCAATCACCATCGTTTCTTGAATTCATGACGTACATACTTGGTCATTTTATAATAAAGAAACATAAACTTAAAATAAATGTCAAGATTCACGACAATGATAACAAAACCATGACATATAAAGGTGGGCTTATCAGAATAAATAAAATACCATAAACGTTAAACATAACAACAGATAACGATGGCTTATCTGAAATAGAGTTTTTGATCTTGACTTGACTCTTAAGGTTTCACAAGAAATTTCACGACAGTATTCAACATGAGCAACTGGGAACGTGTACGCCTTCGCATTGAGACCAAGCAGGTTGGTATTACTTAAAATATTACTGATGACTGATTTTAATTATTTTTTTTAAATTTACATTTAAGGATCTCAGTGAAATTAAAAAAGTAGAGATGACTTCCGATAAAACTTTATCAACGCACGTTCTAGATACGTCACTAGGAAAACCTGCAAAAAATATTCTTATCACGGTTTATAAACTGGAAAATCAAACATGGAACCCAATCACTCAATCCGAAACAGATAGTGATGGTCGAGTTTCGCAGTTATTGTCTCCCGAACAATATACGGGTGGCATTTATAAAATAAGTTTCGACGTTAAGCCATACTTTGCAGCGAACAAGGTTAAGAGCTTCTATCCCTTCATCGAAATAATTACAGAATGTGAATTTGGACAGCATTATCATGTACCATTGCTGTTGAATCCATTTGGATATTCAACATATCGTGGATCATAAAGTGTAGATATTATTTATAATTTTAACTGTGCTGAGCATATTAAATTGTTGTTGCTGTGAGGCATGTAGATAGTATCCGTATAGTTGTATCTACCTGCTGTTTGTTTTATTTTGTTATCTTAAATCAAACAATTCAAGAGAAGATAAGTCAATCTTTCGAAACAAATTTATTTTAAATGATTTTATAAAAAAAATCTAAATGATTAATTATATAATGCAGTTTAATTTTTCAAAATGAAATGAAACAGAATATTTTAAACATCTTCGTGGTATTTTAAGATTGAAAATTAGAATGGTTGTCAAACTGTCAGATAATCTGAAAGCATTTCACATTTTACATCCGAAAAATTCAAATAAACCCGAATGGTGGGTGCACGACTGGGTTGTAGATATGTAGGTACTTTTTCCTTGCGCTCATGAATTACTGAATTTGAAGGAAATAAGGGAATGCGTACATTTGGCAATGATTTCAGTGGGATAGGAGACATGTAGATGCTGCATTGGCGAGAGCTAGGGGAGTGTTTGTCCTTACAAAACGATTTTTTTTAGAAGGAGTTGTCTTGTAATCAGACCGATGATTGCTTATGGGTGCCCGATGAGGTTCAACGTTGCCCATATTCAAAAGAAAAAGATTCCGGTGTTTGAGAGGCAACCTTGGACTACACAGAACACTAGACTTCCAATTTTCTTATTAAACTCATTCGGTTTAAAGTGAGCGATGGCCTCGAGCAATCGTTTCATCTTTTGGGCTTCTAGCCCAACAATGAATATTTCAAAATTGCGCATTTAAGCGACTACAGTCTGCCTGAAGCTTTCCTATATTTGGATTATCGAGGGCTGATATATGATAGATTGGTGGTTCTACTAATTTACCACGTCTTCCGAAGAACTGTGGACAGGCGGCTCCTATACGAACAAGACCTCATCACTTAAGGCGGAGAAGAGCGCCTGCAGTTCTACAGGAGTGTGTCCGATTGGGACCTTCGGAGTAGGTTGCAACAGGATAACCTGTTATGGTGGCTTTAATAAATAGCGTTAATTTACTACTTACTTACTTAAGTGGCGCAACAGACCAGGATGAACATGGGCCTCAACCAACATGCCTCTCCAATTAGCCCGGTCCTTAGCTAACTGCCTCCAGTTGCGCACTCCAAGTTTTGGTTGAGGTCGGTTTCCACTTGTGCGCGCCACTTAAGGCGAGGTCTTCCTCTACTGCGTCCGACATCTGACTGGGAATCGAAGACTCTGCGAGCCCAAGTTTTGGTGTCCATTCGTTCTACATGTCCTAGCCACCTTAAACGTCCAATGCGGAGTTTTTTGACCGGGGGTATGTCGCTGTTCGTGGTTGTTTATGCCCGTCAACGCAAAAGAGACCGAAGATTTCTAGAAGAATTTTTCTCTCGAATCGACCAAGGATTTCTTCATCCGCTTTTGATACGGTCCATGCTTCAGCGCCGTAGAGCAGGACTGGGATGATCAGGGTCTTATATAGGATCTACTTCGTTCCTAGGATTCCACCTCTCTATATCCTCGATCGCGGGCTTTTCTTGCTCTTATTTCTTCTTTCTGAAAATTCGGTGTTCTTCCCTTCTTCTCTGCCTATAGAGCTCAATGGCAGCTCTTTTCTTCACCTGCAGCTTAGCCTTGTAGGCCTCGTTCTTGGCTGCAAGCATCTGTCGGCATTCCTCATCAAACCAGGGGTTCTTGCTGGTGTCCGCGAGAAACCTAGCACATCAGTTGCGGCTTGTTGGCATCGTTGCCATTGTTCTTCGACATTAGATGCTGGTAGTATGGTGTGAATCGAGAGGTTAAGGGATACGAGTTGGGGATCTCTCACTCCCTCTCTCTCTATTTACCACCTTCATAGTAGCCGCGTTTTTTTCTCTTTACTCCAAATCTATATAGGCTTAGCGAACAATTTACGTGTAAAATACAACAACATCTTAGCCTATATAGATTTCGCAAAACCTGGATAATTATCCAGTCTTACAGCCTTAGCCTGGATAGAAAATGTGCTACCAAACTTATTTTTTTCAGAACGGCTGTCGAAAATGATAAAATTGCAAAAATAGCAGCTGATACCACAACCGGAAATATTAAAGCTGCAAAATAGGTGGGAAATCAATGTTTTATGAAATAATTGGATGTGAAAATATTTTATATCTTTGCATTGAATATAAAATAAACTACAATAAGTGAAGTAGTGGATAAATTGAATTAAATTGGATTTTATTATTTATATATCGCACATCTACACCACGAAAACTCACAAAAACTAAAGCTTTCACTTCAATCGATTGAACTGTGTAAGGGATAGCGTCAATCCGCACATACACGATACATGATATGTCAATTGATTGACCATGTAAGGGTCGGTTAACACTGGAACAATTTTTATTTACGAATACTTATTTTCAAAATCAATGTTCAGTAAAAAATTAATATAGCGTTCTTTGACCACATTTTGGTCGTCATAATGGTTCAACTGAATGCACTATCCGCAACAATTTTTCACTATTGGACAACCATCAGACAACCAGAGTGCGTACAGCGCTTAATAATAAAATATTGCTGCAGTAGCATAGAGTATTCGTATAGACCGTGATCAAACAATCCGATGCCGTTCTCATGGTTTGGGCGCCTCTGAAAAGTTGTGGCGTATTTTGAAGCGTGATTATGGTTAAAAGCTTATAAAGTACTGCTCGTTCAAGAATTGAAGTTAACCTTAGTTAATGTTTTTATTTCAGTTTGTGGGCCTTGGAACAACTTCAAATTGATCCATTCTTATCGAAAAATTATTTTATCGATGAAGCTTGAAGTGCAGTATGTATTTGGGCAGATGAACAGCCAGAGGATATCCAACAGCTACCAATCCAACCACAAAAATGTACTAATTGTTGCTGTTTATGGGCAGGCGCATCATCGGACAGCATTTCTTTAAAATGCGGAAGGATCTCGAGTTACATAAATGGATAGCAATAATCAATGAATTTTTGTAGCCGAAAATTCATGCTCTTGATATAGCTGACTTGTCGTTTCAATAGGATGGTGCTACATGTTATACAGCTTACGAATGAATCGCTTTATTGAGGGCAACGTTTGATGAAAACACCATCACAAGAAATGGCGCTCTCAATTGCACGCAGAGATCTTGCGATTCGACACCATTGGATTACTTTCTATGTGAAATCTCTTGTTTACATCGATAAACCTGAATCGATTAAAGCTTTGGGAACCAACATGTTATTTATGGAATACCGGCCGATATGCTTGAAACAGTGGTCAAAAATTCAACCCACAGAATGGACCATTTAAGAGTTATAAGATTTGATGGAATAAATTTAAAAAAAAGGTTAGAAAGCTTTTATTGGATCACCCTTTATTGTAATCTATAAAAATTTGCCCATATAAAATTCTTTTTCATCACTTTAACTCCGTTGTTCATAACAATTACTCAACTTACTCAACTTTTAGAACCGCGTTCTGATTTAAAGTTTTTTTTTTTCAATTACTATGAATGAATTCCAAATTCATTGTGTTTCTTCCTAAGTATATAGATAAGAAACTTGTTTATTTGTTAAATAAGTATTGCGCAAAACAAATTAATATATTTAATTAAAACATTTTCTAATCGACGGATACTTCAAATAGTTGCGTCATTGATTTACTATCGAAAATCAAACATTTTATTAGTTTGACATTTTTCTTTAAAGACAACGTAGATATAACATCACTGAATTATTATTTTAAGCAAATATCGATCTTTCTTGTTATTTTACATCTAATATATGATAATCGGAAAAAATAATATTTTTATTTTTTAATTAATTAAAGTAAGTAGATTTACATATACAGCAGAGGTGCAGGCGAATAACTAGCGGAAGCTCTAACCTGCTACAAAGCAGACATTACTGCCATCCAGGAAATACGATGAGAAGGACCGGGCAAAAGGCGATGAAAAACTGTGACATCTACTACTGACCGTGTTATAGTGAACAGAAACAGCGACTATTCGGATGCGAATTTGATTTAAGTGCCAGACTTAGGCAAGAATTCTTATGTATCCAAGACATAAGCGAACGTATTATAATAATCCGCATCAAGGCAAAATTCGCCAACATAAGCCTCATATGCGCTCACGTTCCGACGGAGGAACAATATGATATAACTAAGGATTGCTTCTACGAGCTCCTTGACAAAATCTATGAGCGACTACCGAAATACGATGTTAAAATCGTGCTGGGAGATTTTAACGCAAAGGTAGGAAGAGAAGACATCTTAAGCAGTATTGTCGGAAAATATAGCCTACACGCCAACACCGGACTTAGGCTAATTGACTTCACTACGGAACGAAATGCCACTATAGCCAGCACACGGTTTCCTCACCTCGATATCCGTAAGGGAACATGGCGGTATCCAGATCAAAAAACGGTCAACCAAATTGATCAAATTGCGATAGACAAGAGACACACACCCAGTATTTTGGATCTCCGAACATTCTGAGGGGCTAACATCAACTCAGACTACTACTTTGTTGCAGCCAAGGTAAGAATGCGGATATCCACCACGCCACAACAAACCAGAAATAATGTAAAAAAATTTAATGTCGAAAGACTGCAATCGCAAGAGACCGCCAAGGCCTTCGCGCAACGCGTTTTCCTTAACCTCTAGAACAATGGCAACGATGAAACAAGCCATTAGATCAGCCGCAACTGATGTGCTTGGTTTCTCACGTCCACCACGAACGAGGCCTACAAAGCTAATCTGCAGGTGAAAACGAGAGCTGCCATTAAGCTCTACAGGCAGGGAAGTACAGAAGAACACCGACTTTTCAGAAATAAAAGCTCGCTATAGAGGATATAGAGAGGTGACACTCCAGGAACGATGTTCGCAAGTTTTACCAAAGTGTAAAACGTCAAAGCCAAGGATACAAGGCTCGAACAGAATCCTGTCGAGATGAACAAAGAAATATCGTAATTAAGACACAGTCGATGCTGAGGATATGGAAGAATCACTTCTGCAGACTGTTAAACGGCGATGACGAACAACATTCCGCTGTCAGGCAGAACGAACCAATCAATAATGAAGATGACTACCATAATGAAGACGAAAACTACCAACCACCGCAGCCGACCTATGTGAAGTGAGGATAGCAATATCTAAACTCAAGCTTAATAAGGCCGCCGGAAATGACGGCCTTCCCGCTGAGCTTTAGAAAGCAGGCGGAGATGACTTGGTAAGTAACATCCACCAACTCATAAGGCAAATCTGGTCGGATGAACGCATGTCTCAAGAATGGACTCAACGTGATGTCATGGCCACGTTTGCTAGTAAAGAGAAGGAAGCGGCAAAAATGGGTTTAGCAGTAAATGAGGGTAAGACTAAGTATATGCTGTCAACACGAAAGGACACACAACATCGACGAATTGGACAGAACGTCACCATTGACAGATATAGCTTTGAGGTAGTACAGGACCTTATCTTTGAACGAATTGAACGAAGAATTACTCTTGCCAACCGCTGTTTCTTCTCGGACTAAGAAGGCAATTTAGTAGTAAAGCCCGCACTCGAACTGCAAAGAAGATCCTAATTAAGATCCTGATCATCCCAGTCCTGCTCTACGGCGCTGAAGCATGGACCGTATCAAAAGCGGATGAAGAAATCCTTGGTCGAATCTAGAGAAAAATTCTTCGAAAAATCTTCGGTCCCGTTAACATTGACGGGCTATGGAGTCGAAGATTCAACCGAGAACTATACGGGCTGTATATTACCGAATGTTTGAACAAAACGCGAATGTAGTGTGCACGACTGGGTCGTATGCAACTTTCTCTTTCACTTTGAGGTTGGCGTAATATCAAATGGCAACGATGCGAAAATTGGTCCGTTTTCATAGGTTAGCTAAATAAATAGTTTGCGCGAATAAATCCGTTATATTAGATTTTCTCTAAAAAAAACTAGGTATGCAGTTTTTTTGGAATTACATATTAAGTTTAATCATTCGTTAGAGCCATTTTCGAAAAGATTGACGTTATGTGTAATTTTTATAAGGGAGGTACCATTAATGATATGGCTAAGAATAAAAAATATGGGCTAAATTTCTGACCAAATGAGAGGCCATTATTGACAGACGGGTTTTCAAGCTTTTTTCTAAAAAGTGGGCGTTTTTACACTTTTTCGAACAGAATGTACAAGGTGGCGCAAAAATAACCTTCCGATGTTTTTTGGCTGTAATTTAAAAAAAAATGAAAAACTTTGATTCTTCTTGTGGATTATTTTTATTTGGTAGTGTAGCGTAACATTGTTTATTAACGTGTATTTCGCATGTGTTTGCTACACAAATGTCAAAACAGAACTGACATAAGGGCCAATCGCAAAATTTATAGCATTTTCTGATAGGAGGATTACTTTTGCGCCACCTTGTACAATCTATCACATATACCAAATTTTATCATCCTAGCTAAAAATATAAGGCCTACAAACCTGTGGCCTGCAGACGGACGGACGGACGGACAGACAGAAATGGCTAAATCGACTCAGCTATCGATTCTGAATCGATCCATATACTTTGAGGTATATGTAGCTAAATTATTTCTCTATGTTACAAACTATGTATCAAAACGAATATACCCCTATGGGATGGGATAGCATTTACAAATTGAAAAACAAAAATATAATATACATACAATCTGGGAATTCCTGTAAAAAAGTTACAGAATTTCCAAACCATTCAAAATTGGAGGACCCGGTGTGCTAGTCCATCATTTTGAATTTCGATCCGTTGATTGCAGTCAAATTTTTTTTGAAAATTGCTCAGCACATTTCCAGCCCAAAAACAAAACAAAAACAGAAGTCTTAGCTCCCTAATCCCTAGACTGTGTTCTCAAAGATTTTAATTAAATAATTATTTATGCATCTCCACCTAAGCCGATTATCATGAAAACCAAAAAGTGTTGGTTCTTTCAAAAAGGATTCAGGTAATAATTGAAAAAATGGTAAATGAGTTGAAAGCTATTAAAGTTTTTTTTTTTTTAAAAAACTAATACGTATTAATATAAAAGTATTTTTTTTAAGCAATGGAAGATAAGACTTCGGAAACGATTTCCAACGACATCCTTTCAACTTTAAACAAATTCGACTTATCTTCTAAATACATTGCAATGTCCGCGGATAGTTGTAATACAAATGTTGATGGTTTCAGACACGCCGGAAAGAATAATAAATTTTATAAATTATATATTGGATATTGAAATTTAATTGAAATCGGTTGCTCCTCCCATATTTTGCATATTTTGCTTTTGGAAAGTCAATACGAGTCAATGAAGAATGAACTGAAGAGCGGAAAATTCTTAAAAACAAAAATGTTAAGCAATACTTTTTTTTGTAAATATAATTTTAAAAATATGCCTTACTCAGAATTATACTATATAATTGACCTAATTGCCTTAAATTACTTTTTTTTCTTTTTTTATTCTTCAACTTTTCATTCGATAGTTTTTGAAGATGTCCTATTTTTCGTTACACTAAATACTTATTTTCAATGAAATCAACTTTGCCTTTCTTAAGAAATCAGTCATTTTCCAAAGTATCGTTGATGTAATTTTTCTCGAAAACAATCGGGTGTCGAATTTTGCGCCATTTAATAGAACTGTGTTACCACCGGATAAAAAGATAACAATGTGACAGCGTTCGGGGTTAGTAATGGATGTGTTTGGATGTGGTTCCAAGGTGCCACAGCCAGAGAAACAATTTCATTACTGAATGAGTCATTTCCTAATCGTTTAATCGTCCGTTTTTGCGATTAGCTGTTTTTGTTATCTAGACCTTGCGATTTAACGTCTTTGGACTTATTGCTTTGAGTTTTTTTCAAGTCAAAGGTCTTTGCAAACAAACCCAAGACCACCAAAGTCTTAAAGGAGGAAATTGGGTGGTGTATTAATGAAATTCATCCATATTTATACGAAACCCTCTTAGAAAATGTTCAATAAAAGATTACGTACTTGCCAGCAAAGTCGTGGTCGCCATTTATCCGATGGTCTATTCCAGACATAACCCCAATCTGTATACTCCATGAATCAATAAAAAAATTTAAGCTTTCTAATTAAAAATCTATATATTCCATCAAAATTACATTTTGCAGGAATTATCGGACATTCTATATATATATTAATAAATACGAATTTTTTTTTTCTTTTGAAAGAGAAAATGCAAAACGTTAAAACATCTTATGTTATCAAAAACCACATCGCAATCGATATCTCTGATATTTCCTGCCTCACAATTGCGTTACACAGCATAATATCAGATTATACTTCAAATAAAAATAAAAAAAAAAACAAAACGAGAACAAAGGAAAAATAAGATAGCTAACCAGAATACAAAAGAAATTCTGAAAACGACAAACAAGTGCAAGTTTTTATCAAAAAATAAAATCCCGACAAGGATACAAACCAAAGACAGGATAAAAAGCAGATTAGCATAGGAGCTTTTAGCAATGGTTGGAGTGATATTGAGATCAATTTATGGTGGCAGTAAGCGTCGAAGTCCTCAATGAAAATAGGATTTCATGGATTTCGCGATAATACATGACAACATAACATTTCAGTTTATTTGAATATTGATTAGATTTTCCATTTGACATTATCTCAATTGTAAGCTATATAGCAGGGGGATATTCTTAAATTGAAGTTCTCGCATTTAGAAACGATTTAAGTGCTCTGGAAGAAAATTGTTGCATTTATGTTAAATGTATTCGTAGACCAATGTTATGTTATTTTCGTTCAGTGAACTATGTCATGTGTAGATTTGACACTCCAAAATGAGAATATTTTCAAACTTTCATAAAACCACGTCAATGAAACTGAATATACATGGAATGCAATATGTTTGGGTGTCTTGTGTTAAAAAGTGACAAATTTGGTTGTAAATGGTTTATTGATGGTGGTTGCACAAATGAGTCATATAAACGCAGTCCTTGCGTTTGTTATTCTAGGCCGAAAACGAATGGTGCTTTTTGATAAAATCGAAATTTCCTTAAAAGGACATTAAACGTTTTAATTAAACTAATCGACACAAAGCTAGATACCAGTTTAAGCAATAAATCAAAATAACAGATTTTAGTAATTATCTCAAATTTTCAATTTTCAAAATCTGGCTGTCTAGTTAAATGAAACAAACGTGTGGTGGGTGCACGACTGGGTCGTACGCAACTTTCCCTTTCACAGCAAGTTGGGCGTTAGATCATATCATAAGCATTTTGATTATTGATGCTAAAATGGTATAAATAATGTCGAAATGTATTTATACGAATATTTATTCTGAAATTTGAAGGACTCGATGTCAATGTGAATAATAATGATTTTCCGTTATTGGCCAAAACTGAAAATTCCGTTTAGTGATAGTTGGGCTAAAACTAATTATGTGAAATTGCTTCAAACTGTAATTGTAGTATATACATTAAATTTCATTCAATTTGACATAATAGTTTGCGAGAAATTATCAATTTTCCTTATATGGCCTAAATGACAAAATCCTTTATATGGATTTTCTCGAAAAAAAACGGGGTATGCAGTTTTGTTGGATCTAATATGGTTATAGTATATATAAAGTTCAATCAAAATCGTTAGAGCCGTTTTAGAGAAAATTGAGGTTATGTGTAATTTTTATATGGCAGGTACCGTTATTAACATGGCTAAAAGCAAACAAAAAAAATGGCCTAGAATTATGACTAAAATAAGCTTGGATACGAGGTTTGAAAAAAATCGGTCTAGCCGTTTAGACCATTACGGACAGACGGACGACGGACCCACGGACGAAATTCCAAAAACCACTTTTTTAGGCTCCGCTATCATCGTAATGTTAGAACCAATCAAAATCTCGAGGTCAAAAATTTTCACGAAAACAATATCTTTCTCTTTGTAAGAGAAAGTTAAAAAATATGCCAGTCTTCTCGTCTTAGATGGTATAACGACTGCGAGAAATTTTCTCATAATCCTCCCTACCTTGGTTACCGTACTCGCCTTAGTAACACCTTTCACTTGCCACTCTTTACAAACTCCGTTTTGCCGCCATTATCGTCCTTCCCTATCCAGCCACTCTCATTCCTATTATTCTGAGTGGCAACAATCGATCTTTTCAGATGGGTCCTATATAGGATCTCTTTAGTAGTTCGAGTGAGGGCTTTACTACTACGGTGAGGTCGTCATCCTACACAAAAGGACGAGTTTGGTCAGTATACCAAAACAAGACATGATTCAAGATAGTTCGTCTCTATAAATGCTGTTGTATGCGGCTTTGAAATCGATAAATAGGTGGTGGGTATCGATTTGGACTTCTTGTCTTTTTTAAAGTTTCCGCCGAAGTGTGAAAATTTGATCGGTTGTGGACTTTCCTGGCCTTAAACCACACTGATACTACCCGATTAGGTTGTTGGTAATAGGTTTCAGGTGTTCACATATTACGGCAGATAGGATCTCGTAGGCGATGTTGAGGACTATATCTGAACTGCGATATTACCTTGTTCATCTCGACAGGATTCTGTTCGAGCCTTGTATCCTTGGCTTTGACGTTTTACACTTTGGTAAAACTTGCAAACATCGTTCCTGCGGAGGCTATAGCTCTCTATATTGCTATTCTTTCTTTTTTCTGAAAAGCCGGTGTTCTTCCGTACTTCTCTGCCTATAGAGCTTAATGGCAGCTCTCGTCTTCACCTGCAGCTAAGCTTTGTAGGCCTCGTTCTTGGATGCGAGCATCTGTCGGCATTCCTCATCAAACCAGGGGTTTCTTGATGGTGGCTGCGAGAAACCTAGCACATCAGTTGCGGCTGATCTAATGGCTTGTTGGCAACGTTGCCATTGTTCTTCGGCATTAGATTAAGGGATACAAGTTGCGTGAAGGCCTTAGCGGTCTCTTACGATTGCAGTTTTTCGACATTAAATTCTTTCACAGTATTTCTGATTAGCTGTGGTGTGGTGGATATCCGCATTCTTACCTTGGCTGCAATAAGGTAGTGGTCCGAATCGATGTTAGCCCATCGGAATGTTCGGACATCCAAAATACTAGATGCGTGTCCCTTGTCTATCACAATTTGATCAATTTGGTTGGCCGTCCATTGATCTGGAGACAGCCATGTCCCCTTATGGATATCGAGGTGAGGAAACCGTGTGCTGGCTATAGTGGCATTTCGTTCCATAGCGACGTCAATTAGCCTTAGTCCGTAATCAGACGTGTTTTCGTGTAAGCTATATTTTCCGACAATACTGCTAAAGATGTCTTCCCTTCCTACCTTTGCGTTAAAATCTCCCAGCACGTTTTTAACATCGTACTTTGGTAGTCGCTCACAGGTTTTGTCAAGGAGCTCGTAGAAGCAATCCTTAGTTGTATCATCTTTTTCCTCCTTCGGAGCGTGAGCGCATATAAGGCTTATATTGGCGAATTTGGCCTTGATGTGGATTATTACAGTGCGTTCGCTAAGGTTTGGAAACATAAGACTTCTTGCCTAAGTCTGGCACTAATAACAAATCCGCATACGAATAGTCGCTGTTTCTGCTCACTATAACAGGGTCCATAGTAGATGTCGCAGTTTTTCATTCTCTTTTTGCCCGGCCCATCCCATGGTATTTCCTGGATGGCAGTAATGTCTGTTTTGTAGCAGTTTAGGGTGTCCGCTATTTGTTCGCCAGCCTGCACACATGAATGGTTGTGAGAAAAGCTATACCCTGTTTACTAACGAGCCTGTTAGTTAAACCGATCACGCAAATTGGTCACTCCGCTAAGGGTATGTCAACAACTGAAAGTCAGGCGCCTAAAGCAAAAACTATGTGTCGCAAAACAATGGGTATAAATGTAAAAAAAAAAAATAATCTCAGAAAAATCTCTAAAATTTCATCTTGCAAGGAAAACATTAAAAATCTTTCGAATCAATTTAATGTTAAATTGGGTATTCAACTGAAAAATGATAATTTAAAAAAAATTTAAACAAATTCAAGATGTTTACACACTATATCTAAGAATAAACCATTTTAAGTAAACAAACAAAATTTTAAGTGCAAAGTCGATTTCCTCAGCCCAATTTCACCGCTATGCTAAAAAATCGAAACCTTCCCAAAAACAAAAGGTACGCCACCCGCAAACGAAACTATTATCGCACCCACTTACATAGTTATGTATCTAAACACCAAAATACAATTAAGGCAAACACCAAACCTATTAATTGAGAGAATATTAGGACAAGTTAAATACAGAATCAAGAAAATACAAAAAGAACTCGATGTTATCGGTGACTTTCTCGTTGGCTACGATGATAAGCAATCATAGTAGAATCTACCCAAGTGAATCCATGCCACCAATACAAATACATACTTACACCCTCTATATAATAAGAAACCAAATAGGTGCCTCTGCCTACTTTCCGATAAGAAGTTCTTCTTGAACGGAGCAAAACCTATAGGTAGATATGAAAATCATCAATGTGGTTTCCCAGGAAACCCAGCTGGCTTGCGGGTATGAGTGGGGGCGACAGAGCACATACATATGTACTAACATACTCCAACTATACACGCAGTGGCATGGTGTGGCAAAATTTACGACAATTTTTAATTGGCTTTGGCAAATTAGTCGAGATATACTTTTGCCACAGTCAGGCAATATTCCGTATGCCTTCGGTTTGAACGATTTTGTGCAACGTGTATAACTGTATACATGATCGATCATAATTTCTGTTTTCTCACACAAAATCAACAATAAAAGTCGCGTTCTACAAGTTTGGGGTCAGTGCATATTGTTTGTGAGTCTTTCCCTTCCGCTGGATGTGTCAATGAAACGTCAACCCTCTATAAATATTTTGTGTTTATGTGCGGTAATGCGTCTAGGGTAAGGGAAGGTGTACAGTGGCATGCGAAAGTGGAATAATTTGATTAATGTGATAAATATTAATCTTTGATTAAATTATCTACAACAACAAAGAAAATGGCATGCTTTCCTAGATTATTGAGGAAGAAAACAAGATTCAATCCCTCGAGTGGGCAGAACATGTTGGATAAAAGCGAAACAAGTGTGGTAAGTGTTGACATCTAAGAAATATTCCGATTCCAGATTTGAGATGTTATTTCAAATATGCAATTCAAATAGCAATAAAAGGCATCCTGGAACATCAATACCTGCATAACTCACCTATCGACTGAGTTTCATATTGTAAATTTGATTTTATGCAGCGGTAGTATAGCAAATTTACCGTTTTTAGATAAAATTGAATGAATCGGAGTTGAATATTGATAACGGACGATAAATATACGAAGGACATACACTAGGGCCATTAAAATGATTTATCATTAAATTAAATTTACTGTGGGGTGCTTAATCAGTGTAAATATTTACATTAAATAGAGTAACTAACAGCGTCATCGTGAATATAATTTCTTTTTCTCTTCTGTTCATACACATTGGTTGCAATGAAATCAGTGTAGCACGTAAAGCCGCAGATGTCAGCAAATAAGTCCAAAACAAATAGGAGGGAATCAAGTGCTCGAAAATTAGCAATTATTTTATGAAATACACTTAATTGTGAGAGTCAAAGGCGGTACCGTTGTGAAGGAGATAGTGATTGCATTATAAATATGTTTAGGAGTGTTTTTCTTCCCAATGTCATTCAATTTCAAGTTACAATGATTTTTATAAAACTGAACACAATATGATCAATACTTGAAAGTAATTACCTGTTGTTTCATTCATAAATTTTAGGATCTCGTTGGGGAATGTTTAATAGCTTTTTACAATAGCTTTGTGATTTTGCAGTCGCTTATTGTGTGACTCAGCACTTCCGTTTCATGTCTATTTTTATACCCAATCCCATAGGGGTATATTAGTTTTGATACATAGTTTGTAACATAGAGAAATAATTTAGCTACATATACCTCAAAGTATATGGATCGACTCAGAATCGATAGCTGAGTCGATTTAGCCATGTCTGTCCGTCCGTCCGTCCGTCCGTCCGTCCGTCCGTCCGTATGCACCAGTTTTTGGGCCTTAAATTTTGAGCTAGAAGGATGAAATTTGGTACACGTGCTCTTTGTTGCTCCCAGCAGAACAAGTGTAAAAATTTTTGAAATCCGCCCACTGCCACGCCCCCTTTTTAGAAAAACGTGTTTTTTGGCTAAACCATAAGGAATTTTAAAAAAGTGTCTGAGAAACATAGTTAGAGAATCGTAATATCTATATTTCATTCATATAAAGTTTTTTGCCACGCCCACTTTTTGGGGGCGTTTTTAATAAAAAACGTTTTATGGTCAAATTTTAAAATTTTCGAAAAAAATTTTGATGCAGAATAGTTAGTAATATTAATATAAACATTTCGTCCATAGATCATTTTAGCCCACGCCCACTTTTTGAGGCCGTTTTCTTACAAAAACCGTTTACCCTACCCCATAGCATATTCAGGAGGAAAACGATGTGTTTTGTCAAACAACAAAAGATTCTGATAAACTGTTTGAACAATGTGTTGTGACAATGTCATTTTCTATATTATAGGCTAATAAAGCCCACTTTTTGGAGATATTAATTTTAAGGATGGGATGGGATAGGGGATTCAACGATCCGCACAGGGGATTGTACTCTTCTCATATGTTTAAATCACGATACAAAATAGAGGGTCCGCCATCTAACGTTTTTTTTTCAACTAGTGCTTATTTCGTGAATGGTAACACTTAGCTCATGTTTGATTTGACAAATAATTAGTTTTATCCTTCCGCTGAACGAATATGGTTGTGTATACGCTTGAACAACGCTGGGAAATATTGCGACATTACTTTGAAAATCATGGTTATGTTGCAGAATGTGTGCGAAGATTGCGTACGGATTTTGGAAGAAGAGAAGCACCGTCAGCTCCGTATGTTCGTTATTGTGAAAAAAGTGAAAGAAACGGCAATCCTCATCGATAAATCAAAGCGTGAAAAGCCAAAAACAGTACGTACACCCGAGAATATTGCTGCTGTGGCAGAAAGTGTGCGTGAAGCGCCATCAACATCAATTCACCGTCGTTCTCAACAATTGAACATTTCGGAGACATCATTGAGACGAAATTTGCATAAAGACCTTGGTATGATGCCATACAAAGTCCAATTGGTTCAGGAGTTGAAGCCAACTGACCATCCAATGCGTTTTCGCTTCGCTAAGTGGGCCTGCGATCGACTTAGAGAAGATGCCGATTTTGCCAAAAAAAATCATTTTTCAGATGAAGCTCATTTTGATCTTGGCGGGTATGTAAACAAGCAAAATTGTCGCATTTGGGGCACAGAAAACCCGCACGCATACATTGAAAAGCAGATACACCCAAAACGAGTCACTGTTTGGTCCAGAGGCATAATTGGGCCATTTTTCTTCGAAAATGAGCAAGGAGTGGCCGTTACAGTCAATGGCAATCGTAATCGGCCATGTTGAACGAATTTTTGTTCACAAAAATTGAAGAGGAGGATATTGGCAACATTTGGTTTCAACAGGACGGCGCTACGTGCCACACAGCCGAAGCTACACTCGATGTTTTGCGCCCTGTTTTTGAAGCCGCAGAGCTGATGTCGTTTGGCCACCTCGGAGCTGCGATTTGACACCGTTGGACTATTATTTGTGGGGTGCCGTAAAAGATAAGTGTTACGCCGACAAGCCAGAGACAATTGACGCTTTAAAGGACAATATTCGTGAAGCCATTGGTGAAATACAGCAGCACACAATCGATAATGTGCTTAAAAATTGGACCGATCGTGTAGGCTACTGCATGGCCAGCCGAGGCAGCCATTTGAATGAAATTAGTTTCCATTATTAACAGGAAGGATTGTACTTTCAAATAAAAAAAGAAATTTGAGAAAATATTCAGTAGTTTTTTTTATAGCATTTTCAAAAAAAAAAGTTATTTGGCGGACCCTTTATAAGGCCTATAGAAATAATTGCTTGTGGGAATTAAATAATTGTACCTTATCCAAGGTGGCGCAAAAATAACCTTCCGATGTATTTTGGCTGTAATTTAAAAAAAAAAATGAAAAACTTTGATTCTTCTTGTGGATTATTTTTATTTGGTCTTTTAATTTTTTTTTTACATCAAGTCGAGAATATGATGTCATGTAAATAGCCGCCGCCACAGTTGATTGTCATTTGAGCCCTTTTTATGGCATTTTCCATCACTTTGGCCAAAACTTCCGGCGATAGGTCCTCACATTCTTGACGGATATTGTCTTTAAGACCTGCAAGAGTCTGAGGCTTGTCGACATAAACCCGCGACTTCAAAAAGCCCCACAAAAAGAAGTCTGGAGCGGTCAAATCAGGCGATCTTGCTGGCCAGCGCAAATCGCCAAAACGGGAGATTAGGCGCCCGGGAAATGCATCCTTCAGCATATCGGTTGTGGCACGTGCAGTGTGTGCCGTTGCACCGTCCTGTTGGAACCACATGTTTTCCAATCCCAATTCATCAAGTTGCGGCAAAAAGAACTCGTTGATCATTGCTCTGTAGCGCTCACCATTCACAGTAACCGTTTGGCCGGCGACGTCTTCGAAGAAAAAAGGTCCGATGACTCCTCCAGCGAAAACAGCACACCATACAGTGACTTTGAGCGGGTGTAATGGCTCTTCGTGGGTTACACGCGGATTTTCACCAGAAGCGTAAATTTTGCTTATTTACGTACCCGCTAAGATGGAAATGGGCCTCATCACTCATGATTATTTTTGGTGAAAAATCATCTTCCTCTTGGTGGTGATTAAGGATGGCTTGAGCGTATGTTAGACGCGATTGGCGGTCAGCAGATAACAGCTGATGCACCGTCTGGACTTTGTACGGAAACATCTTCAAATTTTGTACCAAAATTCGCTGTAAAGACCGTCGACTGATACCCATTTGCGTGGCACGTCGTCTGGTCGATGTCGACGGCGCTTCCATGACATCTTCGGCTACAGCAGCAATATTCTATGCAGAACGGCTACTACGGGGTCTGCCACGCCTGGCAGCATCTCGTGTTGTGCCAGTCTCTTCGAGGCGAGCGGCTAAACGTCGCAGTGTTTCACCAGTAGGCGTTGGACGGCTAGGAAATCTGCGACGAAATTCACGTTGTGCGAAAGTCACCGACCTATTATTGCTCAAATAAATAGTCACCAATATTCCGCGTTCTGGAGCAGTGTAGCGTAACATTGTTTATTAACGTGTATTTCGCATGTGTTTACTACACAAATGTCAAAACAGAACTGACATTAGGGGCCAATCGCAAAATTTATAGCATTTTCTGATAGGAGGATTACTTCTGCGCCACCTTGTAGAAGAATAATTGTAAGTTGGGGGCGCTACATGCCACACAGCGCAAGTCACAATAGATTTTTTGAGAACACATTCGATGAGCGCATAATTTCGCGGAATGGACCTGTCAATTGGCCACCAAGATCGTGTGATTTGACACCATTGGATTATTTTCTTTAGGCAAATGTGAAGTCGCTCGTCTACGCCAACAAACCAGAAACGCTAGCGGACTTGGAAGCCAATATTCGTGGCGTTATTGCCGACATACGGCCCCAAATGCTCGAAAAAGTGGTTGAAAATTGGACCTCTAGACTTGGCTTTATTAGAATCAGCCGCGGCGGCCACATGCCCGAAATATTTTAACATTAATGGCATAAAATTATCCTTCCAATAAAGCCAAATTGATGGACATTATACCGATTTTCTTGTGTTTTATTTCAATTCGAAGCACCCTTTATATACGTTGTCTGTCCGTCTGTTTGTAATCAACTAGTTTTTGTGACTTAAATATTGAGCTTGACTGATGAAATTCTTACACAAATTTGATGTTCCTCGCATTGGAACAAGTGTTCATTTTTTCAAAACCTTCTACTATTCAGAAAAACATTATTTTTGGTCAAACATTAACGAGTTTTAAAAACTTTCTGAACAATATATTTGGACAATCAATATTTCGTCTTCTCATGTGTTTACATATAATTTTCTAAAATATAAAATACGAGTTATTAAAAGCTAATATTTTGTATAGTTCTTACTAACACTGCTGATAATACAACCTATACTTCCACTAAACACCTGCCATTTCTAGGTTCCAATATTTTTAAACCCAAGATATTCTACTCAAGCAACCATTTTTTTTTTAATATTTGATACTCCCAAACAAATGTCAACAAATCTGATATTTGTCATACCCTCGAGACCCTGTCACGTTCCTAATTCCCACTACCTCCAGGAACAACATGCTAATTTATGCAATTTTGATTAAAAGCTTTACTTTCGCAAGCTTGTGACTTTAATGCTCAGCATGTTTGAGAGGCAAATACAACTTTCCTTCCGGAAATCATCCACTGAAGATGATATCATAGCGTGACCTCATTATACAGATGTGTCAAAAATTCACGAATTATTTTGTGATTTGCACAGCACACCCTTGATTGGCAGCTCCTTGTAAAAGTAAGTTGGTCCTTTCTTTGCAAAACATAAACTCAAAATGAAAAGTAGTTTACTACATTCTATGGCGGTGGAGCTCTTAGGCGTGACTACGTGACTTGACTTTACATTTTCTTTGACTATTAGTTGCGTCTGCTGTTCATTTTTCTACTCCGTAAAAATGTTTATGGAATGATATCTCGCGTGTTCAACCCTGAAGGCAAGAAAAAAAAAATCATATTAACTAAATGAATATTTTTCCAACTCTCAGTCTCGTGGGAGGGGATCCGATTTTAAATCACAAACCACAATTTTCGCGTTTTGAGCGCACGTATTTACCTTTGGGTGTGTTACCGTATGCATGAGTAATTTGCCCTTGCAAAGGATGTGTTCCCTAGACGGAAATAATTTGCCGCTTATTGCGTTGCTACGATTCGTTGGAATACTTCAAACCGATAGAGAAATTGGTTTCAAACGCAGGCCGTTAATGGATTTTATGTTCACTCGCCTGAATCCGAAGTGTCTTAGAATGGAAATTTAAAAGTCCGTCGGGATTTTAGGATGAACTGTTAAAAGTGCAAAACGGCTGGGGGTTACCTCTTCTATACAAAGCATTGAGGGGTTTTTATCTTATAGCTATCATCAATGACACTTTAAAGATACATAGGTAATCAAATTTGTTTGTATTCTTTCAGACGGAAACATGGCAATGAATTTCATTATCAAGAATTGTCTCTGATGATATCTGAGAATAGCAGATTTTGTGTCAAATATGGAATATCCTTTTCAACTATGGTTTCGAATAGAATGGAGTTTAGATCAATGTTACTGTTACTATGTAAAACAATTCGAAGGGAATAGTTTTTGCTCAAATATTTCATGACAACTGGAGTCCCAATTTTGATACTCATTAGATATGATTCATATGGCTGCATTTACTTTAATTCCGAATTGAATCCATTAATTACACATCCATATAATTTATGTATTTATTTTAATTCGTCGATATTCGAGAGCTGTTGCCCTGGATATTTCCAAGGCTTTCGATAGTAAGACTCAGGGCTTCGCTAGCCAAATTGACAGCATGCGACTTCTTTGATTACAGTGCGACTGGAAGGAAAACTGGTCTCCGTCCAAATACGTGCAATACGCCTTATAGACGATTATTTCCATATTTCAAAGCTGCCACCTTTGGCACA
Source organism: Rhingia campestris (assembly GCA_932526625.1). NCBI lineage: Eukaryota > Metazoa > Arthropoda > Insecta > Diptera > Syrphidae > Rhingia > Rhingia campestris. The sequence continues at coordinate 94,021,695 of OW052185.1, forward strand.
GAGAATGGTTGTAGGAAATCTGTCTCTTCATAACAGATCTTATAAAGACAGAATTTCGGAGGAACTTAGAGAAATCATCCCTAGACTCGTTGCAAAAGACTTTCAGTTTCAGTTCACAGATACATTCTCCATTTAACTAACACGAACAAAGCAACTGCAAGATTAGGCGCCCGGGAAATGCATCCTTCAGCATATCGGTTGTGGCACGTGCAGTGTGTGCCGTTGAATTCTTTGTTACAGAACATTCAATCAATAGAACGAACTTCCAAAGGAAGTATGTGTACCTCTATATAACCACCGTCATTTAACATCAGCAGGCATGATCTCAGGGTGCTCCAGGACCATTTTAGAATCGCCTCACCTGAGAAATGTTTATAAAACAAAATTTTATGTCTGACGAGATGTTATTTTCAGAGTTAATAGCGCAGACAGACAAAGTCCCGAACTACTATAATGTTATATCTGTCAATGGTGACGTTCTGTCAAATTCTTCGACGGAGGAAAAAGTTTATAAATAAGGATTGCTTCTACGAGCTCCTTGACAAAAAAACGTGAAGATATATTTAGTAGTATTGTCGAAAAACACAGCCTACGCGACATCACGCCTGGCAACGGACTTACGCTTATTGACTTCGCTACGGAACGAAATGGCAGCACAAGGTTTCCTTACCACGATATCCATAAGAGGACAATTCGGTCTCCAGATCAACGAACGGTAAATCAAATTGATCACCTTGCTATATACAAGAGGCACGCATCCAGTAGTTTAGATGTCCGAACATTCCGAGGGGCCAACATCGACTCGGCCCACTACCTCGTTGCAGCCAAGGTAAGAATGCGGATATCCACCACGTCACAACAAACCAGAAATACTGTGAAAAAAAGTTGTCGAAAGAATGCAGTCGCAAGAGACCACCAAGACCTGCGTGCATCGCGTATCCCTTTACCTCTCGATTCATGCCAATATGCCATTAGATCAGCCGAAACTGATGTTCTAGGTTTCTCACGGCCACCAACAAGAAACCCCTGCTTTGATAAGGAATGCCGACAGATGCTCGCAGCCAAGAACGAGGCCTACAAGGCTAAGCTGCAGGTGAAAACGAGAGCTGCCATTGAGCTCTATAGGCAGAGAAGAAGGGAAGAACATCGGCTTTTCAGAAAGAAGAAGAAGAGCAAGAAAAGTGCGCGATCGAGGATATAGAGAGGTGCCACTCCAGGAACAATTTTCGTAAATTTTACCAAAGTGTAGAAGGTCAAAGACAAGGAAACAAGGCCAGAACAGAATCCTGTCGAGATGAACATAAAATATCGTAGTTGAGATACAATCGATGCTGAGGATATGGAAGAACCACATCTGCAGACTGTTATACGGCGATGACGAACAAAATTCCGTTGTCAGCCAGAGCGAACCATTTAATATTAGCAACGTCAGCGAAAATTGCCAACCACCCGACCTGAGTGAAGTGAGGATAGCAATATCTAAACTCAAGCTTAATAAGACCGCCGGAAATGATGGCCTTCCCGCTGAGCTTTATAAAGCTGGCGGAGATGACTTGGTAAGTAACATCCACCAACTCATAAGCCAAATCTGGTCGGATGAAAGTATGCCTGAAGAATGGAACCTCAGCATCGTTTGCCCGATCCACAAATAAGGAGACCGTCTGAACTGCGCCAACTACAGAGGCATAATTCTGCTCAACATCGCCTACAAGATCCTATCTGCCATAATATGTGACCGCCTGAAAGCGTTTACCAACAACCCAATCGGCCTTTTTCAGTGCTGTTTTAGGCCAGGAAAGTCCACAACCGATCAAATTTTTACACTTGGGCAGATCCTGGAAAAAACTCATGAAGTCCAAATCGATACCCACCACCTATTATCGATTTCAAGGCCGCATACGACAGCATTTATAGAGATTAACTATACAGAGCCTTGTCTAGTTGTTGGTATACCGCCCAAACTCGTCCGTTTGTGTAGGAAGACGATGGAGAATATTCGCTGCTCCATCAAGGTCGGAAACGACCTCATCGACACATTCGAAAGTCAAAAAAGGATTTACGCAAGGCGATGCACTGTTAAGTGATTTATTTTATTTGATTGTTGAGAGGATTGCGCAAAACTCCCGAGCCAACACCAGATGCACAATTTTCCAAAAATCGGTGCAACTACCAGCATGCGCCGACGATATTGACATCATTGGTCACGTTTGTTAGTATAGAGAAGGAAGCGGCAAAAATGGGTTTAGCAGTAAATGAAATCAAACGAATACTCTGGCTGAGTCTACGATTCCCATCCTGACGTGTCGGACGTAGTAGAGAAAGGCATCACCTTAAGTGGCGCACAGGTAGAAACCGTTCTCAACCAACTTGGAGTGCGCAACTGGCCGCAGTTAGCTAAGGACCGGGCTAATTGATGAGGCATGTTGGTTGAGGCCCAGGTTCCTTCCGGACTGTAGCGCCACTTTAGTAAGTAAGAGATTTTTGATGATTTACTGGTTTCAGGGTGGAATAGTCCTAATGAAAAAATACTTCCTATTAACCGAAAAGTTCTACATATCAATTGCTTTCCCTTCATTTTATCTCAAAAAAATTGGACTGTCAAAAAAAAAATTGAAGTTTTAAATGTTAAATAAACAATATTATGGAAGTCGTTCTGTTTTTTTTTTGACAACATTGTTATTCAAAGCTCATCTGAGTACCTTTACCTTAACAGTTTTTTTTAACATTAAATTGGTTTCAAAAGATTCGCATTAAGTTTTTTTATATCAGAATTTGAAACTAATTCAATCTTTTAATTTTTCAGCAAATTGGAAGATACATCCAACGGGAAGAAACCCCTTTATATTATTCAAATGGGATAATTGTGAGTATACGTAAAAAAATTCTTCTGAATTAAAAACTTAAAAAAAAATTATTAAAAAAATTAATAAATAAAATGGTAGCCCAGTATAAAACCAAACACTGTCGATAGTGTAAAAGCTGAACCTATTGTGTCTCCAAAAACAGACCAAACCAACAAGTCATACACAAAAAAGGACAGAAAAGCTCCCTCACGACCTGATGCCATTTCTGTTCATCCCCAAGAAAATAACCCTTCTACACCAATAACCCCTAACACAAACCAGAATTACCATACAATTCGAAATGAAAAACCACAGCAAGACAATAAATCGTTAGAGAGTCTTCATACCGAATATGCAAATAACATGAAAACCGTTCATCCGAAACCGCTACACACACCCATTTACTTAGAGGAGCTCAAGCAAAAACAAAACGATCTTTTGCCCAAGTACAAGGAATCCAAACCGAATAAGGTGGTAATTTTCGTCGGCGGAAAACAATCATCAACTCTAGAATACCCCGAAGGATTGAAATCTAGTGGCACTGTGGTGCAACTAGCGGCGAAAACACCACCTGAAGCTCATGTTGAAGTTCACACGTATCCTTCGGGGCCGTGTGTCAATGCAGAAACACTGCCACTGCAGCCACAAGCAACACCTGCAGCGGAAACTGGGCTGGTCGAAGTTGCGTCTTTTACGAAGGATGTTACCGGTGGTGTCGACACTAACAGCATACAAATAGCAATGCCCCGACAAAAGGACAATAAAATACAAACCAAAATAAACACTCGACAGGATAATGAGGTTTTTATTCTCACTTTTACTCCGACACATACACACCCTTATACTCACTTTCAGGCATACCAACCACATATAGCGCTTATTTTACACTTCTCGCTGACACTGTAGAGTAGAACATTGCTTAGCACGTCTGTAGTGGGAAAAACTTTAGCTTCCCTTTTTTGTTTTGTTTAGTTTTGCTCTTCTTATATAGTCCTAGTTCCATCTCTGGAAAGGAAGTGCTTCTTCTACTCAAGAGTTGATAAATTTGCTAACTTTTGCTTGTCTTATATCAATTCCAGTTGCCAGAGCAGCCCAAGTATGTTGAGAAGCAACCAACAATTATTGTGGGACGGGATTCAGGCTTACAGATGGAGGTAAGTTCATATGGTAATACATAATAATCCTCCTAAGTATTAGGTTCTGTTTTTGTTATATATGCAGACAGGAAAATGAGGATTTCAAGTAATTTTGATGAACAAAGAAAAGTTCTTGCGATTTACATACACAACGTTGCAGCAAAGTCTGTAAACATTGAAACGATTTGTCCTAAGATTAGATTGGTCAAAACTTTATTAAGGATTTGTAATCAACATGCATAGGAATAATTCTCGGAAAGACAATATTTGTGGTTTAGGTGATGTCATGTCTGGAGGTGACAAAATAATCATGGTTGCTTTGATGAAAGGGTGATCCAAAAAGAGCTTCCTACCTTTTTTTATGCCCTATCCCATAATTTTACAACAGATATACCGTAAAGTACATGGATCGACCCAGAATCGCTAGCTGAGTCGATCTAGTCATGCCTGTCTGTCCATCTGTGTGTCACCGATTTTCGGGCCCTAAATTTTGAGGCCAGTACTTAAGGATAGTGATGCGATTATATGAGGACACAAGCGTTCTCACTCTAGCCTCTCACTATCAACTCCTACTCACACCTCCACGCTGGTGACTGGTGGGTGCCTAGTACCGCGACTGGAGCTGGGGTTATAAACCCCTGTGGAAGGTCGTTGGTGGCAGCAAACGAGAGAGGGGGAGGAGTGTCCTCTCACTAAGGCACTCACTCTTCAGGCGGCAGCGGAGGAATTCCCTAGATGGAGTCAACGGTGGCGCCTACAGCCCCAGTTTGATCGAACTGGTAGTGAAATCCCTATATGAGCTGCTTCGACATATTCGAACACCAGGTCTATAGGGATTTCCAATACTGAGCCAGGTATTGGAAAAGAGTTGGTGGCGGAGGAGCCCTCAATGGGTCAACGGCAGCGCTCATATCCCAAAATGGGCTACTGACATCGGTATTTTGTCCGGCCCGCAGTCCTATGGTCAAAACAAGGGCCTGGCCCTACATGTTGGGGTTGTGCTTTGGGTTACTACCCATCCACGGAAAAGAGATTATGTTACGAAGCAACCAATAGCCTCGGAAAGGACTGATTTTATTGTTGACGACAATGCTAAACGAAAAAAGGACAACGACGTTCGTATCTGCTCCTGAAATGTGAGAATATTAAACAGGAGAGGTACAGGCGAACAACCAGCGAAAGCCCTAAACTGCTACAAAGCAGACATTACTGTCATTCAGGATATACGATGAGATGGGCCGGGCAAAAAGAGGATGAAAAACTGTGACCTCTACTATGGACCGTGTTATAGTGAGCAGAAACAGCGACTATTCGGATGCGGATTTGTTATAAGTGCCAGACTAAGGCAAGAAGTCTTATGTTTTCAAGACATTAGCGAACGCATTGTTACAATCCGCATCAAGGCCAAATTCGCCAACATAAGCCTTATATGCGCTCATGCTCCGACGGAAGAAAAAGATGATATAACTAAGGATTGCTTCAACGAGCTCCTTGACAAAACCTAGAGCGACTACCAAAGTACGATGTTAAAATCGTGTAGGAAGAGAAGACATCTTTAGCAGTACTGTCGGAAAATATAGCCTACACGACAACACGTCTGGTAACGGACTTAGGCTAATTGACTTCGCTACGGAACGTCAAAGCCAAGGATACAAGGCTCGACCAGAATCCTGTCGAGATGAACAAGGAAATATCGTAGTTGAGACACAGTCGATGCTGATGATATGGAAGAACCACTTTTGCAGACTGATAAACAGCGATGACGAACAACATTCCGCTGTCAGGCAGAACGAATCATTTAATATTGGCAACGACAGCGAAAACTGCCAACCACCCGACCTAAGTGAAGTGAGGATAGCAATATCTAAACTCAAGCTTAATACGGTCGCCGGAAATGACGGCCTTCCCGCTGAGCTTTATAAAGCTGGCGGAGATGACTTGGTAAGTAACATCCACCAACTCATAAGCCAAATCTGGTCGGATGAAAGCATGTCTGAAGAATGGAACCTCAGCATCGTTTGCCCGATCCACCAAAAAGGAGACCCTCTGAGCTGCACCAACTACAGAGGCATAAGTCCGCTCAACATCGCCTACAAGATCCTATCTGCCGTAATTTGGAACGCCTGAAACCGTTTACCAACAACCTGATCGGCCCTTATCAGTGTGGTTTTAGGCCAGGAAAGTCCACATTCGATCAAATTTTCACACTTCGGCAGATCCTGGAAAAAAACCCCAAGAAGTCCAAATCGATACCCACCACCTATTTATCGATTTCAAAGCCGCATACGACAGCATTTATAGAAACGAACCATGGGTACAGAGCCATGTCTAGTTTTGGTATACCGCCCAAACTCGTCCGTTTGTGTAGGATGACGATCGAGAATTCTCGCTGCACCATCAGGGTCGGAAACGACCTCACCGACACATTCGATAACAAAAAAAGGATTTAGGCAAGGCGATGCGTTGTCATGTGGCTTCTTCGATTTGATTCTTGAGAGGATTGTGCAATACTCCTGAGCCAACACCAGAGGCACAATTTTCCATGAATTGGTGCAACTATTAGCATACGCCGACGATATTGACATCATTGGTAGGACTCAACGTGATGTCATAGCCACGTTTGTTAGTATAGGAAGCGGCAAAAATGGGTTTAGCCGTAGATGAGGGCAAGACTAAGTATATGCTGTCAACACGAAAGGACACACAACATCGACAAATTGGACAGAACGTCTACATTGACAGATATATGGGATACAAACGCGTGCGATTAAACTGATAGGAGATCCAAACATAGCGAACTCCATAGTTTCGCTCGAACATCGTAGGAATGTTTTCTGCCTTACACTCTTTTACCATGAGGCATTAAACGATTAGCTCGACTGGGGCAACAAACAGAGAGGTTTTTCAAATTGACGCTATATAACGAAAACTAATGGCACCTGCCATCTAACGGTTTTGGCTATATCAAAATTTCTCAACTAACAAAAACGGGACTAACGATTTTGATAAAACTTAAGAAAAGTATTAAAAAAAAAAAGTTTTTTCTTCGAATATGTCGAAGCAGCTCATCCAGGTTCTCCTGGGACGGCAGACCGGGTATTAATTCCGTGCCATTCTGACCAGGGTGATTATAGTGATGCTGTTTTATATCTTGTTATCAACAATCGCACCTATCGTTAAGCAAGTCAAATCCGGTTGGATGAGACCAGTACCCGATGGTTACCCTTTGGAGGTAAAAATAAGCACATTTGAGAACCACTGGACATTGCCAAGTTCAAGCCAATCAGAGTCTACCCTCGTTCTACAACACCCTGATCGCTGATAAAAAAAAAAAAAATTCTTGTGAGTTCTTATAGCCACAGTTGCAGGACATTTGTGTATTTTTAGTTTTATCCTCCACATTAACGGTATACCTCCGATATAGCAGTTTAAAGTAGAGCACCTAATGTGCAAGTATTTACCTACGACCCAGTCGTGAACCCACCATTTGTTTTTTAATGTGCCAATCATTTTTTGAAAATTTACACTATTTGTATTCTTCAGGATACATTTGAATCAAAGGATAGTACAACTGAAGCTCCAACTCGTGTAGAGGGTGGTGTACTGCGTGCTAGATCAAAGCTATCCGATAAAAATAGTATCGATATTGAGGTTTTCGGAAAAGACGAATCGTAAGTACTGGTGCATTATTTTCAGCTTTGTATTGTAAATTTTTCGTAATAGTACCCGCAAGCTCATCCGAACAGCTATCGAGAAAAATGATTTCCTCAACAACTACATGGATAAAGACAGAAAGGAAATGGTAATCGATGCCATGGAGGCTGCCACCTTCGAGGAGGGTAGTTACATCATCCGAGAGAATGAAGAGGGTTCGGAGATATTCGTTTCCGAAGAAGGCTATTACGATGTCATAAAATCTGGAAATATCATAGGTACCATTGGTCCGGGTACAGTTTTTGGAGAACTAGCAATACTTTATAGTGCTACACGATTCGCATCAATTAAGGGTAAAAGTTTATCTCTGTACGTTTTATTTTTTTTTTTACTAATTAATGTCCATTACCTTCAGCTGCCACAAGGGCTAAGGTCTGGAAAATTGATCGGGTGAAATTTCGAAATATAATGCTTGTCTCAGGTTACAAGCAAAAGGAAGAATATTTGCAATTCCTTAGATCATCGCCGATACTTAAAGATCTATCCAATGAAGTGCTGGTAAAACTAGTTGACCTCCTAAAGTTGGTATGTTCAATTAGTGATTTATAGTGTTAATATAAATTATAACTAGAGTTGTATTCTTTAGAGGTTTTATCCCGGAAACACATGCATAGTACGCGAAGGAGAGGTTGGAAATGAATTCTTTATCATTAGAGGTGGAACAGTCACAATAAAGAAAAGACAAGCTGACGGAACAGAAATAATTGTGGCACATAGAAAACGTGGCGAATACTTTGGTGAACACGCTATTCTCAACTCGGATGTTCGTCAAGCGACTGTCTATGCAGACCCACCAGTTACCGAGTGCCTAAAATTAGATCGAGAGTTGGTTTGATAGCTTATACCAATGGACTTTCAAGGAAACTAAAATTTTCTATTTCAGGACAGTTATTAACTATCTTGGTACAATACCTCAGTTACGTGAAAAGCCAAACGATAAGCCAATGGAACGTATTTCAACTGCAAGACACTCTGAGTTCAATAAAGAATATGCTGACATAGAACTGGGTGATTTGAAGAAAGTAGCGACATTGGGTGCAGGTGCATTTGGACGGGTGGATCTGGTTACGCATACGTCGACAGGAAGAACATTTGCATTGAAAATCCTCCGTAAAATCGACGTAATAAAGCAGGATCAAGTTGAGCACGTGTATAGTGAAAAACAAGTCATGATGATGTGCCTGGGAAGTCCATTTATTATACAGTAAGTAATTTTCTACGTTTGTATATTAATTTTTAACATAAACACAAAAATAGGTTACATGTATGTATATTTGATCATTAGGGGTTGGGGACATAATCCCGAAAATAGAAATCGCGAAAATTCAAAATCCCAAAAATCCAAAATCCAGAAAATTCAAAATCCCAAAAAAATATATAAAATGAAAAATTTACGCAAGTTGGATTTTGGCTTTTCCGGATTTGTGGCTTTTCGGGATTTCTGGCTTTTCAGGTTTGTGGCTTTTCGGGATTTGTGGATTTTCGTTATTTTGGATTTTCGGTGTTTTGGGCTTTCGGGATTACGTTTTTCGGGATTCTGTCCGACTCCCGATATTTAGTGACCCGAGAATTTTTGCAAAGGTGTTTTGTGCTGGGCGTAATTTTGCAGTTTCAGATTTTCTATGAAACTCGGAAATGGAAAGCATTTTACAAAATGCTCAAAGAGTGGATATTGATGGTCTAATTGGATCGATCATATAAGTACCTGTATCGGTTCTTCTTTTCACAATTTTCCCTAAGTTTACTCGTTTTATACCCAAACGCATTATATTATTTTTGTTATATGAAGTCGTATACATACAATTTTTTTCTCATAGGTAGTTCGGTTAAGTATGTTTGAATATTTACAATACAATTAGAATTTTTGGCTCAACAGGCTCGTTAGTACCCAGGGCCTAGCTTTCTCACAACCATTCATGTGTACTTCATGCACGATGGCGGTTCCTCCTTCTGATACACCATATTTTGTGTTTATATATTTTTCGCTGGTCTCGCACAGGTATCTAATTTTGTATAGCCTATCCCATCCGGTATATTAGTTTTGACATTAAGTTAGTAACATAGATAAATAATTTCGATAGATATACCTCAAAGAAAGAGCGAATTCAGTATTAGCATTGTATATGAAACTAATAGTACTATCACTTTGGCAAATCGATGGTGGTGCCTCTATCGGCGCGAGATACTACTAGGCCAAAGAGGGCTGTAAATTTTACGATCTCTTTATTAGATTTAATGGAGATCCACTCACATAATTTACACAGTTCTACTCTAAAATTAAACCAATCGCATGCCAATATACTATTTCTTTCTCGCTCATTTTGTCAACTACGAAAGCTAAGTGAGTTACTTTGTTGCAATGCGATATGCGAATTGCGAGTGTGCCATACCAACCCCCGGTATGAGCAAAAGCAATTGCATTTCATATCTCAATCGCAGTGCTGAAAAGCCATTTGCTGAGGGATGTTGTACATGTCTTGTTTCATACTTTACTCAGATTCAAATTTTATTTTCGTATTTTTTTGTTAAAAGTGGCGCGATGGTTAGTGCGATGAACTGCCGCGCAGAAGGTCTGGGTTCGATTCCCAGCCGTAGCAACACCTTAATGATTTTTCACTGGCCCTCCTCTCGTGATGATCTGACAAATCGTCCGAGTAGTATCAATTGTCAAGAATAGCTTATCTCAACTTAGCCGTTCGGAGTCGGCATAAAACAGGAGGTCCCGCCATCGTGCAAGAAGTACACACGCACACATGAATGGTTGTGAGAAAGCTAGGCCCTGGGTACTAACGAGCCTGTTGCGCCAAAAATTTGTATTTTTTTTTTATTTTTTTGTTAATCTACTCAATGTATTAAAATTTGAGCCTGAGTGAATAATGCAGCATACATAGTGTACGATGTTCCCATTTCCCATCCCATAACATCTTTGTCCACGTACAGCATACACTCTGCTTCAACTGAATGATCGGTTTTTGGAGTATTTTTTTTGTGTGTGTGCTTTATAGATACTGATCGCTCATTTTCAACCAATGTTTTGGTGAAGTGCAGTGGCAGTTGGTTAATATTACAGGTGGACAATTTTACTGTGAATTTTTATACCCTATCCCATAGGGGTATATTAGTTTTGATACATAGTTTGTAGCGAAATAATTTAGCTAGATATATCTCAAAGTATATGGATCGACTCAGAATCAATAGCTGAGTCGATTTAGCCATGTCTGTCCGTCCGTCTGTACGTCACCAGTTTTTGGGCCTTAAATTTTGAGCTAGAAGGATGAAATTTGGTACACGTACTCTTTGTTGCTCCCAGCAGAACAAGTATTCAAAATTATGAAATCCGCCCACTATATTTCGTCAATATAAAGGTTTTTGCCAAGCCCACTTTTTGGGGGCGTTTTTAATAAAAAACTTTTTTTGGCAAATTTTAAAATTTTCGAAAAAAAAATTTTATGCACAATAATTGGTAGTATAAATTGGAACATTTCGTCAGTAGACCATTTTAACCCACGCCCACTTTTTGGGGGCGTTTTCCTACAAAGACCATTTGTATGCCCTACCCCAAGGCATATGCAATACAAACACGTTCTTTTTTGTCGAACCACAAAAGGTTTTGATAAACTGTCTGAGCAATATATTGTGACAATGTCATTTTCTGTATTTTAACGTCATAAAGCCTACATTTTGAGGATATTAATTTTAAGGATGGAATGGGATAGGGTATTCAACGATCCGCACAGGGGATTGTAGCCTTCTCATATGTTTAATTGTGTTATTGTTCTGCTTTTGGTTTGTGCTTCTTGGTTTGTTTTTCAGCGAACAAAACAATTATACATTTGTATTTTTTATTTCTAATAAATTAAAGTTAAATGTTAAATAGCATTATAGAATGGCGAAATGCTCATATGGACTGTAATAATTTCAAAATTCCATTTTCCTTGTCCTTTTTTAAGCTCCCCAATGATCATAGGAGAGATGTTTGGATAAAACATTCACATCTCATTAAATAAAATGTTTTTATGTGTGAAACCATTTCTATACCAAAGACTTAAAATTAGAATCACTTCGAAAATGTCTTCCTAAAAATTCAGTTCCAGTTTCATCCCCATTAGTTTGCAATTGCTCGAATCTATTCACTGACGATTCTTGCTTAAAAATTATGGATAATAATCGAAAGACTGAACATCGAAGGTAATTTAAAACAACTCCAGATCATGCAATAATCCAAACTTTATTCAAGAAACTGGTGAAACTGAAAATGTGTTCACCTGTCAGTTCTGTTAAAAGGGTTGCTAACCCCGTAACATATGTAAGAGATTTCTCTTTACCTCCTCTTAACAATAGCTCCGAAATTTCTTCCTCACATTTTGGATACACCGAAAAGATTAAAATATGATAATGAGTATAATTTAGAGAAACACGTTGACTTGCAATTGCAGGAAAAACAATTCGATGTTAAAACATTTGTTAGCATGTAACTTTTTCATAAGGTAAATGCACGTTGGACTTACAATGAAAAAGATTTGTGTCTAAAGTTTTTTATAAGTCTCCTTCATAATAATTCCATATGCTGAACACCGAATTTAGCTTACCATCTGTAAGCACAATATATAGATGGCATTCATCTTTGTAAGGCCGAGACCATGTTAAATATACAAAAAAGATGTGTTCTGATTTTTGATGAAATGGCAATAAAGACCGAGCTTGATTATAACACGAAAACGGATATGATATACGGGTTTTCGGATTTTGGGGAGCTGGGAAGGCACACCACTGTTGCTATATATCATATTATATAGGATGCCAAAGGGGTGAGAACATCCCAACCGAGATATTGAAATTAACAGTTACCAAAATATTAGAATGTGGATTTGAAGTTATTGCTGTATGCTGTGACCAGGGCAGTAACAATAGAAAAGCATGTAAATTACTGGGAGCAGCAGAAAATAAGCCGTTTTTTTAAATCTCGGACCAGGTAATATTTCTTTTATATGACTACCCGCATTTATTCAAAAGCGTGCGAAGTTGCTTGTTAAAAAATAATATTCGCATAGCTGATGATATCGTTTCTTGGGGAACACTTGTCAAACTGTTTGAAGAAGATTCCAAGAATATCTTTCAAGTATGCTTCAAACTAACGAAGAGTCATATAAATCCAAACAGTTTTGAAGAATGATCAGTCAAACTGGCTACACAGGTTTTCAGCTGCTGGAATTTTCAACGCTATCTCAGCAAATTGTTTTCAAACCGACACAGATAAAAAAATCGCTGCCTCGACGGCACATTTTGCTATTAAGATGAATAATCTTTTTGATAACTTAAATAGCTACAGTCTTTACACATCCAATCCTGATCGTCGACCTGTTTCAGCATGTAGTGAAACTCTACAGTCCATCAAAACAGCTAGGGAGTGGATCTCATTATGGGAGTCTACTGGTAAAATGAAAAAGCCACATTGCTTTGGTGGTCTTATGCAAACGTTGCTGGCCATAGAATTAATATGGGAAAAACTCAAAAATGACTAGCAGTTTCTTCTCCTTGTACATCTAAATACTGATGTTGCAGAAAATTTATTTTCTATAAGAAAATTCAATAAGGATTTCTGTGGAGTTAAAAGTGCGAGGAACTAAGATCCCCACTTTCGTTTTTTTTTTTTTTTTATTTTTGTTTGTTTATTGAATTATCGATATGTTTTCTGTTTTTTTACCCCGTTTATACATAAACATTGTTACGTTTTCTCATATTTATGTTAAACTTATTTTACATATTGTATTTTTTAGTTCTAAAGTGCGTCTAATATGCTACCTCTTTGGAGACGTGGAAAAGCATATTGAAGTTATCACCTCACCTCTGTATATTGCTCATTATCTTATTTAGTTTGGTGCGAGTACGCCAAATTAAGATGTTGGTACTTCAATGCGCAAGGGTTCATAAACAATTTCAACCAAATTGAAGTCGTTTTATTAAATAACAAATTTGACATAATTGCAGTTTCTGAAACCCATTTTAAAAATGATATCGAAAATAGTGAAATCAATCTACCCAACTACTCTGTTTTTAGATGTGATTGTACTAGTAGCCATACGCGATGGGTTGCAATATTTATAGATAAAAGTTTAAAATTTAAAGTTATAAATCAAATCCATATTGAGATGAAAATTTGGATTTTATGTGTGCAAATATTTTTTAATGAAAAATCGGATTTTTGTGCTGAATTCGCGGAGTGGTTAGAAGAATTAATTATCTCATACTCTAATATGATTGTATTTGGTGATTTTAATATTGACCTACTACGTAGATTTACTTACGAAAACAAAATCAAACAGATTTTAGCAGACAACGACTGTAAACAGATTATAACAAGACCAACTAGAATAACAAATACATCACGTAATTTAGTTGACTATATTATAGTCCCAATAGGAAGGAATATTTGGGCAGACACAAAAAGTGATTTTAAAATAAGTGATCACGAATCTATTGAGCTGATAATTCCGGTTGATAAAATAAATTTGATTAAAATGTTTAAAACAGTTCAAGTGTTTGAATATAATAAGGATAAATTTAAATCAATGCTTCGAAACAATATTGGTTCTTCAGTGTTGAATTCAAATAATAATACTAACGACTTGTCGATAAAATTAAAAGAATCTTTGGAAAAATGTGTTAGCGAATCAACAATTAATAAACGCATATATTCTTCTAATAATGAGTGGTTTAAAACTGAATTAAACAAGTTAAAAAATAAAAAAAATTAGCTGTTTTAAAAAAGCAACCATTTTTAATATTCCTGATGATTGGATCGAATATAAAAGGGTAAGAAACTTATATAAATATAAGCTTGATCTATCTAAAAAATTCTTATTATGCAACAAAATAGCGCGCTGTTCAGACCAAAAGGATATGTAGAGAATTATAAAATCTAGATTTTAAAAGAAGAGAGGGAAGAAATAAATGAAGTGCGGTTTGAAGATAAAATAGAAACGGACAATTTAGTCATTGCTAATAGGCTGAACTCGTACTTCATAGACAGCATTAACGTGATAAGTAACTCCATACCATCGAGTTCTTTTGTCTGTAGTAATTTAACAATGTTTTCCAGTGTATTTTTGTTCGTACCAATAACCCTAAGTGAACTCCACACTATATGTAAGAAATTAAATAAAAAAAAATGATTCTATGAGGCTAAACATTCAAATAATTTTAGACTGCTATGATGTGTTAGGTTCATTACTTTTGACATTAATAAATAAATCTTTTGAAGAAGGTGTTTTTCCTAATAATTTAAAAGAATCAATTATAATTTCTATACCTAAGGAGAACAATAACATTAACTGTGATAAATTGAGACCAATTAATATGCTTCCAATATTAGAAAAAATAATTGAAAAAGTTGCCCGTGAACAATTAACCAAATATGTTTTAGAAAATAATTTGTTAATACAAAATCAATCAGGATTTCGTTCGGATCATTCTTGTGAAACGGCTTTTAACTGGCTTATTATGTCTTTAAAAGTAGAACGTCACGAAAAAAATAAGATAATTGCTGTGTTTTTAGACTTTCAACGAGCTTTTGAAACAATCGATAGATAAATAATAGAACACAACGAACTTAAATTAATCAGTGTTTATCCAATAGTGAAGAAACTTCGTTTGGCGTACCTCAGGGAACAATATTGGGCCCTCTGTTGTTCTTAATTTACAAAAATGACATTTCTCAAATTTTAAAATATTGCAAAATCTCGCTGTTCGCAGATGATACATTATTGTTTGTTTCCGGCAAAGATTCGAAATTAATTTCTGATTTTATGAACTTCGATATTGATAAAATGTGTATGTGGCTTGATAGAAACAAATTAAAAATTATTGTTAACAAAACAAAATGTATGGTTATAAACGCTGACTTCGAAACTACCATATGTATAAACAATAGTCATATCGAAAAGTTGAAATCAATAAAATACCTCGGTGTAATTATAAACAGTGATCTGAACTTTCATAATCATCTAGAATACATTGTGAAAAAAATTTCGAAAAAAATGGATTCCTAAAAAGATTACGAAAAAATATATCTACAGTGTGTGCTATAAACATTTTCAATACAGATGTCAAACCTCACTTCAAGTTCTGTTCAACAATATTGTACTTGGGTAACTCAACTGAAATCAACAGACTTCAAATGCTTCAGAACAAGGCGATGAGAATTATCCTGAAATGCAGTTTCTATACTCCAATAAGTTGGATGCTATCTTGCTTACAATGGCTTAGCATTAGCATCGTTTTTAAAATTAAAAACAAAATGGTTCCAGAATACCTATCATTAAACGTAAATCTAACACATGAAGTCCAACCATATAACTTAAGAATAATAATTTTAGATTGCCATTTTATAGTGATAGTAGAACTCAAAACAATGTATAAAGGCATTCAGTTTTTCAATGAACTACCGAATGATTTAAAAAATGAAACGAACGTTCAAAGTTTTACAAGAAAATTATCTATTTAAATTACGGACAGACGGACCGACGGACGGAATTCCAAAAACCACTTTTTTGGGTTCCGCTATCATCGTAATGTTAGAATCACTCAAAATCTCGAGGTCGAAAATTTTCACGAAAACAATATCTTTTTTTTGTAAGAAAAAGTTAAAAAGTATCTGAGCATAACATTTAGAGAATATATATATATATATATGTATATTTCGTCTATATAAGGTTTTTTTGCCACGCCCACTTTTAGAAGACGTTTTCCCAAAAAAAAAGTTTTTTTGTATATTTTTAAAATTTTTAAAAAAACTATCGATGCAAGATCATTGGACATATGAAGTTCCCAGGCACATAATATGAACATTTCCTCTATAACTTATTTTAACCCACGCCCACTTTTTGGGTGCGCTTTACTACAAAAACCATTTGTATACCCTATTCTGAGGCATATGCAATAGCAAAACGTTGTTATTTGTCGAACGATAAAAGATTTTGATAAACCGTCTGAACAATAATATGTTATGACAACGCCATTTACAACATTTTATCGCCATAAAGCCCCCATTTTGGGGATATGACGTTTAATGATGGGATTTTATTTATTTATTTAACTACAGACACATTATTGATCACAGCTAATTCGAAATATTTCTAGTTTAATTAATATCTGTAAAATTAAATAACATATTATAGTTTAATAATTTAGTCTTTAGCTCGTGTGGGGATAAATTAAAATCAATTATATTTTCATACAGATGAAAATGCTTGCATAATAAAGACAATGGTTCATTATTCAAATAATTTCTATTAGAGTTACTTATTTTTTAACAAATTATAGTTACGACTTTCGTAAATTTGGACATTGATATGTAACAATGACAACAAATATGGCGAATTGATTTCACCAGTTAGAAGTTTGAAAACATATAATCCATTTGTTGACGACCTTCTATCAGCAAGTGTGTTTAGACCAATTAAATATGAAGGTGTAATATGGGCACCATAAGACCCTTTCTGATTCAATTTTCCATTTTGTCAGGTTCCCATTATACAGCATCCTGATTCCTAGAAAGAGACTAAATGGGCATCAACGACAAAAAGGAAGAAGTTACATACACACGTGGGCCATCCACTGAGTGCGATGAGATAAGTCGACCACTGTATATAATTAATCGTTTGGTTTCTGACGAGGGGTCATTGTTAAATTAAATAGCGGAGCCGCCGAGGATGACAAAGTCTTTTGCTACCTCAAAGTTATAGCTGTCGATATTCTTTGCAATTGGTCAATGTTATGTATGGCTCTTCTTGGAAATAGCATATATTTGATATTACCCTTGTTTACTGCTAAATGCATTTTAGCCGCTTTTTTATTATTGACCAATGTTGTCGGAGTGTTCTAGTCGTAACACAGATTTATACGGAAAACAGTGTTAGCAGGGGAGTTTTACGCCATAATGTCAAGAACATTATACTATAGTGAGTGTTTGTGTTTAAATTAAGTCGTGGGAATGATGTCATTGGCAACCTTCATCGTGATCATTGGGCAGGACTTCTGGCGGTATTACAGAACTGGACATTGGTCGGTAAAGTTCGTCACTGTAAGCGCCTTTGAGCAAGGTGATGAATATCGATTTGGAAACCTTATTTTTTCATGTCTTACTTTTACTTAACGAGCTTCCGACCCACCTCTGAGACTTCTCCTTCCCTATTATTGTCCATATAGTAGGACTTGCAGGATAAGGGTTCGGTAGAGCAAACGTTTTGACTTTCGGGTTAAGAGTTTTGATCCCATTTGTTTTGCTAAACCGAAATAAAATCGGTTTATTAGACATATCTCCACTAAGGTGTCATTCGTGGGGATAAATTCTTTAACTACCTCAAAATTGTTGCTATAAGAGTGACATTTTATCTAAGATTGTGAGTCAACATATAACATATATTAAGAGGTTTAGAGCTTTGAAATGGAATAAAACAAATATGATTTTTTAAATTATCATAAAATGTACTTTATTCGAAAGATAATCTTCCGGCATTATAATTTAAATATGATTTCTGGCATATGACCGGCTCCGCGACGGCTGGCTCGGACGTAGTATAATCTGGAGGTCCAATTTTCGATGACTTCTTCCAACATTTTTGGCCGTATATTGGCAATAATGCGGCGAACGTTGTCCTCCAAGTGATCAATCGTTTCGGGCTAATCGGTGTAGACTACCGACTTCACATATCCCTTTAGAAAATAGTCAAGCGGTGTTAAATTGCACGATCTTGAAGGCCAAGTCACAGGACCAAAACGCGAAATTATGCGCTCACCGACCGTTTCCTTCAACAAATCAATTGTGGCACGAGCTGTGTGACATGCTGCGCCGTCTTGTTGAAACCTCAGCTCCTGCATATCATGGTTGTTCAGTTGATGAACGAAAAAGTCAATAATCATGGCTCTATAGCGGTCACCATTGACTGTAACGCTCTGGCCAGCATCGTTTTTAAAGAAGTACGGAAGTACGAACTGTATTTTATCACAGAAGGTAAATCGTTTATGAACAGGAGAATCAAAAGAGGTCCCAGGTGACTACCTTGGGGAACTCCAGACTTGACATTGATGATTCCAGATACGTGACATTTAAATTAAACGAATTGTACACGAGACGAAAAGTCACATTTAATCCATAAAATCATTTATTTATTAATCAGCATACGATGATTTATTTGATCAAAAGCTTTTGAAAAGTCAGTATAAACGACATCGGTTTGCAGTCCATTCTTATGTCCACCAGAAACATGCAAGGAGAACTCAAGAAGATTTGTTAGAATTGATCGACCTTTCACAAATCCATGTTGACAAGTGTTGATATAATTGATTTCGTTTTGTGTGATAAGTCTTCAGTTGTTATTGCCTCAAATAATTTAGGAATCACACTAAGTTTTGCAATGCCTCTATAATTTCTTATATTATTTCGTAAGGAATTACATAAGAAGATTTCCAAACTTCCGGGAATTTTGATTCAATTAGCAAATAATATTAAATAAGTAACATAATGGACGAGCTAATATATCACAGCAATTCTTAAGAACACAAGAAGGGGCGTTGTCAGGACCAGATGAACAAGAATATTTCAGCTTCTTAATAGCGTTTACAATGTCAGTTACCATTAAATCAGGTACTTCAGCATATGCACATAAATTGGACTTCAAATAAGTATCACAGATGTTATCACAGTTTTTGGTGGTGTCATCAGTCACTTAAGTTTCATTTAACATTTTTGCAAACATATTGCATATTTCCATGTCGTCATCTGAAGTAGTATCCTTGAATGTCATAAACGTTGGAGTACTTTTAATCTTCCTTTTCGTATTAACAAATTTGAAGAAAGCTGATGGGTCACGAATTAAATCAGATTTTATTTTGATAATGTATGCATTATAAGCAATTTGAAGTTTTGCCTGGACCTCTCTTCTAAGCTTACTAAAATTATTGAAATTGTTTGTTAGCTTTTTGTGAAGATTATTCATTCTATTTCCTAATCTTTTAAGTTCAGGTGTTATCCAGGGAGAACAAGTCTCAGGTCTTAAACGTCTGACAGGAATTGCCTTTTCGAAAAAATCATGTAGAACAGAATAAAACATTTTTACAGAATAGTTTGTCACTTTTTACCAAATCACAGTTCCAATCAACATTTAAAAGCGCACATTTCAGCTTGTCAAAGTTTCCTTTTTTGAAATTAAATTCATAAATTAACTGTTTTGTTTTATCACAGTTTGTATATGGCATGTCAATAGTCAATTCTAGTGTTGGATCGTACGCGTCTTCTTTTAATATTGCACAGGATTTGCGGAGAGAAATTCCATCAGGGACATCGGTTAATACAAGGTGGCGCAAAAATAACCTTCCGATGTTTTTCGGCTGTAATTTAAAAAAAAAATGAAAAACTTAATAGTCACCAATATTCCGCGTTCTGGAGCAGTGTAGCGTAACATTGTTTATTTACGTGTATTTCGCATGTGTTTACTACACAAATGTCAAAACAGAACTGACATTAGGGGCCAATCGACATTAGGGCCAATTTTCTGATAGGAGGATTACTTTTGCGCCACCTTGTACTAGGTCGAAAATTCTATCCAAATAATTCATTATAGGGTTTATCTGGGATGGGATAGGGAATTAAACGATCCGCATAGCAGATTGTAGCCTTCTCTTATGTTTTTCACCGTATTGAGTAATCTCATTGGGCCTGCGCACACGAGTATGCTTCAACCGATTGAACGTCACGTTTGACGGTTTGACGGGTGAAGAGGGAGCACAGTTTGAGATCCACTGGAGAGCAATTTTTCACCCAAAATTAAGTGGTTGAAGAGGTTGAATCTACCAACACATGCATGCGTTTCTGACAGTTGTGGTATTAAAAAAAGACGGCGGCTAGTTCGGTGTCAATCGAATTAAATAAAAAAATCAACAAACAAGAATTTCAACAAAAAATATTCACGCAAAACAAATCGGTGTGACTTAGTTTTAATGGTTTGTGTTGTACATTATCGCGGAAAATAAAATGAAACAGAAGTGAAAACAAACCGTGTAATTACACATACATATAAAGTTTGTTATATTACACAAAATTCAACCGGTTGAACATATTCCCGTGTGTTTGGAAAGTAACCATAATGACTACGGTTGAAGCATACTCATGTGCGCAGGCCCATTTATAACTCAAATAATTTCAAAAAATGCTCTTTTTCGTATAAATTTTCGGGAAATATATAGAAGTACCTTGATGGCACATATTAAATAGATAATGTACAGGAGAAGAAAAATATTTCAAATATTTTTTTTTTATAACACTATCAGATCTGTGTCGTAGCGAGCTTAATACAAGCGCATCTACGAGCAGAGATTTGCCACAGCATATAAAATGCATCCACAGGCTCATCATTTAGTGCATTTGTTAGTGGGACATAACAAAACACTGAAGTTAGTTTGACGTCACTAACAAAATCAATAAACGATGAAATTAGACTTTATTTTTGTATTATTAACAAAACAAAAAAAAATAAACATACACTTATTACGACTCTAGAATACAATTACGCAAAGTGTTTTTTAAACTACTTTTACTAACATGCAGTTCAACTACATCGCTATTTTTATTGTAAACTCTACTCATGCGACTTATAGCCTCATGCATACCATAGTTCTGTTTATGATTAGGTATATGTAATATATTTATTCTACGCAGGTTGTAGGAACCTCCCCGGGTGTTAAAACCAATGGCACTTAAAAGATCAGGAGCATCTATTTGTCCTGATAATATTTGGTGTAAGAAGACCATGTCATTGTTAAGTCTACGTTGAGACAAAGGCAACAACTGCAGCAGTTTAATTCGACACCTATACGGAGGCAAATTGTGTACATCATCCCATGGAAGTCCTCTCAAAGCAAATCTTATAAATTTACGTTGGACTGCCTCAATTCTATTTGAATGAACGACATAGAAGGGTGTCCACACCTGTGAGGCATACTCCAAGTGAGGGCGAACTAGACAATTATATAACGAAAGCGTGACATAAGGATCATTGAACTCTTTTGACCACCTTTTTATAAATCCCAACATAGAGTTGGATTTATTCACAATTACGTTTATGTGTTTATTAAACTCCAATTTAGGATCAAAATAAACACCAAGATCTTTAAAACTGTCTATACGACAGAGAGTGTGCCCCGACAGAGTATAACTAAAATTGGACGGAATACGTTTTCTTGAAAATGACATATGCTGGCACTTAGTGGGGTTCAGATTCAAACCGTTTTTAAAACACCATGTTGTAAAGCTATTTAAATCAGTTTGAAGTGAAAGCGAATCGCTTAGATCTCCTACACATTTGAAAATTTTCATATCATCAGCATATATCAGTATTTTGCTCTCTCGAATACAAGCTTTTGCATCGTTAATAGATAGGGCCTAAATGACTACCTTGGGGTACTCCAGATTGGGCAACAAAAGGGTTGGATTTAGAGCCTCTAAATTTTACCTGATAAGTTCTTAGTGAGAGATATGATTGAACCCAATTTATGAAACCTGGAGGGAAACCATAAGCCTTAAGTTTAAAAATTATGATGTTATGTGATAACTGGTCAAAAGCTTTGGAAAAGTCAGTGTATATACCTCTTTTTAACTTTCTCTTACAAAGAGAAAGATATTGTTTTCGTGAAAATTTTCGACCACGAGATTTTGATTGATTCTAACATTACGATGATAGCGGAGCCTAAAAAAGTGGTTTTTGGAATTCCGTCCGTCGGTCCGTCGGTCCGTCGGTCCGTCTGTCCGTGACGGTCTCCCCAGCCTAAACGGCTTGACCGATTTTCTTCAAACTTCGTATCCAAGCTTGGTTTGGTCATAATTCTAGGCCATTTTTTTTTGTTTGCTTTTAGCCATGTTAAAACTGGTACCTGCCATATAAAAATTACACATAACCTCAATTTTCTCGAAAACGGCTCTTACGATTTTGATTAAACTTTATATATACTATAACCATATTAGTTCCAACAAAACTGCATACCCAGTTTTTTCGAGAAAATCCATATAACGGATTTTGTCATCTAGGCCATATAAAGAAAATTGTTAATATCTCGCAAACCATTGTGTCAAATTGAATGAAATTTAATACATATACTACTATTATAGCTTGAAGCAATTCCACACAATTAGTTTTAGCCCAACTATTACTAAACGGAATTTTCAGTTTTGGCCAAAAACGGAAAATCATTATTATTCACATTGACATCGATTCCTTCAAATTTTGGAGTAAAAATTCGTATAAATACATTTCGACATTATTTATATCATTTAAGCATCAATAATCAAAATGCTTATGATTAGATCTAACGCCCAACTTGCTGTGAAAGAGAAAGTTGCGTACGACCCAGTCGTGCACCCACCACTCGTTTATTTTCCAACCTATTGGAACAATGATGCATAAAAGTTAAGAGATTTGTGACAGCGGATCGATTTTTTACAAAGCCATGCTGATGTCTCCTCGTTCACCTTTTTTAAAAACAGGTGTAATAAATGCATTTTTCCATTGAGTTGGGAATGCTCCTGTTTTAAGGGAGCTTTCAAACATATACTTAAGGTATGGTAAAAGAGCATATCTTTTCTTTGCTTTATGACTATTGGTGGGATTCCATCGGGCCCAGCAGAATAGTCATTATTTAAGTAAGCGATATATTTAAATATTGTCTCATCGTCAAATGTGAAGTTGTTGAAACTAACTTGAGAACAGTCATTGAGATAACTGAAATATTGTTCGTCTAAGACAAGAGGGGTATCAATAAATGATTTACTGAAATTCTCTGCGAATAAGTTAGATAAAATAATAGAGCTCGATATTTTTGAATTATTGTAAGAGAAGTTAGCTGGATATCCATCCGTTTTTCTCTTCGAATTGACAAAACTCCAAAAGCGTTTTGGGTCACTTTTAAGAGCGTTCTCCATATTGGCTATATAGCCACTATATAAACTATTTGACATCGCAGAGAATTCCTTAAAATAATTCAGGTACTTTTCATAGTCGTATTGATTCTGACTTTTAACAAAATTATTCCAGGCCCGGTTACGTATATTCCGAAGAGATTTAAGGTCTTTCGTGTATCAAGGATGCTGGATTTGAGCATTCTTAGAATGCTTGACTGGGATAGTTCTATCCATGCAATCTTTTATTAGAAGATAGAATTTGTTAACAGCTTCTTCTTAATTGGAGAGGCTGTCAATATTAACATTCGAAAGAATTATTTCTTCGGATAGCCTTTGAAAGTTCGCCTTCCGAAAGTCAAAAGAGTACGAACGATCATACGAGTCAGAATGTTCGTACAGATGTCCGCCTATGTCAATAAAAATATCTAATGGGGGATGATTTTTGTCTATGTTAGTGATACTGGTACTAGATTCTAATACTGCAGTACTAACAGAGTCAGAAGAAAAAACTAAATCGAGAATTCGATTATTATGATTTTTTATACAGCTTGTTTGCTGTAAGTCAAATGATAAAATGTTATCAAGTAATGATAGCTCTTGTTGTGCAGAGACTTCTGATGGTATAAAATGAGGTTCTCCTTCCGAAGGCACCCATTCTATGTGTGGTAAGTTGAAATCACCCAGCAACAAAATATTACTGTCACAACAAGATAAGTCAAAGATGTATTCTAAAGCCTTTGATAGCTCAGAATGCAGAGTACCAAGACGATAGGAGGGAATGTACGCATTTGCGACATAAAGGTATTTATTTCCAATAGTTATCTTAACACAAATAATTTCGGTATTAAGAATGAATGGAAAATCAATTTTCTCAGAGGTAAGGTAACTGCGAACCGCAGTAAGAACACCTCCTCCAAGCGCTTTTAGGTCATTTATGTGACGGTCATTCCTATATACTAAGAACTCATGATTAAAGAGTTCCGAGTCTAGTATACTGGCGTTAAGCCATGTTTCGGTTAAGGAGAATATGTCATGTGAAAAGGCTTGAGAGTTTAGAAATATATTTTTTGATTTTGTTCGGAGCCCTCTTACATTTTGGTAGTAGAGGGACAGTCGGTAGAGTTTTTTGGTGCTGAGCTTTTAACTCCGCGTTTAGCTCTCCGTGGCTTAAACTCATTGACAATAGTATTTACGGGCCATGAGTTAGTGTCACATACTTTTTCTAATAGATTTGGTGGTACAACTATTTTAAATGAAGAAACGAAACTTTCCGGTTTACTTATTTTAGTACATTTAATAGAGGTACCTGCGGGGACGAGGTTTGTTGAAACCAAGTGAGTCATCACATATTCGGAGGAAGTACATGGTTTCAATCTTGATATAAAAATCGATTTGGGTTTAGGAATCGATTCAATTGTAGATAATTCCGGAGTCAATAAAGGAATTAAAGTAGACGGTTTATTTGCTATATTGCGAGAATTAAAAGAAGTCTCAGTCGGTGACGATCCTACTGACAAATTTGGATTCGAATTGGGTTTGTTTAGAATCTGACTTTTAAGGTTAGAGCGTTTAGCTCTTGGATTAGCCGATGATGAGTTCGCATCACGCTTTCGCTTTCCTTTAATAGCGACAACTTTATCATTGGCTACATGAGTCGGGGCAGATTGTATATAATTTCTTCCAAACCGAGTTATCCAACTCGGGTTACAACTTGGTTTACTTAGTTTAGAGTTAACTCGAGTTGAGAAAATTTCGGTTTGGCACATCACTACGAATAGCGAAAAGTAATAACAGAAACTTCAAAAAATGTTTTTTTCTCCTACACATATACCATATAACACAGACTACTTTCTTCTTTGATTTTCTCTTAGATTGTACAAAACATTTCGTAACGACAAATTCGTCTACTTCCTTATGGAGGCATGCCTTGGAGGTGATGTTTGGACAATAATGTCCAAACGTAAGTATTTCGACGAAAAGACTGCACGTTTCATAGCCGGATGTGTAGTAGAAGCATTCGAATATCTTCATAATAGAAATATCATCTACCGCGATTTAAAACCTGAAAATCTTATGCTCAACAATGATGGATATTGTAAGCTGGTGAGTAACCTTCAATATGTGTTTGCATCACCTACGTCAATACCAATTTGTTTTACTTTAAGGTCGATTTTGGTTTTGCCAAACGGATTCTTGAAAATCATAAAACAAATACATTTGCGGGCACTCCTGAGTACGTAGCTCCTGAAATCATTTTGGATCGAGGACATGACAAATCGGTAGATTACTGGGCTCTTGGGATACTTATATTTGAGCTGCTTGTTGGCAAATCACCATTCCGTGGTCAAACTCAAATTAAAATCTATCAGCAAATTCTTGGGGGAATCGATGTTATACAGATGCCATCGAGAATACCAAAAACCGCACAAGGTCTTATAAAACATCTGTGCAAGCAGATGCCTGCAGAACGTTTGGGTTATCAACGGAAGGGTATTCTAGATATTAAAAAACACAGGTACGTTGGTGAAGGGTTGAGAACATTTTATTATTTAAATTTCTGTTGTGGTCAGCTGAATGTAAATTAATTTTTTTTACCATTAGTTGGTTTGATGGATTTGATTGGAAAAAGCTCAAAGCGAAAACTCTTCCATCCCCGATTAAGCGTCCAATTAGTAGCAATACAGATTTGCAATACTTTGAACCATGCAGTGGAGACAATGACGAACCACCTGATGAGACAAGTGGTTGGGACATCGATTTCTGATTCATGCTGATCGGATTTGGTTTTGCAATTCAATGTAAATTATGTTTGTCTTCTAGAATACAGAGTCTGTAATAAATATTAATTTTCCACCTTTTCAGTAGAGTTGTGTTGTAGTTACAAAATATTTTAATTTCAATTTCAACTCATTACGTTTGTGGGTGAAAAAGGTATCGTTCGGATATAAGGGAAATCTATCTCTGTATATTAATTAATTTTGTTTTTTTATTACTGGGCATCTCAATGCTTAATAACCTAGGGGGTACAATCATTATTAACAAGTGTTCCGTTAATTAAGAATTAACATACACATCTCGTAATATATGCATTTTTATATTTTGTATATGTATCTGCAATCAATTTGTAATTAATTATATTTTGTTCATCTATAAACCCTCATACATGACCTACATATAAATTCCGGTAGTAATTTCATTCAAAAAAGTGAGAGAGGCAAAAGTTTGAAAAATATTCAATTATTACAAATGGTATACAAAAAAATAAATAAATTCAATTCAATATAAATATTGCTATTTTAAATGGAGTGAGACTATAAATGAGTTAGGTTAGGGTTTTTAAATGTGGTCTTGGATTATATTAGATACAGTGCCGTTTGAAAAATGTTGGTCGAAAATTTTAGTAACCTTTTTGGGCGCAGTTCTTGGAATTTATGACAGCTACGTGGTGTTTTTTTGCATTAGGTAGCAACATGTCGTTCCAATAGTGCAAAAAGTCGATGTTATTATGAAAATTAAATATGAATTTGCAAATCTTGTGTGGTGAATGTAAGATTCTTGTCGGTTCAGTGTACAGACCTAATCAAAACATATCCATTTTGCCTCTATTCTCCGTTATAGATCACCAATCTTTCGTATCCCCATTTGTAATAATCTCTTGAGATTCAAATTGTGACCTTCAACGATATTCGTATCTCGTCGATGGTATGAGTTCCTTAAATCTACCGCCGTCAACTCCCACTCACTTTACCAAGGTTAACTATAAATTAATGTCGAAAGACTGCAATCGCCAGAGACCGCCAAGACCTTCGCGCAACGCGTATCCCTTAACCTCTCGACTCACAACACACCACCAGCATCTAATGTCGAAGAACAATGGCAACGATGCCAACAAGCCATTAGATCAGCCGCAACTGATGTGCTAGGATTCTCACGCTCACCAGCAAGAAACCCCTAGTTTGATGAGGAATGGCGACATATGCTCGTAGCCAAGAACGAGGCCTACAAGGCTAAGCTGCAGGTGAAGACGAGAGCTGCCATTGAGCTCTATAGGCAAAGATGAAGGGAAGAACATCGGCTTTTCAGAAAGAGAAAAAAGAGCAAGAAAAGCGCGCGATCGAGGATATAGAGAGGTGCCAGGAATGATGTTCGCAAGTTTTACCAAAGTGTAAAACGTCAAAGCCAGGGGTACAAGGCTCGAACAGAATCCTGTCGAGACGAACAAGGAAATGTCGTAGTTGAGACACAGTCGATGCTGAGGATATGGAAGAACCACTTCTGCATACTGACAGCGATGACGAACAACATTCCGCTGTCAGGCAGAACGAACCATTTAATATTGGCAACGACAGTGAAAACTGCCAACCACCCGACCTGAGTGAAGTGATGATAGCAATATCTAAACTCAAGCTTAATAAGGCCGCCGGAAATTACGGCCTTCCCGCTGAGCTTTATTAAGCTGGCGGAGATGACTTGGTAAGCAACATCCACCAACTCATAAGCCGAATCTGGTCGGTTGAAAGCATGCCTGAAGAGTGGAACCTCAGTATCGTTGGCCCGATCCACTAAAAAGGAGACCCTCTGAACTGCGCCAACACAGAGGCATACGTCTCATCAACATCTCCTACAAGATCCTATCTGCCGTAATATGTGAATGTCTGAAACCGTTTACCAACAACCTGATCGGCCCTTATCAGTGTTGTTTTAGGCCAGGAAAGTTCACAATCGATCAAATTTTCACACTTTGGCAGATCCTGGAAAAAACTCAAGAAGTCCAAATCGATACCCACCACCTATTTATCGATTTCAAAGCCGTGTACAACAGCATTTATAGAGACGAACTATACAGGGCCATGTCTAGTTTTGGTATACCGCCCAAACTCGTCCGTTTGTCTAGGATGAAGATGGAGAATTCTCGCTGCACCATCAGGGTCGGAAACGACCTCACCGACACAAAAATTCTTCAAAAATCTTCGGTCCAGTTTGCGTTGACAGGCTATGGAGACGAAGATTCAACCACGTACTATACGAGCTGTACATCGACATACCCCTAGTCAAAAAACTCCGCATTGGACGTTTAAGATGGCTAGGACATGTAGAACGAATGGACACCAATGGTTCATGCAAGATAGCGGGCCATGTCGCAATCTTTTACGCACCAAATTCCGAAATCGTGTTATTAGCCGTTTTGGCGATGTCATTTCGCCGCCTCGAAGCTGCGAATTGACCCCTTTGGACTTTTTTTTTGGTGGGGAACCGTGTAAGACCGGCATTATGCCAACAATCCGAAAATGATTCAAACACTTAATGCCAATATCATCCAAGCAATCCGTGAGCTACAGCCCGAAAACAAGGTCTTGGAAAATTGTAGTGACAGTTGACAGAATGCGCTACTGTGAAGTCAGCCGCTGAACGACGTTGTGTTCCATAATTTATGTTTTTTTTTTGTTCATTTTATTGGATTTTTACAACTTGTATTTGGCTCACCCGTTATATATCTTTCGATTAAAAGTAATCGCTTGTTTGAATAAATGTAGAATCATTACAAGAACTATACTTCAAAACTCCACAATGTAGTGTAATAATGTAAATTTTAAAAAAAATGTATATTTCGACCTTGGTCAGAAATACATAAATGTATGTATAATAAAGTATATTGTACTTTTCGGTATAATGAAAATACTATCTTATCCTTGAGATACGTATAATTCAGAGAGAATATATATAGGAACAATATTTTCTACGTGTTTGCAAACGATAAAAGTATTTTATAATGAGTTTTGTTTGCATTTTTCTTCCCTCTTATTTTTCGTAAAAAGTTTTTTTTTTCGTGCGAATTAGAGCGCAACGCAGGGTTAGATACAAAAGGAGGTTTTTGTTTGCTTTTATGTGCACTGGATTATTTTTTTTTTTTATTTTATTTAATATCACACATTTTCAAACGCATTTGGGTTTTGTTTCCCTCTGTTTATCCTTCGACACTCATGTCAATTGTAGAATGGATATTTTTATGTGGTTGAAGGGAGAGGATTAAATTATTTTCTATTTGCCACACCCATAACTTATTTGTATACCATGCAGTTTTCAATTTGTAAATACCTATTGGAGATATTGTTTCATTGAATCAGAAAGTTGGTTTGGAATGGCAAATAGTTACAAATGCAGTGTTTGAGAAAAAGCTACTGTTACTGCAGGATTATTTGCGTTTGAACTATAGGTAAGTTTTGAAAACATTTCTAACGGGCCAAAAAAAAGGTGTTAATCATCGAAGGCGTGCGCATACCCATTTAAGTTTCCACTATCAATCGCTTTACAACATCGCTTCGAAACAGTAACGCTGTACATGGGAAATAGTCGTCAAGTTGTGTTAACTCAATGCGCATATCGTCGAAATATAGTGACTGAAAATCACCGTCTGACAACAGTCAGTGTTGCCAGAACTAGGAATTTTTCCCTAGTCTAGGAAAAAAAAAACAGCGCAATTTCGGACATTCTAGGAACTAGGGAATTTCTAAGAAAAGTTGGAACCCAAATTAATTTTATATTTTCCTTTAAATTTTAATAATATTTGTCTACCATTGAAAATTAAAATGTTCGTATATTCTAACATTCAATAACACTTCCAATTAATTTTCGCGATACGTATAATGTGATTTTTTGTACCAATGAGAACTCAACCCAAAGCAATTGCCAACTACAAACGAAACTACCCGTACAGTGTTACAGTGTGAACGCACATTTCATTTGATTCTGGCTCTTTTCGGTGGTTTTTGTCAAAATTTTGTATACAATAAGGATTTCTAGGGATTTTTTGACGTTTATCTAGGGAAAACTGTTGGAATTTTTCTGGCAACACGGCAACAGTATTCTACGCCTAGTTTCAAAATTTATTGAGCACGGGACAGTGGGAAATAATTGCCGTTCATCAATGCTGAAGGCGTTTCAATGAACTGGTTGAAGCGGAAAGAGAGAGTGTTGCCGAGAACCGACATTGCCGCACATTTTGAAGGATAATTTGCATTTGTTTCTGTAGGTATCTATAAAGTGCAATTTACTCAAAGAATATTGCCGACAGACAGTGTTGCCGGAGAGAAATATTATAAGGGAGTACTGCAGCCAAACAAGGGGAGTATTTTGAAAAAAATAGGAGTAGGTACAGACAATTTTTAGTCTTTAAAAATAAGTATGTGCACAACATCTTTGTATACTTTATCCCATAGGGGTATATTAGTCTTGTTTTTAAGTTAAGTTTTTAACATTATATACCTTAAAGTATATCAGCTAGCCATTCTTAGTCGATCTAGCAATGTCTCTCTGTCTGTCCGTCCGTTCGTTTGTGTATCATTGATTTTTGGCCCTTACATACCAGAATTTTGAGATAGAATGTTGAAATTTAGTGTATAGACTCTCTTTCCAACGAAGCAGAATAAACGTCTTTTCTGTCCAAATCATAAGAGATTTAAAAAAAAAAGTGACTGAGCATGAAATTTAGACTATGTCATTATCTATATTTCCTTCATATATAGTTTTTGACCAATTTTTGCCGGAGTTTTATTAAAAAAATGAGATTTTCGCCAAAAAAAACATTTCGTTGCCATATATCATTTTGATTCAATTTTTGGGGGTGTTTTCCACCAAAAAGCATTTGTATAGCCTACCCAGCGTTGCCAGACGTCCCAATTTGGTGGGACGTCCCGATTTTTAGCCCAAAATTAAATTTCGGCTCGGGACAGGCACAGACATGTTCATTCCTATCTTTCAAATATCATAGCCATCATGGCAACTATGAATGTTAATTGCGGTAGGACGAAGAATGAAGCAATAGTTTCTTAAGTATTGACAAAATAATTTTGAAGGATGCAATACAAAATTTTAAAGAATATTCATTCTATTTGATTTCTATGGATGCCAGCAATATGTCCGCGATATTTTAGTTTCGAGAAAGCCATACAAAACAAATTATTGGATTTTGTAGAGAGTAATGATGAAACCGCTTACCAAATAACAAAGGTACTTAGTGAAACATTAGATAAACATAGCTTAAAATTATCGCAAGTAACTTCATATGAAGCTGACAATGCAAATGTAAATCTCGGTTCAACTAAAAGGATAAGTATTAGAAAAACACACTGACTACTTATGCTCTTTATGTCCCGCTTTGGACGTAAGAATCCCGCTTTTATCAAAAGGTTTCAAAATCCCGCTTTGCCCGAAAAAAAATCTGGCAGCGCTGACCCTACCCCATAGCATATGCCATAGAAAAACATATTTATTTTTTCGAACCATAAAAGATTTATATAAATTGTCTGTTCAACCATCCCTAAAATAAATGACCCCAAAAAGTGTAAATATGTCTAAAACTGAATGGAAAAGAAATATAGAAAATTTCACATCTGATTAAGAAAGTTTATCTTATTTCTTGGTTCGACAAAAAACGCCTTTGTCTATGGGATCGTTTTTACAAATAGTTTACGAAAACGGCCCTAAATATAGTGGGTTAAAATGATGTATAGACGAAATGTTCATAGAACTACTTACGAATCTTTTTTAAATTGTACCTAAAACGGTTGTTTACTAAAAACGACCGAAAAAGGGGGCCTGGCTAAAAGATTTATATGTATCAATTATAGGTTTTGAGATTTTCTAAATATGTTTTACAAAAACTTTTTGAAAGTTCTTTACCGTTTGGCCAAAAACAACGTTTTACCGAAAATGATTGTAAAGACCAATAAAGATAGACCCTTCATTATTCATTGCGAAAACACATTTTGCATGTTTAAAAATAGAGTGTCATGTTTTTCAAACGAGACGGCATTCTGTTGAACGATGAAAAACATTTGGTTTAAAAATAAAAAGTGATCACAAGTGAATTTTAGTTTTATTAAAAAAAAATTAATAAATCAAAACAATTATACAGCTATGGGATAGGGAATAAACAAACAAGAAAGAATGAAAATCACTTTTTGATGACAGTTTTGAATTTTAAGTGAATTAAATTATTTTGGTTGACATTTACCTAGCTGCAAGTGAATGATATTTTAGGTCTTTAAAAATATGAGTACGAATGTGAAAGGAGGAGTACGGAAGTACGGAGGTGTTGAAAGTAGTACAATACTCCTATGGGAGTACTTTCGGCAACGATGCCGACAGATCGTCCACGACAAGAAAGAAGAAAAAAGTATTCAATTGGAATTTCTTAAACTGATGTGTTGACGCTGACTTTCAGCCATTTGGTTGTCCGCTTCATTAAGTTGGACGATCTTATTTTCTTATTCTACAGAATAAACTATCTGCCTACAACAGTATTAGACAATGTAAGGTAGTATTCGACTTATATAACATCTTATAGCCCTAAGTTTTTATTAATTTTTTTAAAGAATATTTATTTCATAAGAGACTACATAGGTGTACGTCGTTTCAATTTGGTTATGTGGATCCTTCACATTTTATAATCACAATTTGAAATACGGACTTAGACCACCATGTTTATGAGACCAATAAATCATTTATTGGAATATTTACATATACAAAAGTTTAATATTGTTAAAAAAATAAGAAACATATCTACCTTTGCAATATTAGTTCAAAATCCTGATCTTAATTTCTGCATTTCACAAAAAAAATGCCTCCATTAAAGACAACAACATTTAAAAACACAATTGCCATACATCAAAACTTGATGCCGCCACATCTGCCATAATAGCCACACTCGCGCACAATTTACATAGCTTGATGCCTCTTTTTTAGAAAAAAAATATTAACAAAGGGAGTAGAATTTAAATAATAATTAAAAACTTTTTTATTCGAAAAGACATTTTTAAAAATAATAGCAACAGATACCAAAAAGGGCCTACGTGTGGAACAAAAAACACGCTAGCAACACCTTACACATGGGGCTTTTATTTTAACAAAAACAAAAAACACTTCAACATACAAACGGCAACACTTGAATAATTGCACCTAATGGTACCATGTATAACATCATGGCAACACTTGACATTCGCCCACAAATTGCCGAGCGCTAGGTGTTCGATAGAGATTTTCATTTTAATTGCATACAAACATACAAAAAACACTTCAAGGACCAAATTTATTAAGAAGAAAACTCATTTATCACATTGATGGCAAATAAAACAAAGGATTAAACGATTCTTTCACAAATTAACTTCACCGGCAGCCATTAGGTGGTGGAAAATTTTCACACGCGATTTTCCAACGAAATTTCATATTTTTCGTATCACTCGCGTGCTTTGTAGATTGCCTAATCACTTATGCACATAATACGCGTGTTTTTAGACCGACATTTTACCGATTTATTACAAAATTTCACGATTTAACTTTGGAAATAAAAGAATTGAACATTTTTTTCCACCTGTCACCCCACTACACACTTAACTAACTGAAGAACTAACTGTGTTCACATTCCAAGTTCAATAAATGATTAGGCCTGAAAATATGTGAGGAAATAATTGTGGTATATTGGTGTCGGAAAATATGTTGGAATACTTTTGTGTGTCAATGGCTGCGTTTGCACCGTGGACAATAACCGGGACTAAGCCTACATTTGGTGTAAGTCATATTGGTGTAAACACCTCTAACAAGAACTAAATTGTATAGGTCAGTCCACGTATTTAGGTGACCTGGACTAAACTGTTTAGTCTACCTTAGGTAGATAGGACTTACACAAAATGTAGGCTTATAGTGCTTACACAATCATAAACTAAGTTTTCGCAAAATCACCTGAAACCTTCATCGAAAACCGAGTTTTCCCATACATTGTCAGTTCTCAAAACCTAGTAGGTTACGACGTAACCTTCTCATAACCACTTCGCAGACGTCATCACGTTGCAGGTTGTTGGAAAGAACACACCATTTCATACATTCTACACGTGTTCCACACGTCCCACAAAACAGCTGATGAACTCGCTGTCAAAACAAATGTTTTTTTTTTTTCAGAAATTTACACACCAGATGAAATAAAAACAAAACAAGCGGCGGGCTTGAGACTCAAAAACTGTTGTCAAAATCTTTAGATTTGTTTTATTTTGAACTTCAAATGCTAATATTAGTTTGATTATATTAGAATTCATTTTATTATTCAATTACAATATTTTCACACACAAATGTTGCAGCTAGTATCACAATTCACAGCTGATTGAAATGTCAAACGAAACCTGGTCAGAGTCGGTGTGAAAGCATCCAGTGGTTTACGTAAACATTTTGCCAAAAAATCAGTTTATGATTCGGTGTGTAAGCACTATTAATCCCGGTTATTGTCCACGGTGTAAACGTAGCCATTGTATACAAAATGATGATATGAGGATGATGACATTAAGGAATGTCAGAAAAATTGTGTTTTCTTTTTAAGTAATTTTTTTTTTGAAGAATGGCTGAAACACATCCACGCTTTGGAGCTTCGCTTTGTCGACGTTACGTTCAAAAGCTTTACGTAGCTTTGACATTTTGAATTTGTTTACCTTTTTTACCAAACTCAGCTGTTTTTGAATATTTTGTTTTTATCGTGTACTCGCAGATAAAAAATGAACTCTCTGAGCTCCAATTTCATTTTGGGAGTAAAATTAGTACATATACACTGCATATCATGGATATGTTAAATATATTGAAGAAAGGGAAAAACCAGTCATGAGGCGTTGTTGGGTTCGAGAACTGAATTTGAAAAGAGATGAAGAAGGGTTATATGTATTAAACTTCGAGCAAATGAATGAGAATGATCCGGAACATTTTTTTCAAAATTACACGAATGTCACCTTTGAAGTTCTTCGAACCATAATAGAGCCCCATTTACTAAAGAAATCGTGGAGAAAACCAATCGAGCCCACCGAGCGCTTGTTTCTGGTTTTGCTGTAGGTTTTCAAACTTTTGATGCAATATGTTTTTAATGGGCATGGGCTAATCAACAGTTGCGAGCATTATATACGACACATGCGATGTCCTCTGGGAAATTCTGATACCAATTTATTAACCGCAACCTACTGAAGACGATTGGAGAAGAATATCAATGGATTTTGAGATGTTGTGGGATTTGCCCAATTGTGTCGCCGCAATTGATGGGAAACATATAAATCTTCTTCTTATCCGAATACTTTAATTATAAAGTTCATCATTCGATTGTTTAAATTGCTTAATTCGATGCCAATTATGCCTTTACTGCAATTGATATTGGAGCTTATGGAAGTCAGAGTGATGGTGGCATTTTTGCTGAATCATCTTTTGGAAGGAAAATTATATCTGGTGATATAAACTTTCCTCCCCGCTAAAAAGCTTCCGAACTCTGATTATATTTGTAACCACTTTATAATTGGAGATTCGGCATTTCCCCTTAAGCCCATACCCGGGCTTAACGACGAAAAGAGCAACTTCAATAAAAGACTTTCTCGTGCTTGTCGAGTTATTGAAAATACTTTCGGCATTTTGGTTGCGAAGTGGCGAATACTTACTACAACATTGCACATGATACCTAATAATAATAAAGGTTCTAATCGTTGGTATCACAATGGACAGAATATATTTATAATATAAATAGAACTTTCATTTAAACTTAAAAGAAAAAAATAAGCTCTCGTTCAGAACCTAATGAAAAACTGGAGTAATATAGGTAATCACTGTTTTAGGTAGTTCTTCCTTCTCCCTGTGTTCGGCGTTTTATGTAGATCAATGAGACATCCTTCGAATGACATGAGTAACTGCAGAACTGGGTGGTAAGCAAATCGAATCCAAATCCTGGGCCAAGAAAAAACCCAATCGTGCTTCCCATTTGATTACCTCGTTTAGAGATAATTGCACTTATTATAAGAACAATATATACAGATTGTCCTTTAAAATTGTTCCAATTACAGAAAGAACTGTATTTGTGTTTAAATCGTTCCATTTGTTTGGTCAATTGAAAATGGTTTGTGTGAAGATCTGGTTTGGCTCGGATGGTTGATAATTGTTAAACACCGCCTTGCCCATTATAAATCATGCAATAATAAATGAATTTATGTATTGAATAAACAAATTAAAAATCAAATTTCAATTTACTTACCTCAAGCAAAACAAAACCACCTTCTTTAAAATAACGAAGAAGACAACAACAAATATTTTGAATATTCACACTTTTTCCAACCTTCGCTTTGCCCACAGCGCTTTACAGCACCGTTACGTTAAGATTTTACGTTTTTCAATTAAGGTTGAAACGCAAAGGCAAAGGCAAAGCTACATTGTGATAAGTAACATTGATTTCATATGGTTCAACTGGGTGCGTCAGCCAACGCAACGCGCCAAAGCGTGGATGTGTTTCAACCATTAATCTAAAATTTTTCAATCGAATTTATTAATTGATTTGTTCTCTGATTTCTTACATTGTTTTTACCAAAATTTTTACATTAGCTAAGCTAATGGGTAAAGAAAATTACAGATTTCATGGTACACGAGAATAAAAAAAGATATGAGAAAGCTACAATACGCTGTGTGGATATATGTATACCTTATCCCATCCGATTCTTAATAAAAATAACCCCGAAATGTGGGCTTTATGGAGATAAAATATAGATAATGACGTTGTCACAACCAGTTTATCAAAATCTTTTATGGTTCGACAAAAAAACAACGTGTTTCTCCTGCATATGCTATGAGGTAGGGTATGCAAATGGTTTTTGTAAGAAAACGCCCCTAAATAGTGAGTGTGGGTTAAAATGATAAGGACGAAAAGTTTATTTTATCATAAACAATGGTTCTGCATCAAACGTTTTTTATAGAAAAGTTCAAAATTTGGTTCCTATCTTTTCGACAAAATTCAATTCGCAAATCTTACTTCGCATTTACCAAAATAAATTTTTTTACCTCGCAACATTTATCTCGCAAATTTCGATTCGGTTTTATACTACGTTCTCACTGAGGTTGAAATGAGCTTATTTGCATCTTCACCAAAAAGGTGTTCTCACTAGCTTTTCGAATTACGTTTGACAACTGGCGTTTGAAACAGAGGAAACGGGCTATGCAAAGACTTCGGTTCCGGATTCAAATGTTATCGACTCTGAAATTAAAATGGAAAACTCCAAGGAGGTTTTGGGCGAAATAATAACAGAAAATACAGAGCAATAAATGTACCATAAATTGTTGTATAAATAGCAAATTGAACAAATTTATTTTTCGGGAGAAAGTTTCCAATGTTTACATTTTTACAATCAACCCTTCCTTTTTTTGTCACATGAATCCCATCCAATTTGACATTTTAGCTGTTCCGTTACAATGAAAAAAGGTTTGTTCGTTTGTTTGAACTCGTATTTTTTTCATATTAGAAACCACATTTCCCACAAATGTGATGGCATTATCACATTACGGAAATTTGATTTTGTATGGAAATTTTATTTTGTATTTGCAAATTTATTGCCGAAATGAGCTTTTTTGCTCAGTGAGAACGTAGTATTAGATTAATCTTGTAATTTGCTGTTTTGAAAGAATTTGTTTTGCTAATTCCCATTACTTTACGTCGTCCTAAATTTCAAATTTCGCTATTTCGAAAATCACGTGTGTTTCTTATTTAAATCAATAAGAAACAAGGATAAGCTTAGTGCTGACGGTTTTTCTTACAACTTTGAGTACTAGAACAAAGAAAAAACTAGGCTTGGTGTTGTGAAAAAAAATATTGATTATACGAGCCTTCTGCTACTCGGAAACCTGTGGCGGGTGTGTTGTTCGAGATAAAGACACGCGCTAAATGTGGTGAAATCGGGAGAAGTTGCAAGATGCAAGTGCCTCCTGAAGTCATGAAATGCTGTAAATCTGCCTGGAAGTTCGCCTATGTTGCAGCAGTTAATAAGAGTGCGAAAAAAGGCACTTAGTTTACTGGTAGAACCCACAACATTTGACTTTTTTATACCAAATGATATAAAATATTTAGGCGGAGAACTTTTTATTGTTGAAGATGTAAAGATAGACGAGGGACGAATTGTTATAATGACAAAAATAGAAAACTTAAGACACTTGAAACAAAGTCAACTTTGGATGATGGACGGTACATTTAAGATTGTCGGGCAAAATAACAAAATTGTAAGATGCGTTGTTTAGGATTCTGAGTGAGTATGCGTCAAGGCAAGGCATACGATTGAATCCGAGGTATGCATCATGGACTTCGAAAAAGCACCAATGAATAGTATTCGGCATTGTTTTGAGGATTGTGTGCCCAAAGGGTACAGTTTTCAATTTCAATTAATCTATCGACATGTCCAAAAATCTGGCTTGACAAAGTACGGCTCTGATCCGGAGTTTTAAATGAAAATTCGGCAGATAGGCGCATTATTTGTCACCCGATCGCATTCCTTTCGCCTTTAACAAATTAAAGGAAGTAATGCCAATGGAGAAAAAAAACGATTATGGACTGGTTTGGTGAGTACTACGTTTTTGAAAAAAAATGGAAATCCTGCAACTTACCTACCAACGTTTTGAAGTATTTCATATCAGATTGGAATGAAAATGCCCACTACTCAGGACTATGCGGAGTCCTTTTATAGGCATATGAACTCAGTAGTAGGCACTGCAAATATAGGATTCTTTTGATTTAT
The DNA here is from genome assembly GCA_932526625.1 of Rhingia campestris. Taxonomy (NCBI): domain Eukaryota; kingdom Metazoa; phylum Arthropoda; class Insecta; order Diptera; family Syrphidae; genus Rhingia; species Rhingia campestris. Next base: position 94,060,897 of record OW052185.1, read on the forward strand.
AGCTAAAATAAAATAAGAGACAAAAAACGTAGAAATGGCCATTGAAAAAGCCAGTGGCCAATGGTGATGATATTCCGCAAAAGAAAAGAATTTTTTTTAGATAAGGACAGCAGAATAAGAAATATTTTAGAAAAAAAAGAGGACTATTCGGATCTTGGCTACCTCTTGCCTTGCGATTCGAAAACATAGCGAGATAGGAACTTTCTAAACAAAAATTGCGATATAATGAATTGTGAAATAATTAAAATGCAAAACAACAAATTGCGAGATGATCATGGCGAAATGATAAACAGCTGAACAAAATTCCGCGAAAATTGTGCCAAAAAACGTTTTCACTAAAAAATCCCCCAAAAATTGGACGTGTCAAAAAACTTCATATATACGAACTATAGATATTCTGATTCTCTATATAAAAACGACGTTTTTCTAAAAAGGATGCGGTTCAGTGCGCGGATTTCAAAAATAATGCACAAGAATCCTATATACCAAATTTCATTCTCCTATCTAAAAATTTAAGGCATAAAAATCGCTGACATACAGACGGGCGGACGGACGGACAGACAGACATTGCTCATTGGACTCAGCTAGCGATTCTGAGTGGATTCATATACTATGGGCCCAGTAATAGCTATAATTGAAAAACACCATTGGAAATTTTCTTTTACTTCTTGCGGTTTTTTTATAAATTCAATCATTGGCGAGTTGGTGTCAAAATAAAGCTTATGAATTTTAGAACATGATTATCCAAACGTATTTTAATTTTCAATTGTACTTATGGCAGAATATTACTTATTATTTTTCACTGATCATGATATATTTCTGTGAAGTAATATTTGTCGTTCCACCGAAATGAAACGGAATTTTTCTACGAATCCTATAACATCTATGGAGTCAAAATTTCAATTCCATTATGTTTTTTGTTCCAATGAAGTTGTTCAATGATAGCCCTATGAAGCATAGCTAGCTAAAATATTTCTCTATGTTACTATAGGGGTATTCATGCAACATCGGAAAGTCGTCGTAAACGTTGTAAACGTGATAAAATTACGACGTGATAAATGAACTGTCAACATTTGTATGGGAAATATTTTCTAACAATATCGGAATTTTCTCACAGGAATTGGGTGCCTTAACTGAGGTGGTAAACGTTGTAAACTTTTGAAATGCTATTTTGACATTAAATCAGTCACTTTCAAACGTATGCGCTAAACTGAAAAAAATCATCGAGAATAAATAACTAAAATGAAATTGAATTCAGTGGGTTACCGCATTATTTAGTGGTGCAGTTTTAGGGTAGTTCATGAAACGTCGTCGTAAAATTACAATCTTTCGCACATAATAAAATTACGAAGTTGCATGAATACCCATAGTCTATGTTTTAAAACTAAAATACCCCTATGGGATAGGGAGGCATTATTCCCAAAAGTATTCCAACGTATTTTTCCACAACATGAATATACCACATTTATTTCGTCACATACTTCCGGGCTTAAGAATTTTTCAAATTTGGTATGTGAGCACAGTTAGTTCTCCAGTTAGTCGAGTGAGGTGACAGATTAAAAATATTTCATTCTTGTATTTCCAAAGCTTAAAATGTAAAATATTTCAATAAATCGGTAAAATGTCGGTCTAAAAACGCGAGTATTATGTGCATAAGTGATTAGGCCATCTGCAAAGCACGCGAGTGATACGAAAAATATGAAATTTCGTTGGAAAATCGCGTGTGAACATTTTCCACCATCTAATGGCTGTCGGTGAAGTTAATTTGTGAAAGAATCGTTTAATCCTTTGTTATATTTGCCATCAATGTGATAAATGAGTTTTCTTCTTAATAAATTTGGTCCTTGAAGTGTTTTTTGTATGTTTGTATTCAATTAAAATGAAAATTTCTATCGAACACCTAGCGCTCTACAATTTGTGGGCGAATGTCAAGTGTTGCCATGATGTTATACATGGTACCATTTGGTGCAATTATTCAAGTGTTGCCGTTTGTATGTTGAAGTGTTTTTTGTTTTTGTTAAAATAAAAGCCCCATGTGTAAGGTGTTGCTAGTGTGTTGTTTTCACACGTTGGCCCTTTTTGGTATGTGTTGCTATTATTTCAAAAATGGCTTTTCGAATAAAAAAATCTTTAATTATTATTTAAATTCTACTCCCTTTGTTAATTTTTTTTATAAAAAAGAGGCATCAAGCTATGTAAATTGTGCGCGAGTGTTGCTATTATAGCAGATGTGGCGGCATCAAGTTTTGATGTATGACAATTGTGTTTTTAAGTGTTGTTGTCTCTAATGTAGGCATTTTTTTTAGTGGAATGCAGAAATTAAGATGAGGATTTTTCAACCAATATTGCAAAGGTAGATATCTTTTTTTAATTTTTTTTTTACAATACTTAACTTTTGTATGTGTTAATATTCCATTAAATTATTTGTTGATTTTATAAACATGGTGGTCTAAGTCTGTATCTCAATTGTTGATTATAAAATGAATGATCCACATAACCAAACTGAAACGACGTACACCTATGTATTCTCTTATGTAATAAATATTCTTTAAAAAAATTAATAAAAACTTAGGACTATAAGAAGTTACATAAGTCGAATACTACCTTACCTTGTCTAATACTCTAATAGGTAGACTGTTTATTCTGTAGAATAAGAAAAGAAGATCGTCCAACTTAATGAAGCGGACAACCAAATGGCTGAAACTCTGCGTCAACAAATCAGTTTAAGAAATTCCAATTGAATACTTTTTTCTTCTTTCTTGCCGTATTCCAAGGGACGTGGACGATCTGTCGGCAATATTCTTAGAGTAAATTGCACTTTATAGATACAGAAACAAATGCAAATTATCCTTCAAAATGTGCGGCAATGTCGGTTCTCGGCAACACTCTCTCTTTCCGCTTCAACCAGTTCATTGAAACGCCTTCAGCATTGATGAACGGCAATTGTTTCCCACCGTTCCGTGCTCAATAAATTTTGAAACTAAGCGTAGAATAGTGTTGTCAGACGGTGAATTTAAATCACTATATTTTCGACGATATGCGCATTGAGTTAACAAAACTTAACGACTATTTCCCATGTACAGCGTTACTGTTTCGATGCGTTGTTATATAGCGATTGATAGTTGAACTTGTAATTAATTTAAGATTCCAAAAATTGTCTTCCCTAGTAATACCGACAAACAAATTTCGAACAATATAGATGTTTGCAAAGGCATACTATTATCTTTGGATGGTGGCGAAGTTATTTTAACCCCACTTTTCCAAAATTTTCGATGAGGTCTATCATTCAGTTCTATGTAATAGAATAGATAGCACTTTCACATTTTTAATACCTCAGTCAATCTTTTTATACCTTATCCAATAGGGGTATATTAGTTTGGATTTATAATTTGCTAGATGTAACATGTACAATTGTATTCAAAGTGTTTCTATTGTGAAAAATGTAAGTAAAAATAGAATGTTAACAAATAGCAATAAATTTGTTTGTTTTTTAAGGTCTCAAGCAAATAAAGAGCAAATACGGATCCTTTCAAGCATTATGCAGCAAAATCAAGCAGTCCCAAAACAAACACAAACGCTTCTCTTGATAAGCGAACATTTTTTTAAGAATCTAAAAGACACAATAGTTAATACTATTTCAAAAATTAATATTTTTAAATTTGCATTCTTACATCGGGTTTGGAAGTTCCAAGATATTAGCTTTATTTTTCAGGTTTCCTCTTAGTAGTTGGACATTTTTGTTATTATTTCCTTCATTTTCCTCGCTGTTTGAGTTATAGAATAGTTCCAATGAAGTAAACATTGCACTTTACGAATTTTCAAATTTCTCTTTTTATTTTATTTTATTTAATATATTCTTTTATCACTAAAGTATTTTATTTATTTGGATAGAAGTTGAGTGACATACCTATGAAAATAGCACAAATGTATGAAAGCGACACCTAAATAGCTGTCTGTGAAATTGATCGCAAAAAAGCGATTGTCAATTTGATAATCACCTTACGTGGACCTAAAACGATGATTTTGTTTGTCAACTATCAACTATCACCTTAGCCGATTCCACCCCTGGGGTATTTCGTTTTGAATTAACGTAATTCCGAAATGATTTGCTATTACGCATAACCTACGACTCAACGGACATAACATACTGTCTATACAAAAATCTATTTGAGAATTCATATTCTTCTCTGTATCTCAGAAAAATTTTACGAATTGCGGCTGTTTTGTTAATTAAAAATTGTTTTTAAGAGTTTGTCTTGACATTTTGCAATTTTTTTATTAGTAAAAGATTGACCATGGAATTTTGAACCGATTTTTTTTAACGCGTTTTAAGTACAAACAATTCAAATGTGATTTTCTTTATAAATGTACAAGGTAACGCAAAAGTTGTCACCCGTCGCAAAAGCTGTCACCCGATGTTTTTTGGTTGCAAATATTTAAATTCTTCAGCAAAAAAAGTAGAAAAAATTATTCCATGATTCATGTCTTATGCGCCACCTATAATAATTGTTTCGATTTTTTTGCAAAACACTTTAAAAAAATGGCGGCCAAAAAACATCGGGTGACAACTTTTGCGACGGGTGACAACTTTTGCGCCACCTGTTATTACAATTATCTTCCAATTTATTTAAATAACTCTCAAGTGGTACAAAATTATTTTTTTTTGCATTTAAGGATATTCACCTCCATCATTAGTTTCTTTCCCAAAGGCTGATTAGCCCTAAAATATATATCTTACTTAAATAACCAGCAACATAATAAGTTGAAGAAATTATTTTCTTCTTCTTGATCTGTTTTTCCAAGACCCTGTGTGCTTACATAAATATAGGTATATAGATGTCCTTTCTTTGCAGCCCATTTATCTGAATTTTGTGATGCCAAAGAACAATAGCCTTAATCTCTTTATTTTATCGTTTGGATTTTTTCCCATTTTTAACCAAACGAAAATCCTATAAATCCATTTGGGACTTTTTCATTTCAAGTAGCTTTCTTGTTATTATCCTGGTTCTTTGCATTTGATTTTTTGCCTCAATATGTGATGAAGTAGTCTGTGGTTTTTTATACACGCTTAATTTAGCAGCTTTTTAGGATATAGTCCTTTTCTTTGGCAATGGTTTCTCCTTTTCTTTAATTATGGACGCTCGAATTATGGTGGTTGGTCGCATGCATACTAATTGATGATGGAGACTGTTGTCCTGGCAAGGCATTTTTTTTTCTCCGTGGTTTTTTTTTATCAATTTTTCGGATTTCCTTTCTATTCTAATAATGACTTTGGCTTTTAACGCAATCATTTGAATTTGTTTCATTTAATTGTTGGCTTAGATATTCAAGCGTAATTTGGTGGGGTATCAGTCTGTCTCGTCATTATATGATTCTTTGATCTAAGACTTGTTCCTAGTAATTGAAATCCCAATTAAATTGGTTGAGATGAGTAGACAAATCAAAAATCAATTAATGCTTTTGAAAAAGTGGACGATGAAGTTTTACGTCTATGAAGTTTTTGCCAACATAAGGAAAAATATGATATAACTAAGGACTGCTTCTACGAGCTCCTTGACAAAACCTATGAGCGACTACCAAAGTACGATGTTAAAATCGTGCTGGGAGATTTTAACGCAAAGGTAAGAAGAGAAGACATCTTTAGCAGTATTGTCGGAAAATATGCGCGCCTATACGACAACACGTCTGGTAACGGACTATCCATAAGGGGACATGGCGATTTCCTGATCAACGAACAGTCAACCAAATTGATCACATTACGATAGACAAGAGGCACGCATCCAGTATTTTGGATGTCCGAACATTCCGAGGGGCTAACATCGACTCGGACCACTACCTTCTTGCAGCCAAAGTAAGGATGCGGCTATCCACCACGCCACAGCAAACCAGAAATACTTTGAAAAATTTTAAGGACTGCAATCGCAAGAGACCTTCCGATTCAAACCATACCACCAGCATCTAATATCGAAGAACAATAGCAACGATGCCAACAAGCCATTAGATCAGCCGCACCTGATGTGCTAGGTTTCTAGCGGCCACCAGCAAGGTTTGATTAGGAATGCCGACATATGCTCGCAGCTAAAAACGAGGCCCACAAGGCTAAGCTGCAGGTGAAGACTAGAGCTGCCCTTGAGCTCTATAGGCAGAGAAGAAGGGAAAAACATCGGCTTTTCAGAAAGAAGAAAAAAGAGCAAGAAAAGCGCGCTATCGAGGATATAGAGAGGTGCCACTCCAGGAACGATGTTCGCAAGTTTTACCAAAATGAAAAACGTCAAAGCCAAGGATACAAGGCTCGAACAGAATCCTGTCAAGATGAACAGGAAAATATGAAACACAGTCGATGCTGAGGATATGGAAGAACCACTTCTGCAGACTGTTAAACAGAGATGACGAACAACATTCCGCTGTCAGGTTGAACGAACCATTTAATATTGGCAACGATAGCGAAAACTGCCAACCACCCGACCTAACTGAAGTGAGGATAGCAATATCTAAGCTCAAGCTTAATAAGGCCGCCGGAAATGATGGCCTTCCCGCTGAGCTTTATAATGCTGGCGGTGATGACATACACCAACTCATAAGCCAAATCTGGTCGGATGAAAGTATGCCGGAAGAATGAAACCTCAGCATCGTTTGCCCGATCCACAAAATGGAAACCTTCTGAACTGCGCCAACTACAAAGGCATAAGTCTTCTCAACATCGCCTACAAGATCCTATCTGCCATCATATGTGAACACCTGAAACCGTTTACCAACAACCTGATCGGCCCTTATCAGTGTTGTTTTAGGTCAGGAAAGTCCACAACCGATCAAATTTTCACACTTCGGCAGGTCCTGGAAAAAACCCAAGAAGTCCAAATCGATACCCACCACCTATTTATCGATTATAAAGCCGCATATGACAGCATTTATAGAGACGAACTATACAGACCCATATCTAGTATTGGCTTTATAGAGACGAACTATACAGACCCATATCTAGTATTGGCTTACCGCCCAAACTCGTCCGTTTGTGTAGGATGAGGATGATGAATTCTCGCTTCTCAATCAGGGTCGGAAAGATCTCACCGACAGACACATTCGATACCAAAAAAGGATATAGGCAAGGCGATGCGCTCTCATGTGACTTCTTTAATTTGATTCTTGAGAGGATTGTGCAAAACTCCCGAGCCAACACCAGAGGCGCAATTTTCCAAAAATCGGTGCAACTACTAGCATACGCCGACGATATTGACATCATTGATAGGACTCAACGTCATGTCATAGCCACGTTTGCTAGTATAGAGAAGGAAACGGCAAAAATGGGTTTAGAGGTAAATGAGGGGAAAGACTAAGTATATGCTGTCAACACGAAAGGACGCACAACATCGACGAATTGGAAAAAACGTCACCATTGACAGATATAACTTTGAGGTAGAACAGGACTTTGTCTACCTCGGCTCCGCTATTAACTCTGACAACAACATTTCGTCAGAAATCAAACCGCTGTTTCTTCGGGCTAAGAAGGCAATTTAGAAGTAAAGCTCTCACTCGACCTACTAAGGAGATCCTATATAAGACCCTGATTATTCCAGTGCTGCTCTACGGCGCTGAAGCATGGACCGTATCAAAAGCGGATGAAGAAATCCTTGGTCGATTCGAGAGAAAAACTCTTCGAAAAATCTTCGGTCCCGTTTGCGTTGCCAGGCTATGGAGACGAAGATTCAACCACGAACTATACTAGCTGTACAGCAACATACCTCTGGTCAAAAAACTCCGCATTGGACGTTTAAGATGGCGAGGATATGTAGAACGAATGGACACCAATACTCCGGCTCGCAGAGTCTTCGATTCCCAGTCAGATGTCGGACATAGTAGAGGAAAACCTCGCCTTTAGTGGCACGCACAAGTAGAAACCGACCTCTACCAACTTGTAGTGCGCAACTGGAGGCAGTTAGCTAAGGACCGGGATAATTAGAGAGGCATGTTGGTTGGGGCCCAGGTTCATCCCGGACTGTAGCGCCACATAAGTAAAATAAACAACGAATGGTAATGCTTAAGCAGCGTGACTAAGGTTCTATTTTTTTGGGTTTTTAAGGCCAAAATGATAGTTTTTTTGGTTTATTCAATTCCTAATTTATCAATTTATTAGGAACACCAACAAAAAAATTAATCTTCGTTTGAATTTAAAGCCTAATTGAATAAATATCTTTCAATAATCCCCCAGGGGTGATTATCTTCCTTTGGGTTGTTTCTCTTTTTATAAACTAATTTTCACCCATCTTGTTTTTTGTTCTTTATTCATTAAACATTCAAATTTCAATTTATACCATCACAGAAAATACGTTATTCACACTTTCCGCTTTCTATTACACAGAATTCGGAATTACTCGTTTTTTTTTAAGGAATGACGGTAATATCATTTTCCATCCTGAACTAATCAATCAATAAAGAGCGAATACAACGTATATATACATTTTGAACAATTTGATTCTCGTGAAGAAATGTCTGTGCGTCTACTGAAGAAGGTCGTAATATAAAAAAAACAGCAAAAAACAATTTTCGCAATAATACAAAATGAAAAACGTTAAGCGTAACGGAAAACATTTTTATAATAAGGAAACCAGTATCCTGTTCGTGCTTATTTAATCAATGGGGAAAGCTAAAGCGTTTAGATATTGATTTTGAAGTTTAATATTTTTCAATTTTTTCCCCCAATTTCAGTATCAACTCGGTAGGCAAATACCCCATATTTCCTTCTTGTAAAAGTTTAAATTTATTTAGTGAAAATGTTCAGCGTTAGGCGTGAGTTATCAGTGTGATTTATATGGAATCTGTACTTACTTACTTAAGTGGCGCCCAGGGATGAACCTGGGCCTCAACCAACATGCCTCTCAAATTAACCCGATCCTTGGCTAACTGCCTCCAGTTGAGCACTCCAAGTTGGTTGAGGTCGCGCCACTTAAGGCGAGGTCTTCCTCTACTCCGTCCGACGTCTGGCTGGGAATCGAAGACTCTTCGAGCCAGAGTATTGGTGTCCATTCGTTCTACTTGTCCTAGCCATCTTAAACGTCCAATGCGGAGTTTTTTGACCAGGGGTATGTCGCTGTACAGCTAGTGTTGTTCGTGGTTGAATCTTCGTCTCGATAGCCTGTCAACGCAAACGGGACTGAAGATTTTTCGACGAGTATTTCTCTCGAATCTACCAAAGATTTCTTCATCCGCTTTTGAGACCGTCCATACTTCAGCGCCGTAGAATAGGACTGGGATGATCCTTAGTATTTCGAGTGAGGGCTTTACTACTAAGGACCGTTTTGTTCACTGTTGTTCAACTTCCCGAAAACTCCCAAGTTAGCTAACTTACACGTTGATTTCAACTCGAGAGTTGAACGGCAAGTTGAAAAATATTTTTTTTTAATTAGTTCAACTCACGGTTTGAAAGTAAAAATTCGCAAGTTGGCGTACTTGCTGTTTCAAAAAATTCCCCGGGATATTTGTGACTGATGAGTTATGACAAAAATATGTCATTCTCAACTTTGGAAACAGTCAAATGTTATTCAAAAGCAGTTACCTACGTTTTCAAAAAAAAAAAAAACAAATAGTGAACAAACGAGTGATGGCTATGTGAGTGGTTTTGTTTAATGATGCTAAAGATTATAAAAATAATGTCGAAACTTGATTATAAAAGCGTTTATTCCGGAATTTAAATGAATCGGCGTCTATGTGAAAAAATAACGATTTTCCGTTATTGACCAAAACTAAAATATCCGTTTAAGGATAGCTGGGCCAAAACTAACTATGTGGGATTGTTGCAAACAGTAATAACGGTCAATTTTTAAGCGTAGTTTTTAAAAAATCGAATAAAACACTCAAATTTGCATAAAATATTCAAAATTTTTATTGTAATCGATAAATAGCCTTTGCCATCTACGTTTATAAGACAACTTCATGTAAATGTTGTCCGCGGCTCCGTTTCAAATGTTCCATTCTGAAGGTCCAATTTTGCATCAATTTTCGAGCATTTCGGTCTGTATTCCACGAACTACGCGTGTTATGTTATCCTGTAAGGCTTCAATCATGTTCGGCTTGTCCACATAGACTAACGACTTTGCATAACCCCACAAGAAATAATCAAGACGCGTTAAATCGAATGATCTTGGCGGCCAACTCACAGGGCCATTTCGAGAGATAACATGCTCACCAAATTCATCATTCAACATTTCCATTGTTTTACGAGCTGTGTGGCATGTGGCACCGTCTTGATGAAACCACATGTCAACCATGTTCAACTCAGCCAACTGGGGCAAAAACAAAGTCGCGTATCATGGCTCGATATCGTTTGCCGTTGACGGTAACGTTTCTTTTACGCCGTCTTAGAAGAAAAATGGACCGGTGATGCCACCAGCCCATAAACCACACCAAACTGTCGTTTTTCGGGATGCATCTGTAATTCTTGTATGGCATGTGGCTGATCATCACTCCAGATGTGACAGTTTTGCTTATTTACGTATCCGTTGAGCCAGAAATGAGCCTTATCGCTGAACACAATTTTTCGATAAAACAGCGGATTTTCATGGAGCTGTTCTAAGGCCCATTCACCAAAAATTAGACGTTGTGGTAGGTCATTCGGCTTCAATTCTTGCACAAGATGAATTTTATAGGCTTTCAAACCCAAATCGACACGTACAATTTGAAATTTGTGGACTAGGCAGATGTAGAATACAAGTGAACAAGCCATGGAGCGATACACTCCCAAAGAACGCGGAATAATCGTGTCGATTTTTTTGATTAGGTAACAATCCGTCTCCTGTCCGGCCCAGGAGCTCCCGTTGTGCGGAGTATATCGCCGCTGTTAGCGAGGATGTCGAGCTGTCGCCGGAAACATCGACCACCGTGCCTCGCAACTAGCCATCAGCCGGTCGTCCGTAATTTTGAATTTTGGTCAAAGACTTGCGCATGTTCCCGTACAAAGCCCAGTCCGTGCATCAGCTGCTGCCTGTCGACCGCCAAACGCGTGTAACATACGCCCAAGCCATCCTCAATCTCGAGGACGATTTTTCGACCAAAATCATAATGAGCTATGAGGCTCATTTACACCTCAGTGGGTACGTGAACAAGCAGACCTATCGCTTCTGGGGCACCGAAAATCCGCGAGTAATGCACGAGGAGCCATTACACCCGCTCAATGTTACTGCATGGAACGCTGTTCACGCTGGAGGAGTCATCGGGCCATTTTTCGCGAGAACGCCGCTGGTCAAAGGACAACAGTGGACGGTGCGCACTAAAGGGCCATGTTAACCGAGTTTTTTCTGCCGCAATTGGACGAATTAGGACTGGAGGACATGTGGTTCCAACAGGACAGAGCAACGGCACACACTGTGCGAGCCACAACCGATATTCTGAAGGGCCAAACAACATCGGATGACTACTTTTGGCCCACCCTGTATAATGACTATTCTACAAAATACCCCTCGATTAACATATTTAAACATAACCCGTTCAGCCGTTTAGCCACCAGCTGTATGTTTGTGCATACAGCTGGTGGATAAACGGCTGAACGGATTAAGATAGTCATAGCCGACAGACCCACTTTTTCGGACCGCAATGATAGGTTTTATCTCGATCTCGAGTTCGAATTTCTTTTTCCCCGAAACCCATGTTTGGAGGAATTCAAAATACTTGGAGTGATAAAAAATAATAAAAATAGTGCACAGACGATAAAAGCTAAAGTAACAAACTTAATGGAGCAGCATATCAGTGTTCTTTAAAGAGGGCAGATTATTGCCAACATTAATAGGGTTCCCATTCATAATCAAAGGATTTATTTATCCAACGATTTATAATGTGTTAATCTGCGACATAAAAGCCATCTGACTTCTACAGAAAACGAAACAAAGCAGATAATTTTTACACATGGACTGGTGCTCATGTATCGGTACATTAGTTGGTTGGTTTTATTGCAGAGAAGGAATGGAGTGGTAGGTGTATTTCCCTGTCTATATCGAATAGTCAAACTTAGTTAAAGTTTGACTATGGAAGGAAAATTCGAGGTATCCCGAGTCTAAAAAAAAAATAATTTTTAAAATATGCATTTCCGCGGTCTGGAATGTGTTGTTGGTGGTCCTAAAGAAGGGATTTTGGAATTGGAGTTCTACCTTTAATACTAACGGAGCCTCCCACATATCGGGATTTTTAAAACTGAATTATCTCAGAAACTGAAAATCGGAAACTGTTGACGACTATGTTAAACGAAAACAGGACAACAACGTTCGTATCTGCACCTGGAATGTGAGAACTTAAACTGGAAAAGTGCAGAAAGCGAACAACTAGCAAAAGCCCTGAGCTGCTACAATGCAGACATTACTGCCATCCAGGAAATTCGATGGAATGGAGCAGCCAAAAAGAGGATGAAAAACTGTGATATCCACTATGGATCCTGTTATAGTGAGCAGAAACAGCGACTATTCGGATGCGGATTTGTTATAAGTGCCAGACATAGGCAAGAATTGTTATGTTTTCGAAACATTAGCGAACTCATTGTAACAATCCTCATCAAGGGCAAATTCGCCGTTATAAGTCTTATATGCGCTCACTCTCCCATGGAGCAAAGCCTGCTTAAACGACCTTCTTGACTACCGAAGTTGGAAGAGAAGACATCTTTAGCAGTATTATCGGAAAACACAGCCTACACGACAACACGTCTGGCAACGCTTGTAAAACTTATTTACGTTGCTTCGTAGCAAAATGCCTCTTAAGCCAGAACACGATTTCCTCAATTCGGTATTTACAAGGGGACATATGGCGATCTCCAGATCAACGAACGGTCAATCCAATTGATCATATTGCGATAGACAAGAGGCACGCATTTAGTATATTTGGCTAACATTGACTCGGACCACTACCTTGTTGCAGCCAAGGTAATAATCCCATAACAAATCAGAACTCCAGGAATGCTGTACACAAGGTTTACAAAAGTTAAAAACGTCAAAGCCAAGGATACAAGGCTCAAACAGAATCCTGTCGAGATGAACAAGGACATATCCTAGATGAGACACATTCGATGCTGGTAATATGGAAGAACCACTTCTGCAGACGGTTAAACGGTAACGAGGGCCAATACTTCGCTGTCAGGCAGAACGAATCATTCAATATTGGCGACGACAGCGAAATCTACCAACCACCTGCCCTTAGTGAAGTAAGGATAGCAATATCTAAACTCAAGCTTAACAATCTGCAGGAAATGACGGTATTCCCACCGAGTTTTATAAAGCCGGCGGAGATTACTTGGCAAGTAACACCCATATGACAAATTTGATTAGGTGAAAGTATTTCTAAAAAATTGAACCTCAGCATCTTTTGCCCGATCCGCAAAAAAGGAGACCCTCTGAACTGCGCCAACTACAGAGGCATTAGTCTCCTCAATATCGCCAACAAGATCTTATGTCCCGTAATAAACCGTTTACCAACAAACTGATAAGCATTTGTCAGTGTGGTTGTAGGCCAGGAAAATCCACAGCTTATCAAATCTTTACACTTCGTCAGATCCTGAAAAAAAACCAAGAAGCACAAATCGATATCCACCACCTATTCATCGATTTCGTCCTCCATACGACAACATTTATAGAGATGAATTATACAGAATCATGTCTACTTTTGGTATACGGCCCGAGTATTCTCGCTGCTCCATCAAGGTCGGAAACGACTTAACCGACATATTCGATACCAAAATAGAATTTAGGCTAGGTGCCTTCTTCAATCTTATTCTTGGGAGGATGTCATAACCACGTTTGCTATTAGAGCGAAGGGAGCGGCAAAAATGGGTTTAACGGTATATTAGGATATGACTAACTATATGCTGTCAATACCAAAGGAAACACAACATCAACGGAATGGATAGAATATCACCATTAACAGATATTGCTTTGCAGTAGTACGGGACATTGTTTACCTCAGCTTCGCTATTAACTCTGACAACATTCAGGTATCTGTCGGAGCGGACTATTTCGTCGGAGGTTCAAATTCTATTTGAGGTATGTGTCATCGAACAAAAATAACAGACATGACGACTGCAGTTCACTACAATTCGTAAATCAATTCCGCGAAGAATATGTGTGGGAAGAAATATTAAAAAGAATGGCACATAGCTGTCAAAAATTGCACGAAAAATGCACCTGAACGCACTTCAACGCAATTCGTCGGAAAATATTCCGATCAGCTTTTCAGAAGAATACCTCGAAGCAAAAATCCTACGAATCGTACAAAATCGGAGAATTTTTCGCTCCGACGGATACCTCGATAGGGCCGAATATCTCGTTTGAAATTTAACGAAGAATTACTCTTGCCAACCGCTGTTTCTTCGGGCTAAGAATGCAATTCAGTAGTAAAGCCCTCACTCGAACTACTAAGGAGATCCTATATAAGACCCTGATCATCCCAGTCCTGCTCTACGGCGCAGAAGCATGGAGCGTATCAAAAGCGGATGAAGAAATCTTTGGTCGATTAGAGAGAAAAATTCTTCGGAAAATCTTCGGTCCCGTTTGCGTTGACGGGCTATGGAGACGAAGATTCAACCAAGAACTATACGAACTGTACAGCGACATGCCCCTAGTCAAAATAAAACTCCGCATTGGACGTTTAAGATGGCTAGGAAAGCGAATGGACACCAATACTCCGGCTTGCAGTCTTCGATTCCCAGCCAGATGTCGGACGTAGTAGAGGAAGACCTCGACTTTAGTGGCGCGCATAAGTAAAAACCGACCTCAACCAACTTGAAGTGTCCAACTTCAGGTTGTTAGTTAAGGACCGGGCTTATTGGAGAAGCATGTTGGTTAAGCTCCAGGTTATTTTTTGACTGTAGCGTCACTGAAGTAAGCTCAAAATTTAGGGCCCAAAAATCGGTGACACACAGAGGGACATGTGTGGATCGACTCAGCTGTGGCAGAAAGTGTGCGTGAAGCGCCATCAACATCAATTCAACGTCGTTCTCAACAATTGAACATTCGGAGACATCATTGAGACGAATTTTGTATCAAGACCTTGGTATGACGCCTTACAAAGTCCAATTGGTTCAGGAGTTGAAGCCGACTGACCATCCAATGCGTTTTCGCTTCGCTAAGTGCGCCTGCGATCGACTTAGAGAAGATGCCGATTTTGCCAAAAAAAATCATCTTTTCAGGTGAAGCTCATTTTGATCTTGGCGGGTACGTAAACAAGCAAAATTGTCACATTTGGGGCACAGAAAACCCGCACGCATACATTAAAAAGCCGATACACCCAAAACGAGTCACTGTTTGGTGCGGATTTTGGTCCAGAGGCATAATCGGGCCATATTTCTTCGAAAATGAGCAAGGAGTGGCCGTTACAGTCAATGGCGATCGTTGTCGGGTCATGTTGAACGAATTTTTGTTCACAAAAATTGAAGAGGAGGATATTGGCAACATTTGGTTTCAACAGGACGGCGCTACGTGCCACACAGCAGAAGCTACACTCGATGTTTTGCGCCCTGTTTTTGAAGATCGCATTATCAGCCGCAGAGCTGATGTCGTTTGGCCACCTCGGAGCTGCGATTTGACACCGCTGGACTATTATTTGTGGGGTGCCGTAAAAGATAAGTGTTACGCCGACAAGCCAGAGACAATTGACGCTTTAAAGGACAACATTCGTGAAGCCATTGGTGAAATACAGCTGCGCACAATCGATAATGTACTTGAAAATTGGACCGATCGTGTAGGCTATTGCATCTCCAGCCGAGGCAGTCATTTGAATGAAATTATTTTCCAATATTAACCGGAAGGATTGTACTTTCAAATAAAAAAAGAAATTTGAGAAAATATTCAGTAGTTTTTTTTTTACAGCACTTTTCAAAAAAAGTTATTTGGCGGACCCTTTATATGACTGACTTTGAACCAACACTTGCTTACAAAAAGTTACGATAGCTTACCAGCTTTCGATAAAGTTACCAATCTGATTCCAAAAGCTCCTTTAAATTTTCTTCTTGATTTATGAAGAAATACTAAAACATTTATGGATTTATGGGCTTTAATTTCGACCATACGTTTATAGATGAAAACATAAAATCATAAAACCCAATCGTTCCATCTCACAAAATATACATTTCCAGTGAAAAGGATTACAGAAAAAGGTATCTATTTATTGTCTGCAGATAATATTATGCACATTGTTACCTCTTCAATGTGAATTCGTTGTTGATCCCTTCCATGACTACAGCCAGTCGTTATTGCATAAAAGCCATAATTCCCTGACCAAACCCAATTTCATATTTGTTTACCAAAATATACCATTATAAGGCGCTCTTAAGTAGTCTTTGAGATTTTCTCGATGGCTTACTTTTCCCGTAAATCAGGCATAAGTATATATTTAGATGTATATATGCCGTTGAGAGATGAAATCTTTAATGGTTTCCACATTATTGGTCAGAATAAGTAAACACAGGATATAAATAATGCTACCCCAGGAAAAGGGTAACATTCTACACAGCTATATCCCATGCAGCAGAAGTGTTTTCTTAGGATTGTCGTTGACCATGCCATGCGAATGGCCCATAACTCTTCAAAATAAATTTGTTGAACTCTAATGTTGGCGACATTTGAGCGAGAGCAGGACCAGATTATGAAACAGGCCAATATGACAATTGCCTAGGGGTAAAACAGATCATGCAGTTGAAAACTGTTTATTTTGTTGTTGGTATTTTGAAAAAAATGTATGTTTTGAAGTACTCTGAACCTAAAATGTTTTTGAAGGGAAACTTCTTTTCAGACGATGTGAATTGGATTTTATGAAACGAAAAAGTGTCAGATTGCGAGCACACCGGTCCCCCATTCGAGTACTAACCGCAACCAACGTAGCTTGGTACACCGGCACCAAGAAAGTGTGGTGCCTGGTACAGTGCAATAACCACCGCGAAAATAAGCCCCATGGGGCTAAATTCCCAAAAAAAAGGAAACAGCCTCCACAAGGCTTATTTCCTTTTCGAAATGGAAATAAACCCCGCAGGTGTTAATGCCTTTTGCTTGTGGGCCTTGTTTCCTTTACATACAAGGTGTTGGCCAAAAGAAGTCATCCGATGTTGTTTGGCCCTTCAGAATATCGGTTGTGGTTCACTCAGTGTGTGCGGTTGCTCCGTCCTGTTGGAACCACATGCCCTCCAGTCCTAATTCGTCCAATTGCGGTAGAAAAACTCGGTTTACATGGCCCTATAGCGCGCACCGTCCACTGTTGTCGTTTGACCAGCGGCGTTCTCGAAAAAAAAAATTGGCCTGATGACTCCTCCAGCGCGAACAGCGCACCATGCAGTAACTTTGGGCGGGTGCATGCCCTCCAGTCCTAATTCGTCCAATTGCGGTAGAAAAACTCGGTTTACATGGCCCTATAGCGCGCACCGTCCACTGTTGTCGTTTGACCAGCGGCGTTCTCGAAAAAAAAAATTGGCCTGATGACTCCTCCAGCGCGAACAGCGCACCATGCAGTAACTTTGGGCGGGTGTAATGGCTCCTCGTGCATTACTCGCGGATTTTCGATGCCCCAGAAGCGACAGTTTTGCTTGTTCACGTACCCACTGAGGTGTAAATGAGCCTCATCGCTCATTATGATTTTGGTCGAAAAATCGTCCACTTCGTCCTCGATTGTGGATGGCTTAGGCGTAGGTTACACGCGTTTGGCGGTCGACAGGCAGCAGCTGATGCACGGACTGGACTTTGTACAGGAACATGCGCAAGTCTTTGACCAAAATTCGCCTTAGGGACGACCGGCGGATGGCTAATTGCGAGGCCCGGCGTCTGGTCGATGTTTCGTGCGACAGCTCGACATCCTCGGCAACAGCGGCGATATTCTCGGCACAACGGGCGCTCCGGGGCCCGTCACTAGTGTGGTCCCATACTCTTTAAGTCGCAAACGTCGCAGTGTTTGCGTAGTCGGTGTCGGACGGCCGGGGAATCGGCGACGGAATTCGCGCTGCGCCAACACTATACAGACGAACTGTTACGCAAAAAAATAGACACGATTATTCCGCGTTCTTGGGGAGTGTATCGCCCCATGGCTTATGTTCACTTGTATTCTACATCTGTCTAGTCCGCAAAAGTCAAAAGAGATTTAAATTTGGCGCCCATTTGTAAAAATAAGAGCATCTTCCAATAGGGTGATCTCTTTTTACCCACCTTGTACTACACACGTCTCCGGAAGCTTAAAAACAACCTTCATAGTGGTTAACTTCGGTTATGCTTGTAAATTTTCCTGCATAATATCTTAGACAGACTTCTACTCAAACAATCGACTGCAAAAATGCCCAACCTCCGCGCACAAGTACTATATAACGCCTACAGAAATAATTGCTTGTGGAAATTCAATTTTATTGCCTTATAGAGGAATAATTGTTAGCTGGGGGACCATCAGTATCCATCAATCAGTCACCATCTTTCTTCAAGATGCTTGACTAGCTCTTGAGATTCCTAATCCGCGAATATGTCGAAGCGAATATGTCTAATCCAATTCATTCCTTCGCTGATGACAGTACACTCAGCTTCTCATATTCGTTTACATGTCCTCGTCCCTCACCTTCGAACGTGGACTCTAAACGCCAAAATATGTTAAGCTCATTGAATTCCGACCTTGACAGCATTATCAAATGGGGTAAATCTAATAGAGTGGAATTCAATGCTTCCAAAACACAATGCTGTCTTCTGTCATTAAAGCGAAACCAAAATCTAGAGCCATTATCCATGAATGGCACTTACATCGAAGAAACCGAAAAAGCTTTCCATGCTAGGTATGACCACGTCTGGTCAGGTGCACCAAAATCAACATTGCGCCTACTAGATAGGATTCAATCGCGTGCGAAAAAACTTATACGAGACATAAGAATAGCGAACTCCTTAGCTTCGCTCGAACACCGTCGAAACATCTCCTGCCTTACCTTGTTCTATCGCTATTTTAACAACCAATGTTCAAATGAAATAGCCAGCTGCATTCCTCCCATTCAACAATTCAGCCGCAATACTCGTTACGCAATGAATGCAAATCAGTTTACCCTTAAGCCTATCTTGGGACGTACGCTGAAATACAGAGATTCGTACATAAACCGAACAACACGAATGTGGAATGCTCTACCAAACTCTGTTTTTCCTTTCCATTATAACTTACAGACATTTAAAACCAATGTGCATCGGTATCTTCTTTCTTCTTATCCCTAATTTCCTTAACGCCCGCACTGTGCTAAAACATATAAAGGGTATTCATAACCCCTTGAGTGCGCGCAAATTATAAAAAAAAAAAGCAACTCCTGAAGGTTGTTCACTTTGTCCATCCTAATTGGGAGAACAGACGCCACCGTTGACTCCATTTTGTGAACACTCCCGCTTCCATTTGGGAAAAGGAATATGTGGCTTTCCGTAAAGACACGTCTTTCCACCGTTTTCATTACCGCCGAGACTTTACACTGGATCTCAAAATCTAAATACGTTTATGGTACTATGCACTAAGGGTCGCTAAAAGATGGCTGAGAGCCGGAGGTGGTAGGCATCAGCTATGTAAAAACTAAGTTTTTTTCATATAATCACATTGTCTACCATTTGACCACCCATGTTATGTTCATCATCTTAGCATAAAATGTCCCAAACATATTAAAAATCTATACACTTTATATTTTGTATTTTTTTTATTATTTTTTTGTTTTACAAACTATTTTTGTAAACTACTTTACTTATAAGGGTTAAGGTATGAATATTAAAATTGAAAAATCTATTTTATGATATAAATGTTTGTAAGGCACTATTACAAAAATGGAATGCAGTATTTTGCAAGCATCTGTTGATTCATTTTAATGTCCTTTCTTAAAAATATTTTTTTTTTAATAAATATATTCAAATTCAACTTTTGTTGCTACTACTGTTGTTGGTTTCCTCTAGTCCCCTGAATTGCCTAATGTTTCAAGCGTTCGAAATCGGGATTCAATAAATTTAAGCAATTCTGTTAGAGTCGGGATGCACCTTGGATCTAACAACGATTGTTCAAAATGGGTTCTGCTTTCCTTTTCTAATTTTTTTCAGCATAAGATGAACTACTACAGGGTCCCAGTCATCAGCTTTGTATCCTAGATTGATGAGTGCCTGGATCCCTTCCTTTGTGTGATAATGAAGTTTCCTTAAACTGGAAGCCGTCCCCTGTGCTGATGGTTGTGATAATAGTTTTTCCAACTGTGCTGACAAAAAAAGCCGTTTGTTGTTGTAACGGGTGAATTTTTAGCTGGTTTGGTTTTGGCAACACTGGTTTTGACAGCTGACATGTGTTAAGTACCTTGTGTCACTGTCAAACAGCTTCAGTTTGGTTTGCAATTTAACCATGGATCGTCTTACAAATGAACAACGCTTGCAAATTATTGAATTTTACTATCAAAATTCGTGCTCGGTTCGAAATGTTCATCGCGCGCTGCTTCCATTTTATGATCGGCATTCTCGACCTTCTGAGCAGTCTATTCGGAAGATTGTGACCAAATTTCGCACCAAATTTACTTTGTTGGACATTAAACCACCAACACGTTTACGTACTGTGCGTAGTGAAGAAAATATTGCGGCCGTATCAGCTAGTGTGACAGAAGACCGCGAAATGTCGATTCGGCGCCGTTCCCAGCAGTTAGGCCTTTGTTACAGCACTACGTGGAAAATTTTGCGGAAGGATTTGGGCGTAAAGCCTTTTAAGATACAGCTGGTGCAAGAACTAAAGCCAGCCGACCTACCACAACGCCGAATTTTTGGTGAATGGGCTCTTGGAAAGCTGGCCGAGGATCCGCTTTTTTATCGAAAAATTGTATTCAGCGATGAGGCTCATTTTTGGTTGAATGGGTACGTAAATAAGCAAAATTGCCGCATTTGGAGTGAAGATCAGCCAGAAGCATTGCAACAGCTACCAATGCATCCCGAAAAAGCCACTGTTTGGTGCGGTTTATGGGCCGGCGGCATTATTGGGCCATATTTCTTCAAAGATGATGCGAATCGCAGCGTTACTGTCAATGGTGAACGCTACCGAGCGATGATAAAAAACTTTTTTTTGCCCGAAATGGAAGTTCTTGACTTGCATGATATGTGGTTTCAACAAGACGGTGCCACATGCCACACAGCACGCGAAACAATGGCGCAATTGCGAGGCGAGTTTGGTGAACAGTTAATTTCACGTTTCGGGCCGGTCAATTGGCCGCCTAGATCGTGCGATTTGACACCATTAGATTATTTTTTGTGGGGGTATGTCAAGGCTAATGTCTATAGGGACAAGCCCGCTTCGATTGACGCACTGGAAGCCAACATCCATGCATTCATTCGTGAGATACCGGCCGATATGTGTGAAAGAGTATGCCAAAATTGGACTCAGCGGATGGGCTACCTGAGACGCAGCCGCGGTCAACATTTGCATGAAATTATCTTTAAACATTAAATTGCAAGGTTCAAACTATCGATTCAAATAAATATTTCATTAATTTTTTCGAACTTTTTGTGTTTTTTTTTAAAAAAAAGTTCTAAACCTCTTAAAAAATCACCCTTTACAAATGAATAACTTATACAAACATACAAGTTTGTACAACTTTATAGATCAAATGATCAGTATGCTAGAAAAACATTCCCTACATTTTGTAATTATTTCAGTAAAATTTTTGCCGTACCTGCGCAGCTATCATAGTCCATTCTGAAGTTCTTATTTGGCCAAAAATGCCGTATACGTTTCAAACGTCATGATTCAAAACGCAACCGTGTGCGGAACGTATCTTAAAGGTATGGCGTATTTGCATCACCGATGCGGAGTGTATTCAGAATGAGCATTTTTTGAATTCAGGAAGTCAGCCTGTACTAAGCTTCCTACGACACAGATCTAATAGTGACAACAAATTAACTAACAAAATGCTGCAGAACTGTCAATCTATACTCTATCGATGTAAAGGTTCTTCATACGAAGTTAAGACTGTATAAACAGAATGACCAAAGTATGATGACAACATTTTAGTTTAGAATAAATCCAAATTTTGAATTAAAAAAAAAATTTCATTATAAGAATTCCATTCCTTTGTACAATATTAGCTGCATAAAAAACATAAAAAAAACAAAGCCCACGAAATAAATTCAAGTTTAAAACCATTAATCACTGCTTTGGAGAAACAATAAAGAAATAAATCGCAAAGAATATAAGCTACTCTGGGATTTCATCAGCAACATGACGATGGTTTTTCTTATTTCATTTGTAAAAGAATTTGATATCTAAGTCATTAATCTTAATTTTGTTCTGAATGCCTACTTTTTATTGCAAAAGAAGAAATTCAATTGAAGAATTTTGACGTAGATCCAAAAAACCTTCCAGATTTCATTGGCCTTAATAAAATAAAATTACCTGTTTTATTTAAGGAACTGCAATACCTACTCAATATTTCCTTTAGCAGCGTGTTTATGTTTCTATAGTAAGTGACAAAGATAGTGCTCACGAGACTTAAGGAAATATGTAACTTATTGAAACAAATATTGATTTTTAGAATGGCAATACAATATCAATTTATAAAGGAAAAAAAGTCTAACCGTATCGATTCTTAGTTCTGCGAAGGCCCAAAAAGATAACCAAAATGGTTTGGTAGATACTTAACTTTGGCTAAAACATATCGTTAATTATAAGCTTTGCATATAAATTATATTTCCGAAATTTTTGACGAAACACAAATCGGATAGCATGTCTCAGTAGGGATATTTGTTTCATTTTGAAGTTTTTGAAGAAAAAGCGGACCACTAATTCCACAAATAAGAGGTCCAACACGTCTCAAAAAAAAAATCCCAAATGTTTAAAGACGAAAAGAAATAATCAATTTAATTAAAAAAAAGCATTTATTTTAAATGTAAATTAAGCGATAGAAAATTGTACTATATAACCGAAATAAATATATCTGTCTATCTATCTTCGCCGGTGTTAAGGATAGTGATGCGATTACATGAGAACACAAGCGTTCTATCTCACTATCAACTCCTACTCTCACCTCCACGCTGGTGACTGGTGGGTGCCTAGTACCTCGACTGGAGATGGGGTAATAAACCCCTGTGGAAGGTCGTTGGTGGCAGCAAACGAGAGAGGGGAGAGGAGTGTCCTCTCCCTAAGGCACTCACTCTCAAGCGGCAGCGGAGGAATTCCCTAAATGTAGTCATCGAACTGGCAGTGTAATCCCTATATGAGCTGCTTCGACATATTTGAACACCAGGTCTATAGGGATTTCCAATACTGAGCCAGGGTGTTGGAAAAGAGTTGGTGGCGGAGGAGCCCTCAATGGGTCAACGGCAGCGCTCATATCCCTAAATGGGCTACTGACGTCGGTATTTTTCCGGCCCGCTGTCCTAGGGTCAAAACAACGGCTTGGCCCACCCATCCACCGAAAAAGCTTATGTTACGAAGCAACCAATAGCCTCGGAAAGGACTGATATTATTGTTGACGACCATGCTAAACGAAAAAAGGACAACGACGTTCGTATCTGCACCTGAAATGCAGACATTACTGCCATCCAGGAAATACGATGAGATGGGCCGGGCAAAATGAGGATGAAAAACTGTGACATCTACTATGGACTGTGTTAGTGGGCAGGAACAGCGACTATTCGTATGCGGATTTTTTATTAGTGTCAGACTTAGGCAAGAAGTCTTATGTTTCCAAGACATTAGCGAACGCATTGTAACAATTCGCATACAGGCCAAATCCGCCAACATAAGCCTAATATGCGCTCACGCTCCGACGGAGAAAAAAGATGATACAACTAAGGATTGCTTTTACGAGCTCCTTACCAAAACCTTTGAGCGACTACCAAAGAATGATGTTAAAATCGTCCTGGGAGATTTTAACGCAAAGGTAGGAAGAGAAGACATCTTTAGGAGTATTGTCGAACACGTCTGGTAACGGACTTAGGCTAATTGACTTCGCTACGGAACGAAATGCAAATAAAGCCAGCACACGGTTTCCTCACCTCGATATCCATAAGGTTAATGGCGGTGTTCAGATCAACGAACAGTCAACTAAATTGACCACATTGCGATAGACAAGAGGCACGCATCCAGTATTTAGGATGTCCGAACATTCCGAAGGGCTAACATCGACTTGGACCACTACCTTGTTGCAGCCAAGGTAAGGATGCGGATATCCACCACACGTCAACAAACCAGAAATACTGTGAAAAAATGTAGTTTCGAAACACTGCAATCGCATGAAACCACCAAGGCCTCCGCGCAACGCGTATCCCTTAACTCTCGATTCACACCATACCACCAGCATCTTATATCGAAGAACAATGGCAACGATGCCAACAAGCCATTAGATCAGCAGCAACTGATGGTTTCTCGCTGCCACCAGCAAGAAACCCCTGGTTTGATGAAAAATGCCGACAGATGCTCGCACCCAAGAACGAGGCCTACAAGGCTAAGCTGCAGGTGAAGACGAGGGCTGCCATTGAGCTTTATAGCTATATAGCAAAGAAGAAGGGAAGAACACCGGCTATTCAGAAATAAGAAAAAAGAGCGTGAAAAGCCCGCGATCGAGGATATAGAGAAGTGCCACTCCAGGAACGATGTTTGCAAGTTTTACCAAAATGAAAAACGTTAAAGCCAAGGATACAAGGCTTGAACAGAATCCTGTCTAGATGAAGAAGGAAATATCGTAGTCGAGACACAGTTGATGCTGAGAATATGAAAGAACCACTTCTGCAGACTGCTAAACGGCGATGACGAACAACATTCCGCTGTCAGCCAGAACGAACTTTAATATTGGCAACGGCAGCGAAAACTGCCAACCAACCGACCTAGCTTGAGCTTAGATATTGCCTAAAAGCTATTATAAGCTCCCGCTGAGCTTTATAAAGCTGTCGGAGATGACTTGATAAGTAACAGCCACCAACTCATAAGCCAAATCTAGTCGGATGAAAGTATGCCTGAAGAATGGAACCTCAGCATCGTCTGCCCGCCCCACAAAAAAGGGCCACAAAAAACTGCGCCAGCTACAGAGGCATACGTCTCCTCATCATCTCCTACAAGATCCTATCTGCCGTAATATGTGAACGCCTGAAACCGTTTACCAACAACCTGATCGGCCCTTATCAGTGTCGTTTTAGGCCAGGAAAGTCCACAACCAATCAAATGTTCACACTTCGGCAGATCCTGGAAAAAACCAAGTCCAAATCGATACCCACCACCTATTCATCGATTTCAAAGCCGCATACGACAGCATTTACAGAGACGAACTATACAGAGCCATGTCTAGTTTTGGTATACCGCCCGTTTGTGTAGGATGACGATGGAGAGTTATCGCTGCTCCATCAGGGTCGGAAACGACCTCACCGACACATTTGTTACCAAAAAAGGACTTAGGCAAGGCGATTCGCTGTCATGTGACTTTTTCAATTTGATTCTTGATTGATTGTGCAAAACTCCTGATTCAATCGGTTCAACTTGCCAGGACTTGCCAACCGCAATCAATCATATATTTTATGATTATATGGAAATATAATTTATTTAATAATCTAAACATCAGATATACATAATACTTACATATCACCGAATTTTAATCCTAAGGCATGAAATGTAAGTGATTCCTCTTTCTCTGATAAATCGCAATAATAGATATGGAAAACTTCTACTCCAACTCCTATTTAAGATATCTAGAACCATTCATCTAAGAGCAACAAAAATCGATTTTGTTAACTGCTATTTTTGTACCGCTGGTGTCCCTTAGTGGTAGTTACGTTACACGAGATAGTCGCTATCCTTAGTATTTCTATTTTAAGTTGAATGTTTATTATAACAGAACGCAAATGGAATCTGTTATGTTTGCTTTTAATGTTTTTCTATTTGCGATATCCGATTGATCAAAGTCGTCAGTTTTTATTTCCCAGGACGGATATTTCTTTATATCTTCGAATTGTCGGCATCCATTAGTAGGAATTTACGACACCTTTACCAAGAAATGTTATATAACCTCCCGAATTCGTTAAATGTTAATCAAACACGATGTAGCTAGAATATGGAAGAAACGTTTCTAGATAAATGCACAGTAGATTTAGATAATAAAATATTCAGCTATACTAGGCCAATCTCAGAAGTTGACAAACGATGTTGTTGCACACTTAAACTACCCTTACTCCAGATTTAGTTAGTCAACTGTTATTCCACTTCATAACAAGGGTTGCCAGAAATGTTTTTCAAGAAATCGGTGGGTTTCAGAAAAAATATCAGGAAATTGAGAATACATCGGGAGAATTAGAAAAACCTTATTACTTCAAAGTTCAAAACATATTTTAGAGGTATAGAACTTCGAATTGAAATAAAACACAAGAAAATCGTTTTAATGTCCATCAATTTGGCTTTATTGGAAGGATAATTTTATGCCATTATTGTTTAACTATGATTTCTGGCATGTGGCCCTCGCGGCTCGGCTGGTTCGAATAAAGCCAAGTCTAGAGGTTAACAGGTTTCGCATATCAATGCCCAGAGCTTGCGCCCGAAATTAGATGAATTTAGATATTTGTTCGAAGGTTCAAGTGTTGATACAATTTGTGTCTCGGAAACTTGGATAAATCCGGATCCAGATACTGATCCTTAATTGATTGTTTCTTCAAACTGGAGGGATATAGGTTTTTTCGATCTGAAAGATTTGGGCGCGTTGGGGGAGGTGTAGCTATCTATGTTAGACAAGGTCTTGAAGGGAAAATAATACGTAAATCTCCGGCTGGCTCTGAAATTGATTACCTTTTCATGGAAATATTAGGTAAAGAAAGCAAAATTCTTGTAGGTACAGTGTACAGACCTAATCAGAACATCTCCATTTTGACCTTATTTTCAATATTAGATGAGCTATCATTTGTATCCCCATTTATAATTGTTGCTGGCGATTTTAATTGCGATCTTCTAAGGTATTCATATCTGGTCGACGGTATGCGTTCTTTAAATCTACTGCCAGTAAATACATCGACACCCACCCACTTTACCAAGGACAACAGTACACTCCTCGATGTTTTTTTCGTCAGTCATCTAGATAAGGCTACTTTTTTCGATCAACTCTCCGCTTCTGGTTTCTCCAACCACGATCTAATTCATCTTACGTTCCAATGTCTTCCCCCCCTCTCTAGTACAACTTACAGTTTTCGAGATTTCAGAAATATCAATAGGCATAATTTAGAAGAGGCCGTCTGCTATCGATCAGGTGATATTCCTACAAAAAATCATTCCTGATCTCTTTAACAAGCATGTTCTTTACAAAAAAAGCAAATTAAACATCAAGATCGACCATGGTTTTCAGCGGCGATTAAAAACCTCATCTCTTTGCGTGATGTAGCTTATAGGCGTTGGAAGTGTTCTCGTCTCGAAGAGCATCACAGCGCTTACAAAGCCTTACGAAATAACTAAACGACTAAACCACTCACGTGTCCACTGCTGACTCCACTGACACGTGGAATTCCTACTCACGCTCCCATATCCATATTCAAAATGAACAACGCCTAAACACCTTTCAATTTTCTGCAACTGATGAAACCTAAGTGCTCGAGAGTTTTCTAGGCACAAAATCAAACTCCGTTGGCTTTGATGAAACCATCCGACTTTTTTAAAAGCAATACTCCCATATTGCTTAAAATATATCACATATGCTTTCAACTCGATTCTTACGACCGGCGTTTTTCCTTATGTATGGAAACAGTCTAAAATTATACCCATTCCAAAAAAGAGCACTAAAGAAGAGTATAGACCGATTGCAATTCTACCCCTCCTCTCGAAAATCCTAGAAAAGATAATGAACTCCCAGATTCGTGAATACCTTGATACTAATAGTTTGCTCTGCTCTGAACAGTCCGGTTTCCGTCCAAAACACAACTACACAACAGCTTTATTAAAAGTAGTAGAAGATATCAGGCAGGCCGTAGATGAAAATAATCTAAGGGTCATTCCATTATCGCGGGTGCAACATTTAGACGCTTGTTTTAGTTTAACCTAATTAAATAAAAAACGTTTTTAATTAAATTAGTCTTTAAAAAAACTACATTTTAATATGTTTACTTTATATTAATGAACAAAAATTTTAATATGATATTTTAAAAGCCAGGAGAAAGGTTCAAATTGCCATCGCGGGTGCAACAAATTTGGCCCAACCTTTCCAGATCACAAACAAAAAACACATATATCTGTTAATTCTTATACATTTAATATATTATGCCTTAATATTTTGAAATGTATTAAAGCAACAAAGAACATAAAATAAAAACTCTAAACAAAACAATAATAAACAATGAATTATTCATTTTTTGAATAATCGCGGGTGCAACACCAAATTATCGCGGGTGCAACCAGTCTAATTTAAGTGAACATAAACATCAATTTTACTTTTAAAGGAACAAAATAAGAGATCAAACCATATTTATCTATTACTAACATTTATACTTTTATTGTTGCTTATATTAATTTTTTTTTTGAAATACGTAAATAATTGCCGAAAATTCTATGAACATATTATTTCCATCAGTCTTTTTTTTGGCGCTTCCAACTATCATCAAACAATTTCTGTGAATCTTTTGACATCAACCGTCGTCATAAATTGTACTCTAACTTCATCTTCATCCATATCACTCTGACACAACCCCACATAACGATATTGAGTATTTTTTTTGCCGGTTTTGCAGAGCAATTGTACGAGCACAAACACGCAGCGCAAATATTTTTCGGTAGGCCAGTAGCTTGGACAGTAGTAGTTTTAGGACAAGCTTCTGGTGAAAATGTTGAAGCTTGAAGAGATGTTGATGGTGTTTCGTCATTTATAAATTCATTGTCTGAATCAGTGTCTAAATCACTGTTAACATCAGAAACGCGCAATCTCTTTTTAAGTGACAATGAAGATTTGCTCTGATCCGAAACTGAAGGAACAGATATATCAGGACCCGTAATTATTATTCTTAATTTGTGATTTGTAAGAGGTTCCAAATCGTCATCGGCCCAATCACTATCTGTATTAACTGTGAGTTTTGGCGACTTCAAAACCAATGAGCCTCTTCAGGTTGGAAGAAATGTTTGGATTTGCTAATTAAGATCTGTTTTGGTCTCTGATTCTGAAAGATCCAGGCTTTCCAATTAACACAGGGATTGGAATCTAGAGTAATATTCCAAATGTTGGATTCTTTACATGCATTGCAACTACTGGACATGCATTCTTCATTGTCGACACTACATGATACCTGTTCCAGAAGCTCTTGGTGCGTTTTAGGAAAGCCTGTCGCATGTTTCGAAATATCGAGAAGAAAATTAATATAATTTGAGTGCGTTGTACATACGCAAACATTATGAGGAGTATCATTAATTGGCAGAATGTGAGCTGGTCTCTCATTATAAAAGACAGTCTTGCCTATAGATATTTCAGGATGAGTTTCTTTAAAAATTTCGAAGGCTTCTCGAATACTCATAATCATTGTTCTTTTCTGGATTCGCATTTTCGTTCCTGTATTGGTCTCACATCTTTAATGCCGGGCATTTGTCTGCTTATGTCATCCCTATTATAAAAATCACAAATCATTTTTTTTTCCCTCCATCTGTTAACTTTCGAGGCGCTGCTTTAGGGGCGTCATTTTTGTCAAATGCAGCAATATTGTATTCAAAAGCTATTTTTTTTTTTTACAACTTCCACTGCTTTGGTGGGACTTGCTGGTAGATAGCGTTATATTTTTGTCACAGCCTTCCCTAGTGTGCGAGGACTGCTGTTTCTAGTAGATGTTTGTTTAAATTGTTCTTCCTTACGTCGCTTTCTAGTTGCCTGCATTCTTTCTTTTGGATATTTTTATAGCCAATATTAACAAATCTACATCTGTCTCCATGTTAATTTTCATTACTTCTCTCCGTTTGGAATCACGAGCCCTTTCCCGTTGGAGGTGTTCAGCATGAAGTTCAGGATTTTCTTTTAATTTTCGCCTATATTTCTGCGAAGCAGTCTCCTTATGTTGCTCTGTTGTCATTTTAAACAATATTTCTGTAAAAAAAATACAGATTTATGTTTCTATATTATAAATCTGTATTTTTATCATCAGTCGTCATCAGCATGTATTATAAGTCAAGGTATATCAAAACAACGAAATGTATAATTAATCACACAAAAATGTTACGTGAAAAAAAGTTGCACCCGCGATCTCACATCGAGATCGCGGGTGCAACCAATTTAAGTTATCGTTTATTTTAACCTAACAATCATTATACTCTTAAAAACAAATAATTTAAGTTTGGTTTTGATTTCTTCTTACTTTTGCAAAGTTTCAGGACGTTAGCTCTTTATTTCTGTGAAGAAAGTAAACTTTTATATCTTTTGCATCGCGGGTGCAACAAGTTAACAGTGTATTCTAGCAGTCAATAATTCTTAATAAATAACAACATATACTTACATTTTTTGGAACATGAAGATAAATTTATATTGTCACTTCACGTTTAGCCGATAAAACATAACATCAAACTGTCAACAACAACTGTTTCAGCCAGTGTTGCTAGTTATGATATTACAGTTTATACCAATTCTTCGGATGGTAATATTTTCGTACGCGCCAAAAAAAATATATATGGTATAAAAGCAAATAAAAATAAATTGATTATTATATTTAGACTTTCTTCTTTGCACTAATAATAAAAAAAACATCTAATAGCGTGATTTAAAAAATCATGTCGGAAATCATCTATAGCGGAATCGCCCCTAACTTTTCTTACCCTGCTCGATTTTTCGAAGGCATTTGATACTGTTAATCACGACATACTTTGCAGCAAACTTGTAGAACAATTCAACTTTTCACTATCAGCCGCGAACCTGGTTTCATCGTATTTAAGTGGTAGATCACAGGCAGTTGTAGGCAAAAACAACATCTCAACCATTCTTCCCTTAAATAAAGGTGTTCCACAGGGCTCCATCCTTGGACCACTTCTTTTTTCACTTTATATCAATGAGCTACCCAAATATATAAAGAACTCGTCCATACACATGTATGCTGATGATGTTCAACTATACAATAGCTGCCGAGTTGGTCTGGTTGAAAATGGTGCTTACGAAGTAAACGAGGACATCCAATCAATTTATATCTCGGCACAAGCAAACAGTCTTGCTCTTAATCCCACCAAGTCCAAATGTATGGTTATTTCAAGGGTTAAAGTAGACACGTCATTCTTACCTCCAATTGAGCTTAACGGTTCAGTTATCGAGTTTGTTGATACCGCAAGGAATCTTGGGGTCACATTCACAAATAATCTTACTTGGGACAATCATATACGTATCACTCTTGGTAAAATGTACGGAAGCCTCAGGATGCTTTGGGTCTCACAGCCCATAACTCCTCTTGCAACTTGAAAACATAGCTAAGACTCTACTCGTCCCAACTATGCTCTTTGGTTGTGAGATATTTAGTAACTGCAACTATGATTGGGCACGACGACCAGTTGAGGTGGACGGCTCTTCAGCCACACTATTGCGATCTGCAGTACGACGAGTTGAGGTGGACGGTTCTTCAGACACACTATCGCGATCAGCAGCAATATTTTCTGCAGTATAAGCTGTACGAGCATGCACTGGTGTATTCACATCTCCTACAGACCCGGTTTGCTCAAATTTTTGCAAGATTTTTACACATTTGAACGATTAAATTGACCGAAAAAATCAAGAAGTGCACGATATGCATTTTGATTTGAACGCCCATTTTCATAATAAGCCTCGATTGTGTATCTTTCCATGGTTCAAATTGAGTTAGTCTGAAATTGAGAAATGTCAAATAAAATGCAGAAAAAAACTTGACGTTTAGGTGCGTGGTTCATTCAACACCGGGCCTTAAAATTTAACCACCCGTTATATAAAACACTATGTTAGCAAACCAGAATCAACCCTTTACTATTTGTATCTAACGCATTTCATTCTGTATAATTAAACGGATACCCCTTTCCCATTCCTTTTGTTATGGCGAACCTCTACGAATGTATTTGTATAATCGCCAATAACACAATTGGAACACACGACAAACCTCAACCACAAACTTAAAATGGACAGTTTGTATAGCTCTGGGTCATTTGTGCTGTGACATCTTATGTAAACAATTTCAAAATGATTATCATAAAATCCCCATACATGAACCCTTTTAAGAGCAACCAAATCCCAACAAGCCGGTACCCAATATCCTGTCAATGGTCATTAATTTTAGGTCTTTGAACATATGTACATCTTTTTACCCCCTCGTACCTGAATGTCACATAATATTATGTGGAGCGAATACATTCATAAAATCACCAGTAAATAACCCATAACACAAGAATACAAACATTTTTAATTAAAAATAGTTGCAAGTGTATTTCTACATTAAAAGAAACCGAAATGTTTAATTGGATAAGTGATAACTGATAACAAACAAAGCACACTTTTTTTTTAATTTTTAACTCTAAAAACTGTCATTTTAGTTTTGATAAATAGTGTGAAAAATAAAGAAACGAGTGGTGGATACATGACCCAGCCGGTACTTAAACAATGTTTATAAAAACTTGACGGGCTCTGGAGACGAAGATTCAACTACGAATGAGCTGTACAGCGACATACGCCTGACCCGCATTGGACGTTTAAGAAGGACACCAATACTGTTTTTAAGGAAATCAGTGAAATGTGGCTTTAAATAGTGATTTTCCGGTATTGAGAAAAACTGAAAATTCCATTTAGAGAGCTTTGATTTGATTTTAAATTTAATTGCACCAGACAATATACGAAAGGCCATTCATTTTCCAATCCCTTTTCACTTTTTATACCTGTTGGCAATTTTGTATATATCGAGATATACATCGAGATATAGGAAAATTTCTAAATTTGGCCTTAATACAAAAATATTTCTAGTTTTTGGTAAACAAAGTCTAAGTATGCAGTTTGGTTCGATGGTGTTAATGCATGCTCATGCTTACACAAAATCGTCAGAGCCCTTTTTGCGAAATTTCTATTTTACCAAAACTGTTGTATGGTAGCCACCATTCGTTTTAGCCATCTAAAGCGAATTTCAAGAATATATCTGCGTATCTTTCCAAAAATCTTGTTAATCAAATTTAAAGTAAATTATTCAGCTAAGCGTTTGGCCTCCAGATGGACAAAATTAGCGGCCCAACTTTTTACAATTGCTGTTTGCCCTATCCACAAAAAGGAGACCCTCTGAGCTGCGCCAACTACAGAGGTATACGTCTCATCAACATCTCCTACAAGATCCTATATGCGGTAATATGTGAACACCTAAAATCATTTACCAACAACTTGATCGGCCCTTATCATTGTGGTTTTAGGCATGGTAAATCCACAACCGATCAAATTATCACACTTTGGCAGATCCTGGAAAAAACCCAAGAAGTCCAAATCAATATCCACCACCTATTTATCAATTTCAAAGCCGCATACGACAGCATTGATAGAGACGAACTATACAGAGCCATGTCTAGTTTTGGTATACCGCCCAAACTCGTCCGTTTGTGTAGGATGACGATGGAGAATTCTCGCTGCTCCATCAGGGTCGGAAACGACCTTACGAACACATTTGATACCAAAAAAGGACTTAGACAAGGCGATGCGCTGTCATGTGACTTCTTCAATTTGGTTCTTGAGAGGATTGTTGTTCCAAAAATCGGTGCAACTACTAGCATACGCTGACGATATTGATATCATTGGTAGGACTCAACGTGATGATAGCCACGTTTGCTAGTATAGAGAAGGAAGCGGCAAAAATAGGATCGGCAGTAACCAATTATATGCTGTCAACACGCATGGTGTCAACACACATCGACGAATTAGACAGAACTTCACCATTGACAGATATAACTTTGAGGTAGTACGGGACTTTGTCTACCTCGGCTCCGCTTTTAACTCTGACAACAACATCTCGTCAGAAATCAAACGAAGAATTACTCTTGCCTACCCCTGTTTCTTTGGGCTAAGAAGTCAATTTAGTAGTAAACCCCTCACTCGAACTACTAAGGAGACTATATATGACCCTGATCAGTCCTGCTCTACGGCGCTGAAGCATGGACAGTTTCAAAAGCGGATGAAGGAATCCTTGGTTTGGATTCGAGAGAAAAAATTCTTCGAAAAATCTTCGATCCCGTTTGCGTTGACGGGCTATGGATACGAAGATTCAACCAAGAACTATACGAGTTGTACAGCGACATACCCCTGGTCCGCTGGTCCTGGTCATTGCACTGGTATTGGATGTTTAAGATGGCTAGGACATGTACAACGAATGGACACCAATACTCCGGCTCGCAGAGTCTTCGATTCCCAGCCAGACGTCGGACGCAGTAGAGGAAGACCTCAACTTAAGTAGCGTGCACAAGTAGAAACCGACCTCAACCAACTTGGAGTGCGCTATTGGAGGCAATTATCTAAGGGCCTACTTAAGTCTCTACTACATCCAATATCCAAGAAAATTTTGCTCTAACAGAAATCAAGCCGACACTTAAGCCACCAAAATCGGGGGCTTAAGTTTTATCAACACTTAAATGTGGCTACCTCTTAAGCCGGCACTTAGAAACACAAAGTTATGTGAAACTGGGCATTACGGACTACCTAAGAGATTCCTGACTTTTTTTTTAAAAATAAAACACAAAAAAAGGTGCCTGTTTGGTCTAGCGTCCAATCTGTCAATACAATTTTCGATAACTTTTTAAATAATCGACCGGTATTCCATGAAAATCACGAGTTATATTGACTGCCAAGGCTTCAATCGTTCGGATTTATTTTTTGATGTCAACAAGAGTTAACCATATCCCCATAGAAAGTAATAAAATGTGTCAAATGACAAGATCTTAGTGGCCAATCGATAGGACTATTTCTAGAGATGAAATAGTTTCTCAATAAAGCGATTGATTTGTTAGCTGCATGGCATGCAGCGCCTCTTGTTAAAACTACAAGTCAGCTACAACAGTATCTTGAATTTTTGACAGCAAAAATTCATCGATCATCACTCTGTAGCGATATCCATTGACAGTAAAACGTGCACCTTTCGCATTTTTTAAAGAAATACGGTCCGATGATGCCGCCTGTCAATAAACCGCACCAAACAATGCATTTTTGGGGTTGCATTGGTAGCTGTTGGATTGCCTCATCGGCCAAATATGGCAATTTCCTTTATTAACTAAGCTTTTAACCAAATATGAGCTTTATCGCTAAAACAAAAAAAAAACATTTTTCAATAAAAAAAAATGGATCATTTTAAATCTGTTCCAAGGACCACAAACCGAAATTAAAAAGTAAACCAAAGTCAGTCAGCTTCAATACTTGAACGATCTAGTCAAGGTGCAAGTAACTGTGTATATCACCGGTGCAGTTAGTACAACACCCTCAGCAGCACTAGATATTCTTTTTCAACTTCTACCGCTTGATATTTTTGGCAAGCAAATGGCAGCTAACTCAGCCATCAGACCTATAACCATACAACAGTGGTCAAATAGTTAAACTGGACATTTCACAATTCTAGACGAACATACAAATATTCCTGATAACATCGATTACACCCTTACCAGGTTTAACTTTGAAAAGAGTTTCCAGGTCATAATCCCAGACAAATCGTCATACCGATGGCTCCAAAACAAATGAAGGAGTGGGGGCTGGTGTCTTCTTCGACAGACTAAGCCTGTCCGTCTTCCTTCATTGCAACGTGTTCCAGGCGGAAGTCATGGCGATCAATGAAGCCTTGTGTTGGATGAGAGAAAATATGATCACTGGCAAGGATGTTAGCATCTTCTCGGACAACCAAGTTGCCATCAAATGCCTGGAATCATTCTCAACTAAAATCAAAGACAACCCTAGATTGCCGCTCATCTTTTCAAAAGATATCAGAGCAGTTCAACATTCATCTCTGCTGGGTACCTGGGCATAGTGACATTCCAGGAAACTGTATGACTGATGAACTCGCCAAATATGAAACTAAATTACCAGTTGCACCGAACACTGGTAAACTTGGTATTCCTTTCGCTACATGCAAATGCTTAGTAGCGCTGCATGCTCATGGCAAATCTAAACCAAACAAATTTAGCCAAAGCTGGAAGAAGATCCAAGGGGACTGATCTCGCTCGCTAGACCATACAGTAGCGCCACCATAGGTGCCATCACTAGACACTGTCTAATAGGTATCTACGCAGAAAGGATAGCCCCTTATTCAAAGGACTCCTGCAGGAGCTGCATGGACGGAGAAACAATATTTCATCTTCTTTGTAACTGCCCGGCCCTATCAAACAAAACGAAGCTTCTTTCAAAATTTCTGCGATTTGACAAACACGGAAACGAGAAGTCTCCTTCAGTTCATTAATACTTCAGATTGGTTTTCTTCCAGGTGACAAGGATAATGGACAAGTTCCACGTGGTACCACAATGGACCAAAACTGGTCTAGGTGTACTGGCGAATAGCAGGCAGCCACTCTAAACTTCCCTAACCTTAGTTAGGTTAGTTTTATCATGGTGTAGCCCACTTCATATTTTTACGTGCTTACGTAAGGTCGTTGGTTTAGATATGACAATAATCAATGTTCGAGAATTTCAGGAATAATACCGAACGCAAAAATTCCATCGTTCTATCCGATATGCGTAGAAGAGTAATGGAAAATTGAATCTAATAAAACAACCGCTCAAATCGTGCTAATCGATTAAGAAGCTTCATTGAAATAGCGACTATTCGGATGTGGATTTGTTATAACTGCCGCATAACACAGCTTTTATAGAGACGAACTATAAAGTGCCAAACTTGTCCGTTTCTTACTGCTTCATCAGGGTCGGAAACGTCCTCACCGACACAATCGATACCAAAAAAGGTTTTAGGCAAGGCTATGCGCTGTCATGTGACTTCTTCAATTCGATTTTTGAGAGGATTGTGGAGAACTCCCAAGTCAACATCGGAGGCACAATCTTTCATAAATCGGTGCAATTACTAGCATACGCCGACGATATTGACATCATTTGTCGGACTCGACGTATAGAGAAGGAAGCAGCAAAAATGGGTTTAGCAGAGGGTAATACCAAGTATATGCTGTCAACACAACATCGACGAATTGGATAGAACGTCACTATTAACAGATATAACTTCGAACTTGCCCCGGAATTTGTCTACCTTGGCTCCGCTATTAACTCAGACAGCAAAATCATAATTATAGAGGCATGTTGGTTGAGGCCCAGGTGCATTATGGACTGTAGTTCCACTTAAGTAACAAAAACGTTTATAGTGACGAATTATACATAAATCCATGAACTCGACCGTCTCTGCAGAATGACGTTCTAGAGTTCTCTCTTCTACATCTCTCTGATGCTGACTTTCCCGAAGCATTTGACACACTTAGACAAAATCAACACTGAAACGTGGACCGGGTTAAAGCGGATGATCGTTTTAAGAAAACAATTTTTTAGAAAATCCTCGGTTCCGTTTACGTTCACGGGTTTTGGAGACGAAAGTTAAAGTACAATAACTAAGAGCTTTACAGCGACTAAAATCTCGTCAAAAAACTTCACATTGTGGTGTAGGTGTATCATCTTTCGATATGTTAGTTATTTGTGCTCTGCAGTTCAGTAATAATTATAAATGATTCTACTTATAACTACAAAACAACAGCACATTTCACACAAAAATATTTACAAAAGCCATTCGAATCATATCCAATGTTTTATGTTTACTTGAAATAAATTAAAATAACGAAATATAATAAGTTTCAACTTAATCTGCATAAACCTTGAACCTCATAAATAAATCCAAACAAATAAAACAAAATTATTTTTCCGTAGACAATTTTCACAATGAGTATAAAGCAATGCACCAGATTCCTGTTTATACAGGAAGAATATAGTGAACATCAATTCACTTAAACTGGTCTCGGATACAGAGAGAAATTACTCGCCTAAGAATAATGACCTCCATTCAAAAACTCTCATATATACAAGATATACGTATACGGAGCCACACACAAATTATTTCCTATTATGCACACTCGTAGAGACAATCCATATCCTAGATATAATTTTATGGCCCAAGGCAAATGTTTTATTTTTTATTTTTTTTATTTTTCAAATAAATCGTACAATGAAAGCAACTTCATATCTGGTAGTTTTTAGTACCCGAAGACAATATATTTATAAACAGGAATCCTTATAGATGTATGCAAGTAATTATTTTATTTTATTTATTATTATTATTATGCTTTATTTCACACAATGTTTTGAGTATACAATTCTTTGATTTTATAAATTCATTTAGTGATAAGTATGAAATAGTAACGTACAATCTATTGTCCGAGTGACAAGAGTCGAATGTACCAAGCAATCTACGCTAATAATTACATAAACAATTGTTAATGGGGAATTACAAAAGGAAGCAATGTAAAAAAAAAAAAAAATGTTTAATTACAAAAGTTAAAAGAGAATGAAAAAGCAAGTGTACCAGACCTACAATGATCAATATTCATAAAAAGAAACTATTTATGGCTGAGTAATCCAAAGACAACAACCATTTTTTAACATCTTTTAAAAATACATTTTTTACCCTCTCACACCTAATGAGATCTGGAAGTGAGTTAAACAAACGGGGTGCGGTGGCATAGTAAAATCTTTTGAAGGATGTTTTATAAGCTGTAGGAATAGTTACCAAACTTCTAGTATTGACCCGTAAATTATAGTTATCTATGTTTCTTACAGAGTAAAATCCCGAGTTTTCGAAAAATATTTTTAAGACTTTGTAACAGTAAAGATGCCTTAAGGGAAGAATTTCAAGGTTTCTGAACAAAAGAAGACTTGAAGTTCTGCGATTTACTCTGCATAAAATCCGTATTGCATGTTTCTGTTTTATTAATAGTGACTCCGTTTTATTAAAAAAGGCACCACCCCAACAAGAGATACCATATTGCAGCTTAGATTTTAAAAGACCATTGTAAACGAGTTTTGTAATTGATTGTGGACAATATAGACTTAGATGATAGAGTTGTTTTACAACTCTATTGAGATATTGTTTGAGATAAAGTGTATGATTATTCCAACAGAGCTTGTTATCTAACACTATACCTAAGTATTTAAAATTGTCAACGCACTCAATCCTAAAACAATCATTGCAACAAGATTTTGAATTATTGAATGTTGTGAAATTATCATTTATATTAGTTAAGCTAAATTGTAAGCAACTTGGAGAGTGATAATAAATCGGCAAATCATCACAGGTTTTACTTTTAATATTAAATATCATAAATTTGGTTTTACCACTGATTATTAGTTTATGATTTATGAACCATTTCCTTAGTAAATCGAGGTCATAGTTAACATCTGCAAAATTATTCAGCAAACTTGTGTTTGAATATGAAAGAGCAGTATCATCAGCAAACGCTGTAACTTTACCCTTAAAAGGTTGAGAGAACAATGAATTGACATATATCAGGAACAAAATAGGACCCAAAACTGAGCCTTGTGGAACCCCAAGTTCAATGCAATTCGGAGCGCTATAAATATTTTTGATTTTTACCATTTGCTTCCGATTTTTCAAATAGGAAACAAACCAATCATATATATAACCCCTAAACCCTATATGAAAAAGTTTGGCAAGTAATATTGAGTGATCTACCATGTCAAAAGCTTTAGTGATGTCAATAAACAAGGAAGACGGTATTTCTGATAAATTTAAACTGCTATACAATTCACCAGTTAATTTTAACAGTGCTGTCTCAGTAGACCTTCCATTCCTAAAACCAAATTGACAATCACTAAAGAAATGTTTTTTATCTAGAAACGAAACCATTCTTGATTTAATACCTTTCTCAAATACTTTTGAAAATATCGAAAGTAGAGATATAGGACGATAGTTATTTAAAATAGTATTATCACCTCTTTTGTGGAGTGGTATTACTACTGCTGTCTTTAGGGATTGTGGAAAAATACCTAGCTGTATACTAATATTAAATATATAACACAAAACATCCGAAATTTGAAACGTAATTTTTTTCAACATAGAGCTTGATATATTATCAAAAGAGGTAGAATTTGATGTTTTAAGAGAGCAAATTATTTTATGAATCTCCAGCGCAGTGAATGGTTCACAGAAAAAACTTTCAGTATGACTATCCGTATTATTATTGATATCAAAATTAAAGTTATTGTGTGTTGAGTTCTGAAAAGAACTTATGTTACAAAAATAATTATTAAATAAATCAGCAATTTCTAAAGAATCAGAGATAGATGAGTTGTTTACATTCAAGACTATATCAACTTCGGAAATTTTTCTATTGAGAATTTCATCAACAATCCGCCATTCTTTTTTAGAATTTCCAAGACATGCAGCTAATTTATTACGGAAATAATTATCTCTACACAGAGGGATTTCCACTTTAAGCTCATTACTTAGCTTTTCGAAATACGTTTTAAGCCTAAAATTATGAGGGTATTTTCTTACACGAGCACAGAGCTTATTTTTTTTCCGAATTTTTTTCAGGAGTGATAGAGTCATCCAAGGCTTCAGACATTTATTTTTGTTATTTAGACTATTTATGTACTTGCTATTAGAGATGTGAAATTGAAGCTTATTAAGAAATAAATCAAATGCAATAGATGGATCACTTGCACTAAAAACATCTTCCCAAAACTCATAATTCAAGCGGCTTTTCAGAATCCCAAAATTGATTTTGACATGTGTTTGTGTTTGACACTCAGTTGCTTTGGTACGTGACACATTTAAACCAAATTGAATAGAAGTTAGATTATGGTCCGTAAGTTTCAGATCAAATGACGCAGTTTTAAACTCTATTAAATTATTTCGGTGAACCCTTATAAATATGTGATCCAAACATGAACTTAATCTAGTAGGTTGAAAAAGCAAGGAGTCAAAACCGAACGCATACAGAGTCGACAAAAATTGATCGACATCTGATGAGTCAGCTAAAATATTAATATTAAAATCGCCGAGCAGAATAGTATTTTTGCACGATTGTGATTCCAAAAACACTGTAAATTCTTCAGTAAAGGTCTTTGCTGTACATTTGTGTAATCTATAAACACATATAAAACAATAGCAAGTACCAGAAATTTCGCAACTAAAACTAATTATATCAGCACTCTGTAAGTTATATTTTTTTATTTGTTTGCCTACTATGCTACTCTTAAAGAATACACCAACACCACCAGCTGCATATGAATCATTACAAGTTGCATCAAATAAAAAATTTGGAATATTAAAATCAGAAATTTCATGTTCAAAAATCCAGAT
Source organism: Rhingia campestris (assembly GCA_932526625.1). Lineage (NCBI taxonomy): Eukaryota > Metazoa > Arthropoda > Insecta > Diptera > Syrphidae > Rhingia > Rhingia campestris. Next base: position 94,102,122 of record OW052185.1, read on the forward strand.
TTCTTTTTAAACGGTGACTAAGAAAAACGACAGTTACATCGGGTAATCTTCAATATTAAACAAAAGAATCGTTCTATACATTACTTCTTTCAAATGTTGAGTGTAATCCAGATAGGCTAATCCATTCTGAAGATGTAGAGTTTGATGAATATTTCTAGCATTTTTAGTAGCATTTGGATAATAACGAGAGTAATATTGTCTTGCAGTAACTTTACTATTGCAGTAACTTTATCCATTTAGAGTATGTCCTTAACATAACCCCGAAGTAAGATAGGGGCGACACAACTCCGACAAACTTTAACAAAAATGTTGTATCTTATAACCAGGGTTAGGATTTGTTCACCTAAAAAAAAGGAAAACAGAACACACTAAAAAAGGCAGAAAAAAGACATTTCTTAAAAAAAAAACACAAACAAGCATTGGACTGCCAAAAGATTTTTTTTTATTTTCTGGTATCAATCTTCTACGAGTTTCAACATTATTAACTTCAATAATGCCTAAAAGTTTGGAATCCACGTCGCCGTTTATTACAGAATTTATCTGCTCAATTGTTTTTAGCCCTGTGTTTGCATTGAAATCGGAAGTAAACTTCTTCAGGACTTCCTTTGCAATGGGCCCTTTTGCTTTTTTAAAATTGTCCTCAATGTCTTATAAGACCGGCAATACTTCGTCAATTGATGTTCCTTGATGATATTGTTAGCTTAAATTATATTGTTAGCTTAAATTATAAGTGCAGACTCTCAAAAATACCTGTTTTTTGTAAGTCTTGAAAAATATGTTTTTTCGGGTCGACTAAAAACCCAAAATTGACTTTAATGTACGCCAGCTGCGCTTGCGTCATCTTGCATCATCTTCAAGAACGCTGACAATTTGTTTGATCCGAGCACAATAATCCGCATAATATGTTGCTGGATGTAATGAAATTCCACAGAGAGTTAAACCCTAGTCTTAATGTAAATTCAAAAAAATATGAATTCCAATTCAGTTTTAAACAAACTTACAGGTTGGGGTAGTAGAGGCAGTTCAGGTTACAAATACAAATTTTTGGCGCAACAGGCTCGTTAGTACCCAGGGCCTAGATTTCTCACAACCATTCATGTGTGCGTGTGTACTTCTTGCACGATGGCGGGACCTCCTGTTTTATGCCGACTCCGAACGGCTAAGTTGAGATAAGCTATTCTTGACAATTGATACTACTCGGATGATTTGTCAGTTCATCACGAGAGGAGGGCCAGTTCAACTTTGGAATAGTGACTGCGTATGCTTTCACAGACTCTATGTACAGACAGCGTGAGCGAGCAAGTTATATAAACCATTTTTGAATACAACACTTGCAGAGATTTGCCACTCTTTTTCATTTACGGTGCAGCATCTGTAACTAACAACAAAACCTTTTCTTAAGTTCATCTGGCCTCAACAATCGCATCGGACCGTCAAAAAGCTGGGAAATAGCTGTTGAGTTTACTCAACATGAAAATGAGATTCATCACTGAAGATGATTTTGTCATATTGTTCCAAAATCATTTCAACGACCTTTCTTCGCGCTTCTGTGAAACGAATTCTGACAGGACACCCAGAGTTTGCAAGATCATTAATTGAACCAGTCTCCATGAATTTTAAGTGGCATTTCATAGTTTCAAGATACTTGAGCTTAAAGTTTCAAAATTGTATGGCGTTCACCACCTTCATACCAGATTCCTATAAATCTAAATAGAAAACTATAGCACTTAAAGATACGTGGATTATATGAAAACTTAAATTGCCATATACCCCCTTCATTGCTGAAAAAAAGTTTTATATCCTGAAAATGTCGTTTAACCCCTTCTTCACCTAAGTGCTTCAATTATTCTCTTCACAGTAGATGGTTGTAAATCACTATGGAGGCCATATTTTGTACAAAAATTGCGGACTGTATCTGAAAACCTTCATTATTTAAAAAAAAAAATGCTCAACAATAAAAATGCGTTGTTCTTTCGTATATCACTTCATTCACTTCACACTATCAACTGTCACGTTGTTATATTTTTTTCAGGTGGCAACACTATTAAATGGCCGAAAATTAAAAAGTTGCGTGAATTATGGGACACGCTTTTGATTGGATGTTGTAGAACGAGGGTATACTCTGATTGGCTTTAACTTGGCAATGCCCAGTGGTTTTAACTCCGACTACACATCAATAGTGATTATTTTTACCTCCAAGTGGTAACCATATAATAAATTGGAACCGGTGTATCTAATAAATTAGAACTGGCCCTCCAGATTGGGGGTTGTGCGTTGGGTTAACTACCTACCAATGGAAAAAAAAACTTGTTACGAAGCAAACAAAAGCCTCGATTTTATTGTTGACAACCCTGCTAAACGAAAAAAGGACAACGACGTTTGTATCTGCTCCTGGAATGAGAGAACATTAAACTGGAGAGGTGCAGGCGAACAACTAAAGGAAGCCCTAAACTGCTACAAAGCAGAAATTACTGCCATCCAGGAAATACGATGGAATGGGCCGGGAAAAGAGGATGAAAAACTGTGGCATCTACTATGGACCGTGTTATAGTGAGCAGAAACAGCGAATATTTAGATGCGGATTTGTTATAAGTGCCAGACTAAGGCAAGAAGTCTTATGTTTCCAAGACATTAGCGAACGCATTGTGACAATTCGCATCAAGGCTAAATTCGCCAACATAAGCCTTATATGCACCCATGCTCCGACCGAGGAAAAAGATGATATAACTAAGGATTGCTTCTAGGAGCTCCTAACAGATTCTAAAAAAAAATCCAAGGACACTATGATCTATGCGATTTTTAAATCATGCATTCAAAGTTAAAATTGATGAACAGAAAGTGTATGACTTACATACATAGTCATAGTTAATGAATTTGAATTGCATTTTTTTCAAACGTCCTTTTTTGTTTTTATTGTAACCGATTCAGAATGAATTAAAAATAATGATTTTATTTTGAAAATAATGCTTTTTATTTTGTCACTTTAGTAATTATTTTTGCATATTTAATATCTAGGGCTAGCGCTAGACTGTCTTTGCAAAACATTTTTTTATTTTGCAACTATTGAAAATCATTGCATCTTGACTTGATCCAGGCCACGTTGCTACTACATTGGTGAATATCATTTTAGCATTGCAAATCGCTTAGACGTTTATTGTAGCCGACTCAGAATCGCTAGCTGAGTCGATTTTAAAGCTTAGTACGCAGCTCGCGCTAAATTTTATCTTTACTACTCTCCACTTGTTTTCTCCAACCCAAAGATAAATGCTCGCTAAATTCGTACACAGCGTATAGATGAGTCAGGGAAATGTCATACATTCGCAGATGTCAGTAATATTATTATTTTCTTTGTTAATAAAGATGTCGTCTTCCTCGAGAAATTCTTCCAACAAATATTCGTCTTCATTTTCTTCCATTTTGTTTTTATTTTTCATTAAAATTTCGCCGATTTAAATGCCTCGCACATTAATTTCGCGAGATAAATAAGTGGAGACCTGTCTTCCGCCGAGTATAACACTTTTCGTATAACACATAATATTGTTATACCCTACCTACATTTTGTGTGTCCCATCTTTATGAAGTTAAGGATTTATCTCGCGAGCTGCGTACTGCACTGATAAATATGCTCGCTAAATTTTATCTCTGTAGAGATTTTTGTATGGGAGATAAAATTTAGCGCGAGCTGCGTACTAAGCTTAAGGGCTTAAATTTGAGCTAGGATAATGATCCTCGTCCGTGCCTACAGAACAAGTGTAAACATTTTTGAAATCAGCCCACTGCCACGTCCCCTTTTTATAAAAACTCAGTTTTTGACCAAACCGAAAGCAATTTTAAAAAAGTTTCTGAACAGCATATTTAGACAATCTTAATGTCTATATAAAGTTTTTTGCCACGCCCACTTTTTGGGGGCGTTTTCAATAAAAAACTGTTTTCGGGCAAATTTTAAATTTTTTGAAAAAATTTTTGATGCAGGAGCATTAACATTATTAATATGAACATTTCGTCTTTAGACCATTTTAACCCACTCCCACTTCTTGGGGGCGCTTTTATATAAAAACCATTTTTATACACTACCCCATAACATATGCAGGAGAAAACCTTGTCTTTTGTAGAACCGTAAAAGTGTTTTGTAAGAAGTCTGAAGAATTTGTTGTCACTATATAATTTTTTCTATTTTATCCACATCGTGTTTTTAGCCATGTCCACTTTTTTTGGGGATTTTAGTTTTATGGATAGGATGGGATAGGGTATTCAACGATCCGCACAACGGATTGTAGCCTTCTCATATGTTTAGTTTTAAAAATATCAGTTGGGTTATCCGGAAATTTGATGAAGTCATTTCCAATCCTAGCTATGGCTTTGGAAACTTTTAAAACTATTCTTGAAACTTTCGAGACATAGATTCCTCTTAAATCAGATATACCTACTAAGAATATGGTTTCTAGTTGCAAAAAACCGCAAAGCAACCAAAAACTGATTGATAGGAGCGATGGAGTCGTTTATAAATACGCCAAATTTATTTCATTTGTTAATTTAAAAATAATTTAGCTGTACCTGTTTGATGGACATTTCATTTTTTTTTCTATTTTCCATAAAACCACAGTTGTTATTTCTTTTGTTTACCAAAATATTTTATAATAAGTGAGGTCATCAAATGAAGAAAAATATTCTTTTGATGAAGAATTTCAACATCCAAAATTTCAAGGATTTCAACGTCATCGTCAAGTACATCCACAGTTTCGAAATCCATTTTTATTTATTTTTTATATTAAATGCGTTTAAAACTAATAATATTCGGATATCCAAAAATAATTTTTGCGAGTACTTCAATCCCTTATGTCATATTTTATTTATGTGCTGCTTTTTCTAAAACATTAACTATGTTCTACTTAACGACTTCAATGCTTAGGTTTGAGTTTGGTGCAAAGCGTTATGTATTACCTAAGCGTTTCTGTGGAACATAAACTCTTCAGATTCGTATCAGCACACGGGCCTTAATCAAATGGAATTCCAATAACGTTAAAAATTTGATAAAACTTGAAAAAATGCTGATAAATCCCAACTCACCTCTGATCAATGAGAATGAAATAAAAAAAATTGCTACAAAAACAATTGTCACATAAATTTTGTGCAAAAACAAAATGTATGGCAAAGTGAAATTTCTTCATAATTTCTTTTTTTCAGGATTTTTTTTTGGGATTTTTTTAGATATTCTCCTTGTTTGGCCGGAACCCAGTCCAAATTGGTGCGAATCGTCGAAACCGGTCCGGGCGTTCTTGAGTTATAAGCTTAGTAACTAACATCACTTTCTTTTAACGGGTGATTTTTGAAGAGTTCAGTTTTTTCAGGTTGGCAGCACTGGTTAGTACCTTTGCTCGAAAAAGTAACGCAAAATTGGACCTTCCGAATGGACCATTTGAAACGGAGCCGCGGACAACATTTACATGAAGTTTTCTTTAAAACGTAAATGGCAAAGGCCTATTTATCGATTACAATAAAAATTTTAAATATATGATGCAAATTTGAGTGTTTTATTCGATTTTTAAAAAAACTACACTTAGAAAATCACCCGTTAAAAATAGGTTTTAAGCATTACAATAACACTGCACAACCGAAAACTTTTTAAAATGTTCTCGCAACAAACGCCTGAGATTGTCCATTAGTCGAGCTTTGAAAAAACTAAACCTCTCCACGTGGGCAGAGACGAGTGGAGCCCAGTTAAAGACGTCACGTGCGTCGTCGATTGCAATAATATTTGGGGGCAATTTGAAGTTTTCAGCGCCATTTAAAACATTATTTATTTTTCCGATGGTCTTGAGTCCTTCATTTACAGAAACAAAAAAAATATTTAAAATACCTCCGATCGGGCTTAGTAACAAAACGAATAGCAATAGAAAAATAATTTAAATTAAAACACAACACTTGAAATCACCTGGTTTTAGCAAAATTTTGAATATATGCTCTTTTGGGTCCACTAAAAATCAAAAAATTGGTTTGGATGTATTCCAGATGAGCCTAAAAAGATAAATATGACCAAAAAGGCAGAAAAAGCCTAAGTTGGTAAAAAAGGCAAAAATAGTCAACAAAAACCGTTCTCTGGTTATAACGGGTGAACTTTTTTTTAAAAAAAAACACAAAAAATTCGAAAAAATGAATGAAATATTTATTTGAATCGATAGTTTGAACCTTGCAATTTAATGTTTAAAGATAATTTCATGCAAATGTTGACCGCGGCTGCGTCTCAGGTAGCCCATCCGCTGAGTCCAATTTTGGCATACTCTTTCACACATATCGGCCGGTATCTCATGAATGAATGCATGGATGTTGGCTTCCAGTGCGTCAATCGAAGCGGGCTTCTCCCTATAGACATTAGCCTTGACATACCCCCACAAAAAATAATCTAATGGTGTCAAATCGCACGATCTAGGCGGCCAATTGACCGGCCCGAAACGTGAAATTAACTGTTCACCAAACTCGCCTCGCAATTGCGCCATTGTTTCGCGTGCTGTGTGGCATGTGGCACCGTCTTGTTGAAACCACATATCATGCAAGTCAAGAACTTCCATTTCGGGCAAAAAAAAGTTTGTTATCATCGCTCGGTAGCGTTCACCATTGACAGTAACGCTGCGATTCGCATCATCTTTGAAGAAATATGGCCCAATAATGCCGCCGGCCCATAAACCGCACCAAACAGTGGCTTTTTCGGGATGCATTGGTAGCTGTTGCAATGCTTCTGGCTATTCTTCACTCCAAATGCGGCAATTTTGCTTATTTACGTACCCATTCAACCTAAAATGAGCCTCATCGCTGAACACAATTTTTCGATAAAAAAGCGGATCCTCGGCCAGCTTTCCAAGAGCCCATTCACCAAAAATTCGGCGTTGTGGTAGGTCGGCTGGCTTTAGTTCTTGCACCAGCTGTATCTTAAAAGGCTTTACGCCCAAATCCTTCCGCAAAATTTTCCACGTAGTGCTGTAACAAAGGCCTAACTGCTGGGAACGGCGCCGAATCGACATTTCGCGGTCTTCTGTCACACTAGCTGATACGGCCGCAATATTTTCTTCACTACGCACAGTACGTAAACGTGTTGGTGGTTTAATGTCCAACAAAGTAAATTTGGTGCGAAATTTGGTCACAATCTTCCGAATAGACTGCTCAGAAGGTCGAGAATGCCGATCATAAAATGGAAGCAGCGCGCGATGAACATTTCGAACCGAGCACGAATTTTGATAGTAAAATTCAATAATTTGCAAGCGTTGTTCATTTGTAAGACGATCCATGGTTAAATTGCAAACCAAACTGAAGCTGTTTGACAGTGACACAAGGTACTAAACACACGTCAGCTGTCAAAACCAGTGTTGCCAAAACCAAACCAGCTAAAAAATCACCCGTTAATTTTATAGCACCACGACCGTTATTATAGCACTATGACCATAATTTTGACTGTGCTACTAACTGTAATAGAATGTACAATCCAATACAATAAATCTTTGGAACTCGCTAATTCCCTGTCACTGTACAGAAAAAAGAATAAATTAGAAAATTATTTAAAAACTAATAAAATATTTTTTTTTATTGAGCAATATTATTTTTAAGGTGCCACAGATATAACTGTGAACATTGGTACATTTCAGATATGCATATAGATATATTAGTCTTTCTTGTTCCAAATTAAAGGTGGAAATGTATATGGTAACGAAAAACATTAAAAATTTATCGTCCATTCAACGGTGATGGCACTTTGTATCAACACCCTAGTCCTTCTGGGTTAGAAAACGTTTTGCTTTTTTTATTATTATTAGAAGCCTCTTGGGAGTCTTCATTGCGTCATAAAAGTTAAAACGCCTTTCAAGGTGATAAGGTTGATTTGAATATGCTTAATTTAAGGTACATACTAACTTTGAAACATCTAAAGGTATGATTTTAACCAGGGTTCATAAAATCGTAAACGAAATTACATAAAACAGTATTTATAGGTATTTTGATAACGGTACGTTTGCGACCGAGAGTGAAGTAAAATATTATTTTTCTCAGAAACACGTGTACTTGTGGAAACTTTCACATGAGGTCGAAAATATCTTTTGGAAAAGGGCTACAAGGTCAAGTTACAGCTATAATTGAAAAAACTCATTGGGAAATTTATTTTACTTCTCGAGGTTTTTTTTAATAAATTCAGTCATTGTTCAGTCCAGTTCACAGTGGGTAGCCGCCCATACAAAGTGGTTACTTACTTACTTGTCGGGCTCACGAACCTTGAAGAGTCTCTGCCCGAGACACTGCAGCCTTACATCCTCTATGATTGCATACTCGCTGCTTCCAATCGCTCTGGCATCAGCGATGGCTTGGTCTTTGAAACAGAGGTTCGGTTTTCCTTGCCTTCTCGAACCGGGGATTAGAAGATCCTCTTAGCTGGAGCACTATTGTCAATTTGCTCGATGTGGCCGAGCCAATGTAGTCGACGTGTTTTGGCTTTTTGGACTACATTCACATCTTGGTACAGCTCATAGAGTTCGCGGTTGTATCTTCTCCTACATTCGCACTCCTCCCATACAGGACAAAAAATCCGCCGAAGTATTTTTCTTTCGAAGGAGCCCAGTATCAGTTCTCCCTTCTTGCTTATCGTCCAGAACTCGGCACCATAAAGCAGAACTGGCAGAAAAGGTTTTTGTAGAGCACACATTTGGTCCTTCGAGTTAGGAGTTTTGAACCCAGTTGTTTCGCCAAACCGAAGTAGCAACGGTTTCCTCGGGTAATTCTTCGCCAGATCTCCACCAGGGTGTCATTCTTGGAGTCTATGTTTACTCCGAGGTAGGTGAACTCCTTAACTACCTCGAAATTGCTGCTATCAATAGAGACGTTTCGTCCTAGGCGGTGGACAGATGCTTGTTTGTTTGTTGATAGCATGTACTTAGTCTTGTCCTCATTTACTTCAAGGCCAACGTATTTCGCCTGTTCTTCAATCTCCGTGAACGCTTTTATCACGGTAGATATGTTGGGAGCGACCAATGATGTCAATATCGTCCGCATAGCCCAGCAGCTGGACGGAGCTGCTGAAAATAGTGCCTTCCTTGTTAACACCTGCCCTGTGCATTATCTGCTCCAATACTAAATTGAAAAAGTCACATGATAACGCGTCTCCTTGCCGAAATCCGGTGCATGTTTGGAATAGTTCGGAAGAGCTACTTCAAAACTGTACGTTGCATCGCGTGTTTTCCAGCGTCACGCGACACTGCTGAATCAGTTTTGCCGGGATTTTGAATTCGGCCATCGCCATATAGAGCTCCTGACGATGTATGCTATCATACGCGGCTTTGAAGTCCATGAATAGGTGGTGAGTTTCGACTTGAAATTCGTTGGTCTTTTCCATGATTTGCCTCAGTGTGAAAATTTGGTCGTTAGTCGATCTGCCCTGCCGGAAGCCACACTAGTACGTGCCGATTAGTGTGCTGCAGAACGGTTTTAGACATTCACACAGTACATTGGTTATGATTTTGTATGCAACGTTAAGCAGGGATATGCCTCGATAGTTCTTGCAAGACATAGGATTTCCTTTTTCATAGATGGGGCATATGGAGCTGATAGTCCAGTCATCGTCCGGCCAAAGATATAATGCTTGCTTATCAGTTTAATTTGTTTAGTAAATGATTAAAAAAATTAAAAAAAAATTCAAACGAAATAAAAAAGTATTTGAAAAATAAGATTTTTAATAGTTCTAAGGCATTTTTTGATGGTGCAGTGCAATAACCCCTGCGGAAATAAGCCCCATGTTGCTTAGTTCCAAAAAAAAAGGAAATAGCTCCCATGGGTCCTGCGGGGGGCTGTTGGATTTGAGTTGCGTGCAAGGTTGATTACTTACTTACTTAAGTGGCGCTACAGTCCGGGATGAACCTGGGCCCCTACCAACATGCCTCTCCAATTAGCCCGGTCCTTAGCTAACTGCCTCCAGTTGCGCACTCCAAGTTGGTTGAGGTCGGTTTCTACTTGTGCGCGCCACTTAAGGCGATGTCTTCCTCTACTGCGTCCGACGTCTGGCTGGGAATCGAATACTCTGCGACCCGGAGTATTGGTGTCCATTCTTTCTACATGTCCTAGCCATCTTAAACGTCCAATGCGGAGTTTTTTGACTCGGGGTATGTCGCTGTACAACTCGTATAGTTCGTGGTTGAATCTTCGTGTCCATAGCCCGTCAACGCAAATGGGACCGAAGATTTTCGAAGAATTTTTCTCTCGAATCGACCAAGGATTTCTTCAACCGCTTTTGATATGGTCCATGCTTCAGCGCCGTAGAGCAGGACTGGGATGATCAGGGTCTTATATAGGATCTCCTTAGTAGTTCGAGTGAGGGCTTTACTACTAAGTTGCCTTCTTAGCCCGAAGAAACAGCGGTTGGCAAGAGTAATTCTTCGTGTGATTGAAGAAGGTTGATTGTATGAAAAGAAAAAAAGCCCCACAAGAAAAGGCATTAACCCCCATGGGGTTTATTTCCATTTCGAAAAGGAAATAAGCCCTGTGGAGGTTATTTCTTTTTATTTTGGAATTTAGCCCCATGGGGCTTATGTCGCTTGGACAAACACCTATATTGGAATGAAGTATGTTTTTACACCCGGAACATTGGGAAATCTGAAACAATGAAGTTGTTCTATGATAGCTATAACTGCACCCAATGGGCCTGGCCTCAGGTTCATCCCAACAACTTTCATTCCCATGAACGACGCAGCCACACACAAAACACAATCAGTCATTGGAATGAGGTATGTTTTTACACCCGGAACATTGGGAAATCTAATTTTGAATAATCAAGAGGAAATTGGGGCCAGGCATCACGAATAGCTTCGATTAAAGTGTCCCTGTCTTTAAATTGTCTCCCGCCATCATACACTTTACGAGATGACCATGCCCAAACATTTTTGATTATGCTTAAGTCCGGGGAATACGACGGCCATGGCAAAGGTCCCACGTCTTCTGATTGAATCCAACTACTCACACTGCTGGAAGTGTAGATAGAGGCATTGTCTTGTTGGAATATTCAAGGCATGTTTTTCAAACCGTTCCAGCAAACATTTGTTGTTTCCATTAATTGTTGTAGACAAAAACTGCAACTGGAATGTGCCATAGTAGGAAATAGATTCCAACACCATTACACCTGATACGCGGCAGTGATTTCTTGTCAAAAAAGGCTCTCCTTTCTTGGATCATGGAAGTAAACATTGTAACCATAGGGGCCGTCTATAGGTTAAACTTTTTTTCATCCGAAAAGACAACGCGTTTCCATTAACTGCTCCAAGCGAAATGTTCTCCTGCTAAATTAATTTGATATTCCTTGTGTTCTTGCTTCTTCTCTGCATAGTAACACTTTTTCGTATTATCCTTCGGGCTGTTGCTGTGCTGGCTAATAACTCGCTGGAAGAGCAGAATTTGAGGCAAGCTGTAGAATTTACCGCCTTTCTCGTAATGTTGTTCTTCTGTCGTGCTTCCATTTTAATTTTTTCCATAGTGTTGTGGATCCCGAAGATAACTGTTTACAATAGTCTTACCTCTAGTAAGCCTCCTTGCGATTTCTCGGCCTGAGAGTGCTAATTCCATGAAAGCATATATTTTTCCTTTTTCTGTCACTGTCAAAGTTTTTCCGGAACCTAATTTTTTTTAAAAATAAAATACAAATACAAATTTTTGGAGCAACAGGCTCGTTAGTATCCAGGGCCTAGCATTCCCACAACCATTCACGTGTGCGTGTGTACTTCTTGCACGATGGCGGTACCTCCTGTTTTATACCGACTCCGAACGGCTTAGTTGAGATAAGCTATTCTTGACAATTGATACTACTCGGATGATTTGTCAGATCATCACGAGAGGAGGGCGAGTGAAAAATCATTTAGGTGTTTCAACGGCTGGGAATCGAACCCAGACCTTCTGCGCGGTAGTTCATCGCACCACTGAGCCCTCTAAAATAAAATAAAAAAAAAAACAGTTCTTTTCAACGTTTTTTTTAAATAGTCTTAACAAAACTTTGAACAAAATCGCTTATGTGACCTCCTGCAACGAAATATTCGCAATGCCTTCGTCCTAGTGTCGCATCTTTTTATACGCTTTTCAAGCCATTGTTTGATCATAGGAAATTCCAACGGTCGTTTCTTATTTACCCTCTAATTTTATGACTTCCTGTTGGGCAAATATGAACCCTGTTCACAGGTTGTAAAAGTTTCCGGGTACAAAATATTTTCTGCTGATAGTGTAACGTCACAAATATTTATTTTTAAGTGGATTTCGTTACATGTTATGTCAAACAAACAAACAACAAAAAAAATTGTGATGACCTATAAAATTCCTACAAAAATTGTTATGCCAACACGTTCACACATTTTGGTAGGAGTTTTGTAAAGGGTCCGCCATCTAACGTTTTTTTTTTTTCAACAAGTGCTTATTTCGTGAATGGTAACACTTAGCTCATGTCTGATTTGACAGATAATTAGTTTTATCCTTCCGCTGAATATGAATATGGTTGTGTATACGCTTGAACAACGCTGGGAAACATTGCGACATTACTTTGAAAATCATGGAAATGTTGCAGAATGTGTGCGAAAATTGCGTACGGACTTTGGAAGAAGAGAAGCACCGTCAGCTCCGTATGTTCGTAATCTTGTGAAAAAAGTTAAAGAAACTGGCATCCTCATCGATAAACCAAAGCGTGAAAAGCCAAAAACAGTGCGTACACCCGAGAATATTGCTGCTGTGGCAGAAAGTGTGCGTGAAGCGCCATCAACATCAATTCACCGTCGTTCTCAACAATTGAACATTTCGGAGACATCATTGAGACGAATTTTGCATAAAGACCTTGGTATGACGCCATACAAAGTCCAATTGGTTCAGGAGTTGATGCCAACTGACCATCCAATGCGTTTTCGCTTCGCTAAGTGGGCCTGCGATCGACTTAGAGAAGATGCCGATTTTGCCACAAAAAATCATCTTTTCAGGTGAAGCTCATTTTGATCTTGGCGGGTATGTAAACAAGCAAAATTGTCGCATTTGGGGCACAGAAAACCTGCACACATACATTGAAAAGCCGATACACCCAAAAAGAGTCACTGTTTGGTAAGGATTTTGGCCCAGAGGCATAATTGGGCCATTCTTCTTCGAAAATGAGCAAGCGGTGGCCTTTACAGTCAATGGCGATCGTTATCGGGCCATGTTGAACGAATTTTTGTTCACAAAAATTGAAGAGGAGGATATTGGCAACATTTGGTTTCAACAGGACGGCGCTACGTGCCACACAGCCGAAGCTACATTCGATGTTTTGCGCCCTGTTTTTGAAAATCGCATTATCAGCCGCAGAGCTGATGTCGTTTTGCCACCTCGGAGCTGCGATTTGACACCGTTGGACTATTATTTGTGGGATGCCGTAAAAGATAAGTGTTACGCCGACAAGCCAGAGACAATTGACGCTTTAAAGGACAATATTCGTGAAGCCATTGGTGAAATACAGCTGCACACAATCGATAATGTGCTTAAAAATTGGACCGATCGTGTAGGCTACTGCATGGCCAGCCGAGGCAGCCATTTGAATGAAATTATTTTCCATTATTAACCGGAAGGAATGTACTTTCAAATAAAAAAATAAATTTGAGAAAATATTCAGTAGTTTTTTTTTATAGCATTTTCAAAAAAGTTATTTTTCGGACCTGTTAGTTCATCACATTCAAACAATATTTATTATCAACTAATACATTTGCAGCACATACACCAAAAACAATTCTATTGTCTTTTATCTGTTTTCATTTATAAATAAAAATTCCTATTGTCAGTTTAGGATTGTCAAAGGATTGCATTTTCAATACATACATACTCCTACAATTCCGGGGTACAATTCCAATATCCAAGAGATAGTATAGCTGGCATTTTCACAGGACAAAGAGGAAACTATCATGTTATCGGTTATTGAATTTTCAATTATTCAAATCGTCTGCTTCCGCTGTATACACCTAGTGATGTTAGAGTCAGAAAATGCCAATGGATGAATTTTGAAGTGAGTGTAAGAAGATTTTCACAACCATGAAATCAATATCTACTTTCCACATCCCCACAGCAAGTCAGAGTGACAAATTGACGACTCCAAGTTTAATTGAATTGTGTTCGATAGATAAAATGTGTTTTAGCTGGAGGATATGCACAAAAAAGAGAAAACAACTATGTATCCATGTGTAATATGGAATCTTATAAAACAACTATGTATCTATATGTAATGTGGAATCTTCTTGAATAAACGGATTGAAAAGACGTACCGCATTAATATCTATATGATGGGTGATTTTTTAAGCGTAGTTTTTTTTTAAATCGAAAAAAACACTCAAATTTCCATTAAATATTTTTATCGTAATCAATAAATAGGCCTTTGCCATTTACGTTTTAAAGAAAATTTCATGTAAATGTTGTCCGTGGCTCCGTTTCAAATGGTCCATTCGGAAGGTCCAATTATGCGTCACTTTTTCGAGCATTTCGGCATGTATTCCACGAATTACGCGTGTTATGTTATCCTGTAAGGCTTCAATCGTGTTCGGCTTGTCCACATAGACTAACGACTTTACATAACCCCACAAGAAATAATCAAGAGGCGTTAGATACGCGAGAGATAAGCTGCTCACCTTCAACATTTCCATTGTTTTACGAGCTGTGTGGCATGTGGCACCGTCTTGATGAAACCACATGTCAACCAAGTTCAACTCAGCCAACTGGCCAAAAAAAAGTCGCTTATCATGGCTGGATATCATTCGCCGTTGACGGTAACATTTCTTCCACGGTCGTCTTTGAAGAAAAATGGACCGATGATGCCACCAGCCCATAAACCACACCAAACTTTCGTTATTCGGGATGCATCGGTAATTTTTGTATGGTTTGTGGCTGTTCATCACTCCAGATGCTACAGTTTTGCTTATTTACGTATCCGTTGAGCCAGAAATGAGCTTCATCGATACGCTAGTCGGCATAAGTATTTTGACGAAATAAAAATCGTGCATTTTTGAGTTTAACTTCTAAATGGCTTGACAAGAATTACTAATAACTAATACAAACTTAAAAATAGGCAAACAAATATTTTTTCATAGAAGTCAAAAAAGATATAAATTAATTTGTAATTTCGTGTGTTGGCATAAGTATTTTGACAAGTATATAACTCTAAGAAAAAACATTTTAAACTTAACAAAAGTAAATAAATAAAGAAGAATTTAGTAAAATATATAACCTCCTTTGGCTTCAATAACTTTTTGAAGGCGTCTCGGTACTGAATCTACTTAATTTTGAAGAATCTCTGGAGATATCTCTTCCCAAAGGGAAGTGACCTCAGAATCAGAAATCGTCTCCTCTCTGGTTTTATTTAAAGAAACTGTTCTTTTGCGTTTCAAAAGAGACCAGACGTTTTCTATTATATTTAAATCTGGACTTTGAGGTGGCCAGTCCAAAGTGGCAACACCAACATCCTTCAAAAATTTAGTTATCATCCGGGCTTTGTGGCATGGGGCATTGTCCTGTTGCAGGATAAATGATTCACCAATAAGCCTACCTCCGGAAGGAAAGGCATTATCATTTAGGGTTCTTAAATATTGACCTTGGTTCATCGAGCCGGTGATAGGAACCAATTCACCCAGGCCATTATACGCAACACATCCCCAGAACATGACAGAGCCTCCATCATGGCTCACTTTTTGATAAACGGGGCGTCTTTTTTGCCTTTCTACCTTTGGCAATCTAACGTAAAATTTGTTTTTTGATGAGTTATACTCAAAGGAGCTTTCATCTGTCCATAGAACGCTTCTCCAGTACTCCTTTGGCTTGTGCAGATGTTCCTTTGCGAAAGACAGTCTTTTAAGCTTGTTTACCTTTGATATGTACGGAACGTCCTTAGCTTTAAATGTTTTAAAATCTGCTTCCATTAAACGTCGTCGGACAGTGCGCTCACTGATTGGATTCGTTGCCGTCAAATTCCATTGATTTGCAGCAGTTTGAGGCTTCAGGAATATATTTCTTTTAAAATCCCGTAGAAGGGTTCGGTCTTCAGTGGGCGTTGTTTTGCGCTTAGCACCTGATCTCATTAGGTTTGTGATGTCATTATGCTTTTTAAACTTATTGATTTGATGGTGCACAGTTTGACGCGACACATTAAACTCACTTGCTATGTCTTTTACAGCGTTAAACTTCGTTACCATTGAAGATCTGACAACCAAACTCAACTCAGCCGTTTTACCCATGGTTTTTAATAAAGTTTTATTTTGTTATCAACGTTTAATGTAAATTAAAGTTAACTACACAAGTTTTTTGGTTATCACGTGCTCAAAACTGTTAAAATATTTACACAAAGTTTCCGTCAAAATACTTATGCCACGTAAAAATTCTTTGTCTGCATGCGTTCTTATCAGCAGAAAGAGAATGCAAAAGGTAAACAATACAAAACTTGGCATACATAGAGCTAAAAATAGATTCTTTGTTTCGCGCATCATTTTTGCACCGTTGTTTTAACGATACCAAGCAAAGTTAGTCTCAATAGTCACAAAAAGGTTTCGTCAAAATACTTATGCCGACTAGTGTATTTTATTTTTTTTTTTCGATAAAATAGCTCATTTTCACGGAGCTGGCTCATTCACCAAAAATTCGACGTTATGGTAGGTCATTCGGCTTCAATTCTTGCACAAGTTGAATTTTATAGGCTTTCAAACCCAAATCGACACGTAGAATTTTCCATGTGGTTGATTATTTTTTTTTTAAATTCTGACTTGCCTAAGCAGTAAGATGCACATCGACCTAAAAGATCTATTGGGCTTGCCGTCAGATGTTTTTTAGGTTAGTTGCGCTTCTACTTTCCTAATGTAGCTGATAATACTTTCAGCCGAAGATTTCCTCAGTTCTTCGGGACTTAAAAATTCCCTGAAGAAAGATTCCCTTCTCATACCGTAAAGGGTCGGGCTGTTTCTTCTTCTGCTAGAAATAATCTGCACTCCGGTGAGTCGACTAGATGCATTTTATTTAGATGATATCGCCGACCGTGATGACCAGTTAGGAAGCCTACTAAGTTTTTGATATTGTGCCTGCGAAAATTTAGTATGTTATTGGCATCAGCTTTGAAGGGCTGAATATCTCTTTTGGCCTGTCTAAGGCCTGGGATGAAAAACATTTGTTTTGTTCCCAGTTTTTTATAACCAGATTTATGGCTGATTTGGGGATTGCACACAAGGGTTCAGGTCCAATGAAGGGGGTTTCCGAACCTTTTCTCGCTAGTTCATCAGCTGTTTCGTTACCTTCAATCCCCTTATTTCCGGGGACCCACCATAGTCTGGTTTTGTTCCTGGAACTGAGTGTTTGGAGGGAAT
Organism: Rhingia campestris; assembly: GCA_932526625.1. NCBI lineage: Eukaryota > Metazoa > Arthropoda > Insecta > Diptera > Syrphidae > Rhingia > Rhingia campestris. The sequence continues at coordinate 94,119,473 of OW052185.1, forward strand.
TGAAGCAGTGTAGTAATGATTTGGAGTCAATAATGTGTGAGCTAAGGGCTTTTATAGCTGCTTGACTGTCCGTCAATATATGGATGTTTGAGCCTTTAATACCTGAGTTGTGTATTAGGTTTGCGCATTCTTTTATGGCATGGAGCTCAGCTTGGAATACACTAGGGTGTGGTTGAGTAACACATGTCCCATAGCTGAGAACGGCGACGAATTTTCACGATCTTCATTAACATTGGACGGTACGACTGCAATATTCTCGTCGGTACGCACTGTACGCATGCGAGTCGATGGTTTAATGTCCATCAAAGTAAATTTGGTGATAACAGCACGAATTGTTGATTCACCAGGTCGATTATGACGACCATAATATGGTCGTAACAATCGGTGCACATTTTTCACGAATTTTGATAATAAATTTCAATAATTTGCAATAGTTGCTCGTTTGTAAGCCATGTTTAAATGGCACAGTATACTGAAAACTTTTCACTTTGAAAGATCACGTTTGGACACCATTACTAACCAGTGCTGCTAACCTGAAAACTTAACTCTGAAAAAATCACCCATTATATAGTTCATTCGAATAGAATTGAATCAGTCCAACGTAAACGTAGATACTGCTTGTAGTAAGCTCGCTACGACACAGATCTGATAGTGTATATAAAAAAAAAACAGGCATATGAATGCTTTTACCAAGCATATTGTTTTTTGATGAATCTCATTTTGTACAGGACGAATCCGAAACTGCTTGTGTTTTGGGCTTCATTCCCTTAAATTTATTGATGTAGGCGCGATGAATCATTGCCCTAACTTTTTTGAAAGGAGATAATCAGTTACATTGAATTCAATTATGTGGAGATTCTATGCGATTTCTTGATGCCGACAAATTTGCAGCAGGACAGAGCAACGACACACTGCCACGAGTTCATGACATCCTCCCTGACAAATTGATCTCCAGGAGATGTGACATAATAACATAACATATCCAAAATCCATTATCTTCATTTTCTCGAAAAAAAACTGCTTTTGCAGAGTTTACTCAAAATCGTTGAAGCCGTTTTCAAGAAAATTAACGTTATGTGCACGTTTTATATGGGAGGTGCCTTAATAAAATTGCGAAGGCTAGAATTGTGACCAAACACACTGCTTATAAGAAGTTTGAAGAAAATCGGTTAATGCTGGGTAATCCATTACAAACAGACAGACCGACGCACAGAAAAGTATTTTACCTAAAAATGTTGACAAAAAAATATTTAAAAATTAGTTTTGACTCATATTAAGAATGATTTATTGGTGAAAATTTATTTTTTTTAAATGCAAATAATAATACGATGCACAGTTGTTCCACCGTAGGCCAAAATTCCAAAAAAAATGTTATCTGGTTTTATCAAAAACTATTCAAATAAGCTTAGAATATCCCAAACTAATTATAAATAAAACGAGTGGTGGGTGCACGACTGGGTCGTACGCAACTTTCTCTTTCACAGCGAGTTGGGCGTTAGATCAAATAGTACGCATTTTTATTATTAATGCTAAAAATGATATAAATAATGTCGAAATGTAATTATACGAACGTTTACCGAAATTTGAAGGAATCGGTGTCTATGTGAATAATAGTGATTTTCCGTTATTGGTCAAAACTGAATTTGACATAGTAGTTTGCGACAAATTAACAATTTTCTCGAAAAAAGTGGGTATGCAGTTTTGTTGGAACTAATATGCTTATAGCCGTTTTCGAGAAAATTGAGGTTATGTGCAATTTTTATATGGCAGGTCAATAACATGACTAAAAGCAAAAAATGGCCTAGAATTATGACCAAAACAAACTTGGATACGAAATTTGAAGAAAATCGGTCAATCCGATATTAAGACAATCTCAATATCTATATTTCGTCTTCATTAATTTTTTTTTTTGCCACGCCAAGTTTTTGAGGGCGTTTTCAGTAAAAAAAAAAAACGCTTTTCGCTAAAATTTCAAAATATTCGAAAAAAAAAGTTTATTCAAAATCATTTTTCGTCTATACATCATTTTTTCCCACAAAGACTTTTTGGAGGGAAATTTTCAATTTTTTGCAAGATAATTTTGAAAATTCTGTCAATTTAGATTTGATAGTAAATCTTTTGGCGCGATTATGTGAGAGAATTTTTTTGTCGTAAACCATTTAAGAAATATCTGAATTTAATATTGTTTATGGTTTATGGTTTAGGGCATACAAATGGTTTTGTAAGAAAACGCCCCCAAAAAGTGGGCGTGGGTTAAAATGGTCTTTTGACGAAATGTTGGTATTAATACTGCCAATGATTGTGCATCAAAATTTTTTTCGAAAATTTTATAATTTGACCAAAAAAACATTTTTTATAAAAAAAACGCCCCCAAAAAGTGGGCGTGGCAAAAAACTTTATATTGACGAAATATAGATATTACGATTCTCTAAAAATGTTTCTCAGACACTTTTTTAAAATTCTTTACGGTTTGGCCAAAAAATACGTTTTCCTAAAAAGGGGGTGGATTTCAAAAATTTTAACACTTGTTCTGGTGGCACGGACAAGGATCCTATATACCAAATTTCATTATCCTAGCTCAAAATTTAAGGTCCAAAAATCGGTGACGAACAGACAGACGGACGGACGGACAGACAGACATGCATTAATCGACTCAGCTAGCGATTCTGAGTCGATCCATATACTTTGAGGTATATGTAGCTAAATTATTTCTCTATGTTACAAACTGAGTATCCTAACTAATAAATGAGGTAAAATGGTACTGTATCAATATTAAATATCGAAATTTAGATGTCTTTCGAAAGTTCACATCTTTTATTTTCACACTCTAAACAAATTTTATGATCAAAAGCAAACGAACAGGTTGCCTACTCTAAATGCAGTAATTTTACGCACGTATTAATTTTAAATATTTAATGCGTAAATCTTAAATCTTTTTGTATGAGTAAATTACATAAGGTGTTTCTATTTAAATAATATTTGTTGTTTATAAATATTCTAAGAGTAATATTTCAACAATATTAGATTATTGTTGAACAAATATTGTAATATCTAACACTATGTGTTTGAATGTTTTTTTTTTTTAACTATTGCCATGTGTATAAAAACGCAATTTGCCTAATGTTACACTAAAAATTACATACACTTTCGTAGACATTTTACACGGATTTTTTAGTGTGAAGATATACTGTGAGCGTCAAAAGTGAGTAAACACCCATGCGATTTCCAAAGTTACATGCAATTTAAGCGAAAATATAAACAAAAAAAGTTTTCCAAAAATACAAAATAAAAGCTTTATTCGATAGTAATGGAATAAATAAAAATAAAAATTCAAAATAATATTAATTAATTTTTTTTTTAACAAAAACTAAACATACTCCATATTTTACGCGTCAAAAGTAAGTAAACATTATGTAACCTTCCATCGTTAAATATTAATCAGTTAGATTTACTGTAATAATTTTTTATAGATATTACTGTGGAGGTAAGTTTATCTCTTGACATCACTTCAGATTGTACGCTGATTGTGATTAAAGGCTTTAAGCAGTGCAATTCGTTTTTTTGTAATGAGGAGTAAAATTTCTTTGGAAACGCGGAAAATTATAGTGGATTTGAGGAAAAAAGGGAAGTCATATCGGGATATTAGCGAAATAGTTAATAGGAACCATGTTTCGATTAAAAAAATTATCGATAAATACGAAAAATTTAAAACATTGGAAAATTTCAAACTGACAGGTAGACTAAAAAAGCTAATTGAAAGAGAAGAAAGAAAAATTGTGACTGAAGTGAAAAAAAAATCCCAGTTCAAGTGCCGCTAAAATTGCGGAAAATATATCAATAAGAACCGAACAATCAGTCAGTGCGAGTACTGTTCGGCGAAAACTGCACAAATCGGGCTTACATGGTAGAAGTGCTAGAAAGAAGCCACTGATATCTAAAGTCAATAAAAAAAGCGTTTAACTTTTGCAAAAAAATAAAAATAATGATAATTTGTTTTGGAAAAACATTTTATTTACAGACGAAAGTAAATTCGAAATTTTTAAAAGCAATACAAATAAAAAAAATTGGAGAGAAAAGAACAAAGAATTCAGTGAACAAAATGTAAGTAGCACAGTTAAACATGGGGGAGGTTCAGTGATGGTGTGGGGGTGTATGGCGGCGTCAGGGGTTGGGAATCTTGTCTTCATTGAAAGTACAATGAATAAAAAAGATTATCTTAACATCCTAAAGAATAACCTGCAACCGAGCGTAGACAAATTAGGTATGCTTAGCAATTGGATCTTTCAGCATGACAATGATCCTAAGCATACCGCTCGTCTCGTTAAGGAATGGTTGCTTTACAGGACTCCAAAACAGCTCGATCAACCTCAACAATCGCCGGACCTAAACCCATACAACATTTATGGGACCATTTGGACCGGCAAATTCGCAAAAGGACTATCAAAAGCAAATATGACCTTAAAATGGCTTTGATTGAGGAATGGTCCCAAATATCTTCCGATATTACAAATAACCTCGTAGTATCAATGCCACGCAGACTTAAAGAAGTTATAAAGTCTAAAGGTGGTGTAACTAAATACTAAATTCTTAATTTAAGATGTTATATCTATAAATTCCTCTAACGAATTACAGATGTTTACTTACTTTTGACGCGGTAAATATGGAGAATGTTTAGTTTTTGTTACAAAAAAATTTCATTAATTTTATTTTGAATTTTTATTTTTATTTATTCTATTACTATCGAATAAAGCTTTTATTTGTTATTTTTGGAATCCTTTTCTTGTTTATTTTTTTGCTTAAATTACATTTAACTTCGGAAATCGCATGGGTGTTTACTCACTTTTGACGCTCACGGTATGTCGATAGAATAAATTTTCACACAGTAAATACAAAAAAAAAAAACGCGAGTGAAATGTTAAGCTTTACGTTTAGTCGATTTTTTTGACAAATTTAATTTTTTTACTTTTGGCTAGGTTTCCCTATCATCGTAATGTTAATATCAATCAAAATCTCGAGGTCCCGTGACAACCCTGAAAGTTATAGGCCAATCAGTTTGCTAAGCAGTCTTAGTAAAATTCTCGAAAAAGTACTAAAAGAGCAAATTTAAAAATTTATCTGTGGTTACGATATTTATCCTAAAGAGCAATTTGGATTTGGATTATTTGATTTTAAATCACTTTAATTGAAATTATAAAAAAATGTTTCAGTGGAAAGATATAACGAATCAAATCTCTGTTATCTGTAAAATGTTCGATAACAAACCAAATGTATAATGTGTGATCCATTTCGAGATTCCCTTCTTTTTTAAAGAAAAAAACACAGAAAATTCAAATTTAATGGAGAATGTTTATTATCATTTGAAAGAACATTCAAATGGCATTTATTTTTTGAAGATTATGTCTATAAAATCTTGGCCGTTGCTACGTCGCAGATGGTCCATCCATTGAGTCCAATTTTCGATCACTCGTTCGAGCATTTCGACTGGTAACTGGCGAATGACACGCGTGATGTTTTCCTCCAAGGCCTGAATCGAAGCGGGTTTGTCGGCATAAGCTTTTGACTTTACATATCCCCACAGGAAAAAGTCTAACGCTGTGATATCACACGATCTTGGTGGCCAATCGACCGGCCCAAAACGTGAAATTATGTGCTCACCGAAATGTTCTCTCAATAAGTCCATTGATTGATGCGATGTGTGGGAAGGGGCGCCGTCTTGCTGAAACCAAATGTCGCCGAGAACACGAGCTTCAATTTCAGGCATCAAATAGTCGGTTATCATGGCACGATAACGGTCGCCATTGACGGTTACGTTCGCACCGGCATAATTTACACACTCTCAGCTACGGCCGCTATATTTTCTTCACAGCGTGCTGGACGTGGTCTATTCGGTCGAATATTATCCAATAATGAATGCTGGGTCTCAAAATGGGTGATGGTGTTGCGAATAGTACGCTCAGTAGGCCGATTATGTTGACCATAAGTTGAGCGAAGTGCACGAAACACATTCCTCACAGAACGTGAATTTTCATAATAAAGTTGAACAATTTGTAAATGTTGTTCACGCGTAAGTCTTTCCATTATGAAATGCCAAACAATACTAAACAAAAATAACATTACAGCATGACACGACTCACACGTGATCTGTCAAAAAAGGCTATTGAAAAAAGTATCTCTACTTGGATCACCCGTTATTATACGAAAATAAATTTATCTATCTAAATCTGGAGATTGGAAATTTTTCCGTAACTATATACATTTCACTTTGCAAGAGAAGGTAACAAATTCAATGTTTAAAATATTAACTTCCCTAACCACTTACCGTTACCAGTATATGTGGTTAGGGAACTTGATATTTTAAAATTAAAAAAAAAAAATTAAAAAGTTATTAAAAATAATTTTTTTAATTTAGTTTTTGTATTAGACGTTATTTAGATCCATTAAAAAATAAAATTTGTCTATTCGACAAAAAATATCTTTTGTGAGTTATAAAATAATTAATACGGTTCATTAAAATAAAATGATAGTCAGGGTATGTAAATGGATATAGCTTCAATGGTCTGGTTTATCAAATGTTGTTTTTACGCCTCTTCTAACCCTAAATACATCATCCGTTTAATATTTTGTTACAACATCGAAGAATTTGGGAAATGAGGCCTATTTTGAGAAAAGATTTTACATAAATCATTTCTTAGAAAACGTATATCAAAGTACAGGACAAAAGTATACCTTTATTCAAAAATATGATTGAATTTTAAAATACAGGGGTATTTCTAATATATTTACTGTGCAAATTCCAAAAACGTTAGGGAATATATTACATTCGATCACCATAACTAAAAGTGAGTCCTCTGTATGTTCCTAATATAACAACTTTAAATTGTTCAACCATAAATATTTTAATTAAATATAAAATTAACTCAATGACCAATTTTGCTTTATCCTCAACAAAATCTGCCTTTAAGTTTTATAAGTGATTTCAGTTTTTTTTCACATTTCTAACTTTGATCGTATAAAAACAGAAAGTTTTATCAAAAGTACATAAAAAAGCCCGGTACTTACCCACATTAGTCAGTCAGATGAACCTTCGAGTTTTGTTCCTCCCTAATAGGCAAACAGCAACGAAACTACTCTTCAAAACTCAGGCAATACGACGAAACTATTTCTATTCCACTTTTTGCAGGAGAATATTCGAACGATATTTTTTATTTCACCAACATGACGTCAACAATCACTGAATATTTAACAAAATATGTTAAAGCAAAACACTAACAAATTGTAAAAAAAAGAACCACCGGTTTGCGAAGCGTTAAACAATTTTTTACTTGGAAATTAATTTTTTGGCAACACAAATAAAACAATTTGTTAATTAACTTATGGAATCACAATAACTCACATAACTGACATTGACACTTTCGGATACACAGGAAGAATGACATGGAATGCTAATTTTTTTTATGGCTCGAAGGACCACCACTCTCTACTTAAATGGTTAAGATGTGACACCGCCTCTGATAAAAAGGTGTTAAATTATTTTTTTTTTCTTAATCCAACAGATTACACAATTTATAATTATATCCACTTTCACTATAAGATGGAATTTAAATTTTTTGGAAGTACAAATTTTTATTTGCGTCGTTAAACATTTGTACAAACATTTTTATCACACACAATTATTCATCGCATTCTCGAATACTCAAAACCGAAATGGGTTTAATTATCCTTTAAGCTGGTGATTTATTTTTAGATGCATGTCCTTGGTAAGTAGACGTAATATTATTTTCCCATACTGTCAAGGAAACTATAAAACCTTTGACAAATATTAATCCAATGTTAAAAGTCAAGTTTTATGCGGCTTCTTCAAACAATTGTCAAGTACAACCAAAACTGTATTTTTTGTCAGGATCTGGAATGTATTCCTGTTTCCTTAATTATATTAGATATCTGTCAAATCTTCGTAACAAATAATCACGCGATGTTCTAGTCATATTTCCGTTAGTTTCGTATGCCTATGAGCACATTTCCGTTTACTCCCGTTAAAAACACCGTATTGGCTATATTTACAAACGCACGTAATATTGAACATAAAGAAATGTTTCCCCGAAGCCAATCCTTCCGAATGAATAGTCGCGGTAAAACTGAATTTTTCTGGACCACATACAATACCAGCTATCGGAATGCAGACAAGAGAATCAGATTGCGCAGCCTCCTCCTGTAAGATGTGGTAGTCGGTGGATGGTAAATTTTGTCGAAATCGGGTGTGTATCAGCAAATGAATGTGGATTCTGTAAAACTGATGTTTGCAGATTCAGTCACTATAGCACTGATGCTGAATGCTACAAGTAATATCGGGCCTAGAGAATACTGTACATTTGATGATTATAATGTACGATGCGAACGAATTATTCAATTTATAATGCTGCGGGGTTTATAACTACTTTTTGGGTTTAATTTTAACTTCCCCCGTAAATTTTTAAATTTTAAGATACCCCGAGTTCAAGAAAGTAATTTTTAGAAAATGTATGATTTGGAGTCTGCCTCTGGTATTGACAATGAAGCCTTAACTATTCGGCCGATTTGAATGAAATTTAGGATATGTTATGCAGTAAGTTTAATTAAAATTTGATTTTCTTCAAAACGACTATAACGATTTTTTTAAATTTTAAAACTAAAATGATGTAGACGTGTATAGAATACCGCATACTCAGTTTTCCGGTAAACAAAGTGTGAGTTCACACGAAGTAGAAGTGAAACTGTGTACTCCTTAGTTTCATTTTGTCACTCTCTCCATGTTGTCTACCTCCATAGTGTATTCATCTCATTCAGCCTCCGCATACGAGATGAGTTGAACTGACATATTGACAATTGCCTTGGGTACTTTTTGACAATTCGCAAACTTTTGGGTTTATGTGAGAGTTATACCTATGCAACTATGTCGATGTTGACTATTCGAATCACAAAACGAGTATGAGAGTTGGCAATTGGTGAAAAATGTGTTTTGATTAGTTTTCAACCTTGTTCTACCGCACAAACTTGGTTGAAGAATTTCAACTATTTCATACCCTGAACCTCAATACCATCGCCTACAAAACATAAAACCGGCTTTGTAGGCCAGTTGAACTCATCTCATTGTCTTACAATAACCAACAACAAGCGGTGTTCCCAAGCATTCTCATGTCGAAGTATATCGTTTTCAAGAGATGAATGTGAGCGTTCATAACATTAGGAACAATTCTCCAAAAATCGGTGCAACTACTAGCATACGTCGACGATATTGACATCATTGATAGGACTCAACGTGATGTCATAGCCACACCTTTGCAAGTATAGAGAAGGAAGCGGCAAAAATGGGTTTAGCAGTAAATGAGGGTAAGACCAAGTATATGCTGTCAACACGAAAGGAGACACAACATCGACGATTTGGACAGAACGTCTACATTGACAGATATAACTTTGAGGTAGTACGGGACTTTGTCTCCCTCGGCTCCGCTCTTAACTCTGACAACAACATCTCGTCAGAAATCAAACGAAGAATTACTCATGCCAACCGCTGTTTTTTTCGGGCTAAGAAGGCAATTTAGAAGTAAAGCCCTTACTCGAACTACGAAGAAGATCCTATCTATGACCCTGATAATCCCAGACCTGCTCTACGGCGCTGAAGCATGGACCGTATCAAAAGCGGATGAAGAAATCCTTGGTCGATTCGAGCGAAAAAATCTTCGGAAAATCTTCGGTCCCGTTTGCGTTGACGGGCTATGGAGACGAAGATTCAACCACGAACTATACGAGCTGTACAGCGACATACCCCTAGTCAAAAAAACTCCGCATTGGACGTTTAAGATGGCTAGGAGATGTAGAACGAATGGACACCAATACTCCGGCTCGCAGAGTCTTCGATTCCCAGCCAGACGTCGGACACAGTAGAGGAAGACCTCGCCTTAAGTGGCGCGCACAAGTAGAAACCAACCTCAACCAACTTGGAGTGCGCAACTGGAGGCAAGTAGCTAAGGACCGGGCTAATTGGCATGTTGGTTGAGGCCCAGGTTCATCCCGGACTGTAGCGAAACTTTAGTAAGTAATACGACACCTCAAAAAACTCCGCATTGGACGTTTAACATGACTAGGACCTAGGTCATGTAGAGCAAATGGACCACAATACTCCGGCTCACAGATTCTTCGATTCCCAGCCAGACGTCGGACGCAGTAGAGGAAGACCTCGCCTCAAGTGGCGCCCACAAGTAGAAACCGACCTCTACCAACTTGGAGTGCCCAACTGGAGGCTGTTAGCTAAGGACCGGGCTAATTGGAGTGGCATGTTAGTTGAGGCCCAGGTTCATCCCGGACTTTAGCGCCACTTAAAGAAGAAAAGAAGAAGTGGAGTTACGAGTTTTGATTATTTTAAGCAGGAGTTACGAGGTTGTCTCTTCAGTAATTTGTCGAAATTACGAGGATTTTCAGAATTTTTGACAACATTGGAGTTGCGAGAGGTAAACTAAATGATTTTTATAAGATTTAACGTTATTATTGAGCTACGAAGTTTTCCGCATAGCAGTGCGTCTACAGAGCTTTTATAAGACAGCATCAAAAAGTAATTTTTTTTTTTTCAAAATGGAGTTACTAGGTTTTCTTACGATTTTCGATATCCATATAGATTTTTTAGCATGCCCACTTTTTCGGAATGTTTAATTTAAGCATGGAATAGGGTTTCGAATTCGTACAGCAAATTGTAGCCTTCTGATATGTTAAGACAGACTTAATATCAAAACTAATATACCACCATGAGATAGGGTCAAATATTTCTATTGATCAAAGCTAAATTCCCTGTCGGTGCATTGTTTGCGAAAACAATAAAAACAATTTTATCCAACGATACCCATATTTTTTTTAGAATGCTTTCGTAGAAAATTTTCATTTATAGCCTGCTGATTGTAGTTCAGCCAATTTACATAATTTCACCTTGGACTGGTAAATTTAATGGTTCTTTCAAAGTGGCAATTGTCGATAGTTGGTGCTTTTTCTGATTTACGTTTATGTATCGAGTTTTGAAACTTTGTAGTACCTACCATTTCTATGATTACTGAATAGAAAAATACCAAATAGGTACGGTTAACTCGCTAGGGTATCGAGAGATTTTTCTTTAAACCATGAGGAAGAAAGGAAATATGAAAATAGGTCGTCGATTGATTTCCTTGCTTTGAAATATTGAATTCAAAAATTGAAAATAATTTGCATTGGTTAACAATGGACTGATAGAGAAGTCTGTATGAACTTGTTGAATTATCAAAAGTTATTCAATTCTATCTATTAATTAAAAAAAAGGTGTTACAATCAGGATGTGTGCTAAAATTAAAATAAAACAATTTTATAAAATATAAAATTGACATCATCTCAAAAACTTGAAGCCAAATTGAATCGGGGATTTGATGGTATACCATCGATATTAATATTAAAATTTAGTTCATCTCTTTCGATTCCACTAACATTAATTTTTAATTTATGCCTTTCGATAGGCATTTTCCTAAATTGTTGGAAATATTCATTTGTAACGCCTAATATCCTGTAGTAGGAATTTGGTAACAAACTATCGTCCAATTTCGAAGATGTCAACGATTCCGAAGTTGTTCGAAAGTTTAATGAAAGATAAGATATACTTTTTTGTAAAGGAATCTTTATCCACCAATCAACATGGATTTATGAAAGGAAGATCCACAGTTACTAATTTAACTGTAATTTACTAATTTTGCCTTAACGGCAATAGAAGAAGGTTCACAGGTTGATGTAATCTATACAGATTTCGTTAAGGCTTTTGACCACAAATTGCTAACAAGAAAATTAGAAGCACTTGGTATCCATTTAATACTTAACAAGTGGATTGCATCCTACCTAAGTAACAGGAAGCAGTTAATTAGAATAGGAAATACTTATTCGAGGCAGTTTGAAGCAAAGTCTGGTGTTCCTCAGGGAAGTCACTTAGGACCTTTGTTGTTTGCATTATTTGTGAAAGATACAGATTCAAGCGTGTCTTTTACATATTTTAAATATACTATTAATAAATATTTTTGTAAGGAATAGAAATTATAATTTAATTTGAAGAAGATATAGTATTTTTTCTTATAATGTAGATATTGGACTGAGTAGGTTCTTTTAATCTATAATTTTTGATTTTGTATTTACTATGGTTAGCAATTTGTTTTAAGAGAGAAAGCAAGGGCCAAGCAGGTGGCTGATGGTGATATTACTATGGCAGGTGGGGCAAGATGGTGGTGATTCTTTTTTAAGAAGATATTGGTGCGTAAGACAGGTATGACCAAGTCGGAGACGGACAAAATTCGTTATCATTTCCTTCGAGGTGTGGGTTGGATATGCTGGGCGTATTTTGTTGGTGTTGATGGATGTGTAATGATGGTGGTATTCGTTCCATTCTGTGATTTCATTTTCATGAAGTTTAATTTGTATCGACCTTTGTAGGTCGCGTTGGGAATATTGTTTAAATGTAGGTATTGACTGGAGCAGTATGAACGTCGTTTATTTTGGAAATGATGATAGACGTATGGCAAGGGTTGAGGACGGCTTTTATGACTGAGAGGCTATCAGAACAGATCGCCCATTTGCCTGATGTAGTTGAGCATTTTTTTATCGCTTCATATATTCCCACAGCTTCCGCAGTGAAAAAAGATGTTATGTCAGATAAGATACCTTGCATAAGTGTATTTCCTTCTTTTGATACAACTGCAAATGTTGTTTTGTATTGGTTCGAAGAACCGTCAGTGAATACAAATTTCCAACATTTGTCGGAAAGTTTAGAAGCAGTTTCAGAAAACAATTGTTTGTAGATTTCTGGGTTGGTATTTTGTTTTTTTAAGTCGCATAGGTTGAGTAGTATGGAACTGGAATCTAAAAACCAGGGTGGCTGCGATGCCGAGTATTTCGGGTAACGTTTTAAGTGTATATCCATTTTTTTTTTCCTAAATCCAAAATGTTGTGAATTGCTGATAGAGCTTGAGTTGTGTCTTTGTCTATCACTGATCCATTTTGGAAGGCTAGCTTCGGTAGCAGAGAAGCTGTAATTTTTAAATAGCGTTCTTCTATTGTCGGTAGTCCAGCTTCAGGAAGGATGTTTTTAATTGGACTAGTTGGAAAAGCACAAATACTCCTTCTTGCAGCTTGATGATACGTAGGTTAAAATATGCTTTTGGTTGACTTTGGACAGGATCCATATATAGCTAGGCCGTAATCAATTTTACTTAGAATGAGCATTTTTGTAACATAGCAAAGAGAGTTGATATGAACCTTACGCTTTTTAGATGAAAGGTACTTAATGATACTGAGTTTTTTAAATTAGTACAGTGATTGTTAAAAAGTAGACCAAGAATATTAAGATTAACAACATTTTCTATTTTAATAATACTAAGCTCCAGTTCAAAATTATTACAATGTTTTTTCCTGCCTACATGAATCATTTTGCATTTGTTTAAAGATAGTTTAGATTCAGAGATATTGGACCGCTGAAATTATTGAAAAAAATTGAAAAATTATTTGATGCATTCAATTCATCTAAATTTTGAGAATACAAAAAGTGCAGAAGGCCATTTTTTGAAAATTCGAGAAATGTAACTAAAAAAATGCAGCCGTGGGGTAAATACTAAGTTTTTGACTCCATTTCATTTCATGTTTTCTTTTAAAAGAACTTTTTTGTCTAAGTACAGGGAGGATGCTACCCATTGAAATTGTGAGCCACTTCCAGAAATTGAAGTGCAGATGGAAACATTTCAAAAAAATAAGGAAAATGTGATTTACGCTTTCAAAACCGAACGTGATTATAAAACTGTCGAACTCGGTATGAAAATGATTTTTTTTAATTTTGAATGTTTAATTTTGAAAAAATACCGCTTAAACCCCGAGTGTCAGTTAAAAGTGTGTTTTCTCTTATTTTAGAGTTTTTAAAGAATTTGAGTGTGCGATGTTTGAACAACCTTCTCAAGAATTCTAAAACTAATTAGAAAATCTTTAACAAAAATTTAAATTCTATTTCCCCAATATGTATTTCCTTAAAAACTTTAAGATGAATATTTTTATCTATATACATAAAAATGAATGTTTGTTTGTGTGTCCTTAATAGAATCGTAAACTATGCAATTGATCATGTGATGATCTTTTTGATCTCATGCTGTGCATGAGCCCACGAAGGTTTCTGAGTTGGACCAATTTTTGACAGATGGCACCACTGTCGTTCCAATGAATTTCATATATTTCCGTGACAGTTCATGTTGATTTTGATTGAAACGAAAACAACGAACGAATGATGCTTCGAGTTGTGGGTGACATAAGAATTTATGTCACATTAAACAGACAATATTGTCGTTTTTCGAATAGTTTTGTGCATTTCATTGTTAGTTAAATTAACAATTGAACAAAATCAATAAAATGACTCAAAATGAATTGAATATTTGTGTAATGTCTTTCCTTCAAATTTATTTTAGTTGCTGGCGTTGCAACGCGTGCAGGGAACAGCTAGTCAAATATAAATTTTGATCGGCAATAAATGAAAAACACAAAATTCAACAACGTTATAAGATTATTCGATCTAACTGCGATCAAGACAGTCCGGGATGAACCTTGGCCTCAACCAACATACCTCTCCAAATAGCCCGGTCCTTAGCCAATAGCCTCCAGTTGGGCACTCCAAGTTCGTCTACTTCTGCGGGCCACTTAAGGCGAGGTCTTCATCTACTGCGTACGACGTCTGGCTGGGAATCGAAGACTCTGCAAGCCGGAGTATTGGTGTCCATTCGACCTAGCCATCTTAAACGTCCTATGCGGAGTTTTTGACCATGGGTATGTCGCGGGACTGAAGATGTTTCGAAGAATTTTTCTATTGCATCGATCAAGGATTTCTTTATCCGCTTTTGACACGGTCCATGCTTCAGCGCCGTAGAGCAGGACTGGGATAATCAGGGTCTTATATAGGATCTTCCTATTACTTCGAGTGAGGGCTTTACTACTAAATTGCCTTCTTATCCCGAAGAAACAGCGGTTGGCAAGAGTAATTCTTCGTTTAATTTCTGACGAGATGTTGTTGTCAGAGTTAATAGGCGAACCGAGGTAGACAAAGTCCCGTACCACCTCAAAGTTATGTCTGTCAATAGTGAAGTTCTGTCCAATTCGTCGATGTTGTGTGTCCTTCCGCGTTGCCAGCTTATACCTATTCTTACCCTCATTTACTGACATCACGTTGAGTCGGATCAATGATGTCAATATGAGGGTCGGCGTATGCTAGTATGCTGGTGTTGGATCGGGAGTTTTTTTTTGAGTCCTAGCCTTG
The DNA here is from genome assembly GCA_932526625.1 of Rhingia campestris. Taxonomy (NCBI): domain Eukaryota; kingdom Metazoa; phylum Arthropoda; class Insecta; order Diptera; family Syrphidae; genus Rhingia; species Rhingia campestris. The sequence goes on from OW052185.1 coordinate 94,134,792, forward strand.
CCTAGATCCTTTATTGGTATCTAATGTGACACTGATAAATCCCAATCAGGTTATTGGTAACGGTTTCAGGCGTTGACATATTACGGCAGATAGGTTCATCTCGACAGGATTCTGTTCGAGCCTTGTATACTTGGCTTTGACGTTTTACTCTTTGGTAAAACTTGCGAACATCGTTCCTGGAGTTGCACCTCTCAATATCCTCGATCGCGAGCTTCTCTTGCTCTTTTTTCTTCTTTCTGAAAAGCCGGTGTTCTTCCCTTCTTTTCTGCCTATAGAGCTCAATGGCAGCTCTTGTCTTCACCTGCAGCTTAGCCTTGTAGGTCTCGTTCTTGGTTGCGAGCATCTGCCGGCATTGCTCATCAAACCAGGGGTTTCTTGCTGGTGGGCGCGAGAAACCTAACACATCAGTTGCGGCTGATCTAATGGCTTGTTGGCATCGTTGCCATTGTTCTTCGACATTAGATGCTGGTGGTGAGGTGTGAATCGAGAGGTTAAGGGATACGCGTTGCGCGAAGGTCTTCGCGGTCTCTGGCGATTGCAGTCTTTCGACATTAAATTTTTTCACAGTATTTCTGGTATGTTGTGGTGGATATCCGCATCCTTCCCTTGGCTACAACAAGGTAGTGGTCCGAGTCGATGTTAGCCCCTCGGAATGTGCGAACACCCAAAATACTGGATACGTGCCTCTTGTCTATCGCAATGTGATCAATTTGGTTGACTGTTCGTTGATCTGGAGACCGCCATGTCCCCTTATAGATATCGAGGTGAAGAAACCGTGTGCTGGCTATAGTGGCATTTCGTTCCGTAGCGAAGTCAATTAGCCTAAGTCCGTTACCAGACGTGTTGTCGTGTAGGCTATATTTTTCGACAGTACTGCAAAAGATGTCTTTTCTGCCTACTTTTGCGTTAAAATCTCCCAGCACGGTTTTAACATCGTAGTTTTTTAGTCGATCATAGAGGTTTTGTCAAGGAGCTCGTAGAAGCAATCCTTAGTTATATCATCTTTATCCTCCGTCGGAGCGTGAGTGCATATAAGACTTATGTTGGCGAATTTGGCCTTGATGCAGATTGTTACAATGCGTTCGCTAATGTCTTGGAAACATAAGACTTCTTTCCTTAGTCTGGCACTTATAACAAATCCGCATCCGAATAGCCGCTGTTTCTGCTCACTATTACACGGTCCATAGTAGATGTCACAGTTTTTCATCCTCTTTTTGCCCGGCCCATCCCATCGTATTTCCTGGGTGGCAGCAATGTCTGCTTTGTAGCAGTTTAGGGCTTCCGCCAGTTGTTCGCCTGCACCTCTCCTGTTTAATGATCTCACATTCCAGGTGCAGATACGAACGTCGTTGTCCTTTTTTCGTTTAGCAGGGTCGTCAACAATAATATCAGTCCTTTCCGAGGCTATTGGTTGCTTCGTAAAATAGGTTTTTTTTTATATGGATTGGTACTTAACCCAAAGCACAACCCCAACCTGTAGGGCCAGGCCCTTGTTTTGACCCTAGGACAGCGGGCCGGAAAATACCGATGTCAGTAGCCCATTTTGGGATATGAGCGCTGCCGTTGACCCATTGAGGGCTCCTCCGCCACTAACTCTTTTCCAACACCCTGGCTCAGTATTGGAAATCCCTATAGACCTGGTGTCCAAATATATCGAAGCAGCTCATATAGGAAGTCATTTCGATGAAACTGGAGCTGTAGGCGCCACCGTTGACTCCATCTAGGGAATTCCTCCGCTGCCGCCTGAGGGTGAATACCTTAGGGAGAGGACACTCCTCCCCACTCACTCGTTTGCTGCCACCAACGACCTTCCACAGGGGTTTAATACCCCATCTCCAGTCGAGGTACTAGGCACCCACCAGTCACCACGTGGAGGTGAGAGTAGGGCTTGATAGTGAGGGGCTAGAGTGAGAACGCTTGTGGTCTCATGGAATCGCATCACTACCCTTAAATACCGGCCTGTAATATTGCTTGAAGATAAATAAAAAAAATATAACTAATACTGGACCTAGAACACCAGACTTAATTTCTCTTAATGTTGAGAACGTTGTTTCTTGTTTAATTCTGAAAAATCGCTGTAGAATAACAAGTCTAGTATTTTTCAATAATGCTTCGACAGTTGCTTTTGTAATTTACGGATCAATACTGTGTGACTGTGACATACACTGTCGAAAGCTATGTATCAAGAAATACTGTAGAGCATTATTTTTTTTCTTCAAAAGCATTCTAAATTATATCAGTGGTTCTATGCATTTGATCAATTTTTGGGTGTTTATTCCTGAACCCAAATTGATGGTTCGGTACCAGCGTTTTTTTTTTTTTGCAATGCAGGCGTTTTTCGAATAGCATAGACAACATTGGTAGTATCGATATTGGCCTATATATGAGGATACTGCGCTACTACAAAGTAACTTTTATAAAATTGAATGAATCTCAATCAGAAAAATAAATGAAACACTCACAAATACATGTTCACTTTAAATAAATAATTTTACTTAAAATGGAGATTAGAAATCTTATTTTATTTTGAATACAAATAACTCATACAGCATATTCATTTGAATTCAGTCGGTGGATCTACTACCATGACACTCGATATTTGCTCAGAGTTAAGCAATGAAAAAAAATGTCCATCGACGTTTGATTGCAATTCACTGGGATGTCCATCTTCAATGATTCGTCCATTTTCCAAAACAATAATGCGATCGTAGTCCAATATAGTTGAAAGGCGATGCTGGAATTAAATAAAAGCAAAGGTTAGAATTGAGGAGAAGCAGCTATTTGTTGAGTTAAGATGAATATAGTACTGTCTGAGTGCAGGAAGTTTATTAGTCGTACAACTACGGTTGCCAGATGTGACGTATTTGGCGGTACAGTCCCGCTTTTGAACCTTTTTTCGTCCTCGTTTTTAGATTTCTTTTATGGCAACCCTATGTACAACCTCTTAAGCCCGGTATTTTCAATGAGAATACATCCTAGTTTCCCAATAAAAATCGACTTAACTCAAGAAACGGGTTTTTCAGTTAATCCAGAGTAAATTTCGTGTTAGCCCATCAAGTTTGGTGAGAAAACCCTGGGTTAGTGATCCGATAATTTTGACAGATGATAAAATATCAAGCGAACAATTATTTTCAATTCTATGCATATACGTGATTATAAAGGGTCCGCCAAATAACTTTTTTTGAAAATGCTATAAAAAAAAATTACTGAATATTTTCTCAAATTTCTTTTTTTATTTGAAAGTACAATCCTTCCGGTTAATAATGGAAAATAGTTTCATTCAAATGGCTGCCTCGGCTGGCCATGCAGTAGCCTACACGATCGGTCCAATTTTTAAGCACATTATCGATTGTGTGCAGCTGTATTTCACCAATGGCTTCACGAATATTGTCCTTTAAAGCGTCAATTGTCTCTGGCTTGTCGGCGTAACACTTATCTTTTACGGCACCCCACAAATTATAGTCCAACGGTGTCAAATCGCAGCTCCGAGGTGACCAAACGACATCAGCTCTGCGGCTGATAATGCGATCTTCAAAAACAGGGCGCAAAACATCGAGTGTAGCTTCGGCTGTGTGGCACGTAGCGCGCGCCGTCCTGTTGAAACCAAATGTTGCCAAAAACCCCCTCCTCTTCAATTTTTGTGAACAAAAAATCGTTCAACATGGCCCGATAACGATCGCCATTGACTGAAACGGCCACTCCTTGCTCATTTTCCAAGAAAAATGGCCCAATTATGCCTCTGGACCAAAATCCGCACCAAACTGTGACTCGTTTTGGTTGTATCGGCTTTTCAATGTATGCGTGCGGGTTTTCTGTGCCCCAAATGCGACAATTTTGCTTGTTTACATACCCGCCAGGATCAAAATGAGCTTTATCTGAAAAGATGATTTTCTTGGCAAAATCGGCATCTTCTCTAAGTCGATCGCAGGCCCACTTAGCGAAGCGAAAACGCTTTGGATGGTCAGTTGGCTTCAACTCCTGAACCAATTGGACTTTGTATGGCGCCTTACCAAGGTCTTTATGCAAAATTCGTCTCAATGATGTCTCCGAAATGTTCAATTGTTGAGAACGACGGTGAATTGATGTTGATGGCGCTTCACGCACACTTTCTGCCACAGCAGCAATATCCTCAGGTGTACGCACTGTTTTTTGGCTTTTCACGCTTTGATTTATCGATGAGGATGCCAGTTTCTTTCACTTTTTTCACAAGATAACGAACATACGGAGCTGACGGTGCTTCTCTTCTTCTCGCACACATTCTGCAACATTACCATGATTTTCAAAGTAATTTCGCAATATTTCCCAGCGTTGTTCAAGCGTATACACAACTATATTCGTTCAGCTGAAGGATAAAACTAATTATCTGTCAAATCAGACATGAGCTAAGTATTACCATTCACAAAAATAAGCACTAGTTGAAAAAAAAACGTTAGATGGCGGACCCGTTATTTTTAGATATTATATACGTGTACTCAGATTCAGATCTCAGGGACTCGGAATTCTTTGAAATATTGAGTTTAACTGTTTTAATCTGAATCTTAAGCCGATTAAATGAAGCCAAGGTAGGCATTTAAATTGAGTCCTCAAATTTTGTGCTAAGAAGATGACTCACATAGACACTTTCAGAAACCATAGCGAAATTTAAAAACAATCTGAGAATCAAATTTGCGTTTTTTTAAAACCAATTTTTATACCTTATCCCATAGGGGTATATTAGTTTTGGCATTAAGTTTGTAACATAAAGAAATAATTTCGATAGATATGCCTTAAAGTATATGGATCGACTCAGAATCACAAGCTGGATCGATCTAGTCATGTCTGTGTCTATGTGTCGCCAATTTTTCGACCTGATGTTTTGAGCTAGAGTAATGACATTTGGTATATTGACTCCCTTTCTGACGAAGCAGAACAAGTCTACAGTTTCTTTAAATCCGCCCACTGTCAAGCCCACTTTTTAGTAAAACTTTGTTTTTAGCCAAACGGTTTTGAACAAGTGTCTGAATAGCATATTTAGATAATCCGTTGGTATTTATAGACTCTGGTAATCTCCGGCTTACTAAGGCGACCAACGTAAAGTCTCTTTTTTTTTTGCATTTTTCGTAGCTTTTTGGACAGTCGGGCTCCTAATTCGGCTGCGACGAGAAAGTGGTCAGATTCAACGTTTGTCCCCCTGAATGTGTGTACATCCAGAATGTTGGATACGTGCATCACATCTACGAGTACATGTTCAATTTGTCTGGCGGTTAGACCATCTGGAGACAGCCAGGTTGCTTTGTGGATTTGAATTGGTGGGAACCTAGTGCTTCTGATCACAATATTACATACATTTGCGAAGACTGTTAGTCGGAATCCATTATCTGTTGTTATTTCGTATAGATGGTCCTTTCCAACTAAACCACCGAAGATTTCTTTACCGATTTTCACATTGAACTTCCCTAGTTCTATTTTCACATGGTATTCCGAACAGGCTTCGTTGACTCCGTCTAGGGTCTTGAGTCCCATCTGTAGGGGCGTGTGCACATATTATAAGACTGATGTTGCAAAACGTAGCTATAATGCGAATAGAAGCCCAGCGATCACTAACCAGCTTGAAGTCGATTTTTCTTGGAAACGGGTGATTTTTTAATAGTTAAGTTTTTCGGATTGGCAGCACTGGTTAGTAATGGCGTCCAAACGTCATCTTTCAAAGTGTTCAGTATACTCTGCCATTTAATCATGGAAAGACTTACAAACGAGCAATGGTTGCAAATTATTGAAATTTATTATCAAAATTCGTGCTCTGTGAAAAATGTGCCACTGTTTTATCAAAAAATTGTGTTCAACAATGAGGCTCATTTCTGCCTCAACGGATACGTAAATAAGCACAACTGTCGTATCTGGAGTGATGAATAGCCACATGCCATACAAGAATTACCGATGCATCCCGAAAAACGATACTTTGGTATGGTTTATGGGCTGGTGGCATCATCAGTCGGTACGCGCCAATTTTTGCCCCAGTTGGCTGAGTTGAACTTGGTTGACATGTGGATCCATCAAGACGGTGCCAAATGGCACACAGCTCGTGAAACAATGGAAATGTAGAAGGATGAATTTTGTGGGCAGCTTACCTCTTGAAACGGCCCTGTGAGTTGGCCGCCAAGATCATGCGATTTAACTCCTCTTGATTATTTCTTGTGGGGTTATGTAAAGTCGTTAGTCTATGCGGACAAGCCGAATACGATTAAAGTCTTACAGGATACTATAACACGCGTAATTCGTGGAATACAGGCCAAAATGCTCGAAAAAGTGACGCAAAATTGGACCTTCCAGTCCATTCGTTGTCTAAAAAAATAAAATTTTGAATATTTGATGCAAATTTGATTTTGAAAAGACTACGCTTAAAAAATCGCCCGTTATAAGTCGGCTCCCTGTAATAAATGTCGAATCTTGTTAGTTTTCGTATCCTTGATTCCGGTTATGTATGCCCTGTAACGCCCGAGAGCAGATTGAAGTTTTTGAGTTCTGTGGTGTACAGCGTGACTACATTCATAAGTCACTATCCGTGGTAGTTCCGGCTTTGGTTGGTATTTGAGGGGATCCGATGGGTCTCTCATAACCAGTTATTTCTTACGTTGAAAGGAAGTTACTCTGACGACACCACACCCAACCTGGAGGGTTGGAGGGGTGGCTTAGTGTGAATACACATTTTCTTCCCGCTCTCATCTGTTACTGCCAAACTTTGCACAGGGAATGAAAATCTATCTATACGCTCAAGGTACTATGCACTCAGCGGTCGCAACGAGAAAGCTGAGAGCCGGTGTTGGTATGCATATATTAAAATTGGGTTGCTTGTCGACAATCCCTAACCTGGATATGGCGGTGCAGTGCAAAAGCCCCCGCGGGGCAATAAAGAAATCAGAAAGATCAGGCTAGACCACTGTCGAAAGTGCTCCAGAATCAGTACAATGACTGATTTAGTTGATCGTTAGTTAATTACATGTTGTTTGAGGCCCAAGTTTATTCAGGATTAAGCCACTTAATTAATAAAGTTGGGTCTTAGGTGTCCGTCAATTTTAGCATATGTCTAAAATTTGGATTGTAGCCATAAAAACTTTAAATACGCAGTTTAAATAAAATCATTATATCATGGAAAGTGAGTATGGACAGACAGACGTATTGTGGAAATTTATTTTTTTGGGTTCCACTTTCATCGTAATGTTAGAATTCATCAAAACGTCGGGTTAAAAACATGAACGAAAACAAGACTTCTAACGAAAAGGTTAGAAAGTCATGCCAATGAGTACTTACCGCTATTGTCAAAATTGTTCGCCCCTGAAAGGCATTATGCGCTGCATCCATTAGAGCTTTTTCAGTGGTTGTATCTAATGAACTCGTTGCTTCGTCCAATACAAGGCAAACAGATCCTCTCAATATTGCCCTTGCCAAGCAAAATAGCTGCCTATGTCCCGCACTAAACTGCTTCCCACCATCCCCGATTTTCGTATCTGCATTATAAAATAAAATAAAAGTATTTGTAAGGAAATGGTATAATGCGATGTTCTGAACGTAAAATATATCTCATATTATCAGTTACACTTACTACCTTAATTGTTACTTATAGCAAAATACAAATATCGACATTATTTAGTTACCAGGTTATATTGAACAGCATTACTTTTACTTAAGTAGTGCTACAGCCCGGGATGAACCTTGGCCTCAACCAACATGCCTCTCCAATTAGCCCGGTCCATAGCTACCTGCCTCCAGCTGCGCACTCCAAGTTGGTTGAGGTCGGTTTCTACTTGTGCGCGCCACTTAAGAGGAGGTCTTCCCCTACTGCGTCGGACGTCTGGCTGGGAATCGAAGACCCTGCGAGGCGGAGTATTGGTGTGCATTCGTTCATGTCCTAGCCATCTTAAACGTCCAATGCGGAGTTTTTTGACCAGGGGTATGTCGCTGTACAGCTAATATAGTTCGTAGTTGAATTTTCGTCTCGATAGCCCGTCAACGCAAATGGGACCGAAGATTTTTCGAAGAATTTTTCTCTCGAATCGACCAATGATTTCTTCATCCGCTTTTGATACTGTCCATGCTTCAGCGCCGTAGAACAGGACTGTGATGAACCCGGTCTTATATAGAATCTCCTAAGTAGTTCGAGTGAGGGCTTTACTACTAAATTGCCATCTTGGCCCGAAAAAACAGCGATTGGCAAGAGTAATTATTTGTTTCTGACGAGATGTTGTTGTCAGAGTTAACAGCGGAGTCGAGGTAGACAAAGTCCCGTACTACCTCAAAGTTATATCTGTCAATGGTGACGTTCTTTCCAATTCGTCGATGTTGTGTGTCCTTTCGTGTTGACAGCCTATACTTAGTCTTACCCTCATCTATTGCTAAACCCATTTTTTCCGCTTCCTTCTCTATACTAGCAAACGTGGATATGACATCACGTTGAGTCCTACCAATGATGTCGGCGTATGCTAGAAGTTGCACCGATTTTTGGAAAATTGTGCCTCTGGTGTTCGCTCGGGAGTTTTGCACAATCCTCTCAATAATCAAATTGAAGAAATCAGATGACAACGCATCGCCTTGGCTAAATCCTTTTTTGGTATTGAATGTGTCATTGAGGTCGTTTCCGACCCTGATGGAGCAGCGAGAATTCTCCAACATCATCCTACACAAACGGACGAGTTTGGGCGGTATACCAAAACTAGACATGGCTCTGTATAGTTCGTCTCTATAAATGCTGTCGTATGCTGCTTTGAAATCGATAAATAGGTGGTGGGTATCGATTTGGACTTCTTGGGTTTTTTCCAGGATCTGCCGAAATGTGAAGATTGTTGATAAACGGTTTCAGGAGTTCACATATTACAGCAGATAAGATCGTTTAGACGATGTTGAGTAGACTTATGCCTCATTAGTTGGCGCAATTCAGAGGGTCTCCTTTTTGTGGATTGTGCAAACAATGCTGAGGTGCATCTGGTGGATGTTACTTACCAAGTCATCTCTTATAGCTTTATAAAGCTCAGCGGGAAGGCCGTCCTTTCCGGCGGCCTTAGATAGTTTAGATATTGCTATCCTCACTTCACTTAGGTCGGGTGGTTGGCAATTTTCGCTGCCGTTGCCAATATTAAATGGTTCGTTTCGCCTGACAGCGGAATGTTGCTCCTCATCACTGTTTAACAGTCTGCAGAAGTGGTACTTCCATATCCTCAGCATCGACTGTGTCTCAACTACGATATTTCCTTGCTCATCTCGACAGGATTCTGTTCGAACTTTGTATCCTTGGCTTTGACGTTTTACACTTTGGTAAAACTAGCGAACATCGTTCCTGGAGTGGCACCTCTCTATACCCTCGATCGCGTGCTTTTTTTGCTCTTTTTTCTTTTTTCTGAAAAGCCTGTGTTCTTTCCTTCTTCTCTCGTCTTCACCTGCAGCTTAGCCTTGTAGGCTTCGTTCTTGGCTGCGAGCATCTGTCGGGTTTCCTCATCAAAGCGGGGGTTCCTTGCTGGTGGCCGCGAGAAACCTTTGCCATCAGTTTCGGCTGATCTAATGGCTTGTTGGCATCGTTGCCATTATGGTGTGAATCGAGAGGTTAAGGGATACTCCTTGCGCGAAGGCCTTGGCGGTCTCTCGCGATCGCAGTCTTTCGACATTTATTTTTTTCACAGTATTTCTGATTTGTTGTGGCGTGGTGGATATCCTCCACAACAAGATAGTCGATGTTAGCCCCTCGGAATGTTCGGACATCCAAAATACTTGATGCGTGCCTCTTGTCTATTGCAATGTGATCAATTTGGTTGATCGTTCGTTGATCTGGAGACCGCCATATCCCCTAATGGATATCGAGGTGAGAAAACCGTGTGCTGGCTATAGTGGCATTTCGTTCAGTAGCGAAGTCAAATAGTCTTAGTCCGTTACCAGACGTGTTGTCGTGTAGGCTATATTTTCCGACAATACTGCTAAAGATGTCTTCTCTTCCTACCTTTACGTTAAAATTTCCCAGTACGATTTCAACATCGTACTTTGGTAGTCGGTCAGGAGGTCATCTTTTTCCTCCGTCGGAGCATGAGCGCATATAAGGCTTATGTTGGCAAATATGGCTTTGATGCGGATTGTTACAATGCCTTCGCTAATGTCTTGGAAACATAAGGCTTCTTTCCTTAGTCTGGCACTTATAACAAATCCGCATCCGAATAGTCGCTGTTTCTGCTCACTATTACACGGTCCATAGTAGATGTCACAGTTTTTCATCCTCTTTTCCCGGCCCATTCCATCGTATTTCCTGGATGGCAGTAATGTCTGCTTTGTAGCAGTTTAGGGCTTCCGCTAGTTATTCGCCTGCACCTCTCCAGTTTAATGTTCTCACATTCCAGGTGCAGGTACGAACGTCGCTGTCCTTTTTTCGTTTAGCAGGGTCGTCCACAATAATACATTCCTTTCCGAGGCTATTAGTTGCTTCGTAACATATGTTTTTTTTTCCCATTGGTAGGTAGTTAACCTAAAGCACAACCCCCAACCTGAAGGGCCAGTTCCAATTTAATAGAAACCCCTGGGACACGGGGCCATCAGTATCCACCTTTCGGTTCATCCGACACCATCTCTGTTCAAGAGGCCTGTCTTACCCTAATTAACTTAATTAACTTAATTTTAAATATTCTTAAAAAGGCCTCTAAAGTCGGAAAAATAGGAGATAATATTTTTTTTAATGAAACTACCTAGACCCATGGGCATTGCATTGACGATGACATCCTTAAGTTGGGCCAATTCCAAGCATTTCCACAAATCCAAATCGGAGTAGTGACCTCTTGGATCTAGATTTTCTCGTATGGTTGCATGAAATAAATGCACATCCTGTGGTATTATTGATAATCTTGATCTAATTTCTTCCGGATGTATGTGTGTTATATCCACTTCGTCTATTAAAATCCGACCCGAAATTGTTTCCAATACAGCAAACAAGGATAATGCAATTGATGATTTTCCACTACCAGTGCGACCGCATATACCAATCTGAAAAGATAAAAAAAAGTTTTTTTGAATGTCAAACAATATAGAAAACTTGCATATCCCGTTCATATGTATGAAGTAAAATGAGTCGGATTCATCCTGACATGAACCAGTTTCATTTACGTATATGCTGCAGGTTACATAGAAAAATCTTATTTCCGTCCAAAATTAAGTTTTAGCAGCGACCTGAAGGCTGAGATTAGAAGATTCTCTTGGCTGGAGCATTTTTTTATGCTAATCGGTTGGTTTGGAACTATATTCCAGCAACTGGAGAAAAAACATAAAAAATAATCTGCAAAGAAGGGTTGCAAGTTCAAATTCGCATTTTTTAAGTACAATAGGTGGAATTTCGTCATAACCAATGATGTTTTTACAGTCAAAATTGTTCAGGATGTGTCTTATTTAGAGGTCCAAATTTTACTTCTACCAACCTTGAGGGTACGTGCTCTATCCTTGGTGGAAACGCTTGTTACGAGATTTTAGTGGATTTATATGCACCTAAGCTTTTTTGCGAATAATTCGGCCTTTTCCTTTTGCGTTTTAAAGATCCATGAGTTCTGATTAGGGGAGGGGAAAAAAATGGCTTCCGGGACATTCCAGCTGTTTGTTAGTTACTCATTCGTTGTAGGCATTCTTTGTGACTTCTTGTTTGGGTGGATATGTTTCCCTGGTTAATGGAAATTATTTTTCTTCAGTTAGATCTGCCCTTCATTGTCCGCATATGCTTTTGTCTGCTACAACTTACTCGCATTGATTTTTGAACCATGATTTGTTTGATCCTGCTTTTTATATAGAGCGAGGAATGAATACTTCCATACCTAGAAGAATGATCTCTGTTACTGCTTTTGTGCAAGTTCCCTAAAACAATGTTTTTCCCAAGAAAGAAAACAGTAAAAATCAATCAGCTTATCGCACTTAGCTTGTCTGTAATTCCATAAAACTTGTTTCCTTGCCATCGAGATTGGTAGTTTATAGATCGATGCTAAGTGTGATCTGAGTTTCCTAATGGAGCCGACATTGAGATCTTAGCTTTCTAGATATAACGTTTCTGTTGTTGTGGTTGTTTTCACCCGAAAGGGTCTAAGCTATTATGGATGTCTGGAGTATGTGTTGGTTTCAGGACAAGTTGAGTCAAGCTACGGGAATGTCAAACGTTTCACCCAGTCTTCCTGAGTCATCCATTCAGTTTGAGTACTGTGGCCAGTTGAAGTTTTGAACGTTCGAATTGCCAAGAATAATAACTTCGGCCATTATAAAGGGTGGTCCAACCATAATGCAGATATTAATTGTGAGTCACACCTTAACGTCAAGTTTGACAAATTCAACCATTGAGCAGCGCTGTAAGATTGTTGAAGCCTTTTTCGAAAATGGGCGTTCAAATCAAAATGCATTTTGTGCACTTCATGATTTGGTCAGCAAAATTGACCAAATTTGTCCACAATCGGGAGAATTGTGATCAAATTTCAGCAAACCGGGTCTGTAGGAAATGTGAAAACACCTATGCATGCTCCTCTAGAAGTAACCAGGTTCCATTGATTTCTCTCTTTGGTATGCTAGGTCAGATCTTGCCTTGCACACGGACCAATCTTAAAACAGAGACGTGGATGCATCGATTCCTCTCTTTGGTATGCTAGATCAGATCTGGCCTTGCATATGCACACGGACCAATCTTAAAACAGAGACGTGGATGCAGTTCATAGTCAGGGCACCAAAGATATGTTTGGTCCGTAGCAAAAAATGCAGCATTTCTTGCAAGGCATGTTTAGGCCATATAAAATTGAAGTAACCAGGTTCCATTGATTCCTCTCTTTGGTGTGCTAGGTCAGATCTTGCATATGCACACAGATCACTCTTAAATCAGAGACGTGGATGTAGTTCATAGTCAGGGCACCAATGATATGTTTGGTCCGCAGTCGAGTTAACCTATGTTTCTGTGGTGACCAGAATGTGTGATATTTCTTCTTGGATATGTTGGTGTACGCAGTTGACATTGACGTTAGTGTATCCCACCTTAAATGTTGCAGAATTCTGTCACAAGTTTGGTATTAATGTTCGTTTTAGTGTTACTACCTCATGCACGTTGTTAACCCTAGAATAGTCCCCTCGGCGATCTGAATGGAGAACGAAATTATATCCGGAAGTCTATATTACAGGATGTGCATCATGATTTTTGACTTCCACCCTTGTTGGACCAGCCATTTACCAAACTCCGTAATGGAAGAAATGTTGTGGTACCACACCGGACGACAAGGTGGTCGGGCCACATTTACCACATACGCCCATGCGATGATATTGACATTATTGATCAGATTTCCTTATCACGTTTTAGAATTACTCTTGCCAACCCCTGTTTCTTCAGGCTTAGACAGCTAATTAGTAATAAAACCCTCAATCGAGCAACTCTGGAGATCCTATAAAAGATCCTGATCATCTCAGTCCGGCTCAACTGCACCGAGGCACGGATATTGTCAAAAGATGATATAGAAATCCTAGGTGTTAATCTTCACATCGAAAATGTTAATGATGGCAAGGAAGTCGGCAAGGTAGATTGTCGGTCAGTAGTAGAAACTGATCTCAACTCCATTATTGAAGTGAAACTTCTTTTAGGACGGTGTGAAATGGATTCGATGAAACATTAAAACATCACAATGACGGTGTTTTAATCCGGTTCCCCATTTGACTAAGATTGCCTTTTGAATGTTTGACGGTTTTATCGATATTTGGGAGTCTTCCCGAAAGGTGGAGCGTTGGATTTTTAATTTTGTCTGGATTTTGTGCTTACAATGTAAAGAGAATATCTTCACACTGGGGATCTCGCAGAAGGCACTAATGGCGATATTGGTATGATTGTCTTTTTTAAGTGAAAATTCTTTTGGGACGTGGTGAATTTGAATTAACGAAACGAAAAAGTGTAACGAAAAAGAGATAAAACTAATTTTCGACCTCGAGATTTTGATTGATTCTAATATAACGATGATAGCGGAACCCGAAAAAGTAGTTTTGGAAATTCCGTCCGTCCGTCGGTCCGTCTGTCCGTAATCGTCTCCCCAGCCTATACGGCTTGACAGATTTCGAATTTATGTACTACTATTACTGTTTGCAGTATTCCAAATAATAAGTTTTGACCCAATTCTTCCTTTGGTCAATAACAGAAAATCACATAGACAACAATTCCTTCAAATTCAGGAATAAAAGTTCGTATTATCGACATTTCGACATTATTTATGTCATTTTTAGTAAATTATGAAAATCATCATGCTTGGCATTTGATCTAACGCCAAACTGATTTTTTCTCGTAATTCATTAATTTATTCCTTGAAAGGCTCTATAATCTAAATGTCTACACAAAATCGAATATTTAGAATTAACTATGCGTTTTTTTTTTTGTTTAAAAAACGATGTTGTGGAAATTGTTGGCTGACATATTTTACAGCAATACTTACCCTTTGACCAGCAGGAATTTTTAAGGAAAAATCCGTAATGACACTCTCTTCTTGTCCCTCATATCTGAGACTGACATTTTCGAACGTGATATCGCCCTTTTGTGGCCATGAAATCGGAACCGTTTTATCTGTAAATAAAAAAAGAAAGTATCGATTGACTTAAATAAGTAAAATAGACTATTTGTATCGATTTCGATCTAAAATACCGATATTCAAATTTTTAGTAACCAAAATAGCCTCTGTCCACACTCAGTGGAGCGATGGTTAGTGCGATGAACTGCCGCGCTGAAGGTCTGGGTTCGATTCCCAGCCGTAGCAACACCGAAATGATTTTTCACTGGCCCTCCTCTCGTGATGATCTGACAAATCATCCGAGTAGTATCAACTGTCAAGAATAGCTTATCTCAACTTAGCCGTTCGGAGTCGGCATAAAACAGGATGTCCCGCCATCGTGCAAGAAGTACACACGCACACATGAATGGTTGTGAGAAATCCAGGCCCTGGGTACTAACGATTCTGTTGCGCCAAAAATTTGTTCGATGTTCAAGCTCGCGCGATTTAACGGCAGGAGATTTCTTCCTTAATTTCCCTATTGGAAGACCCTTCATTCGTATTATGAAGGGTCTTCCAATGGGGACGTCCGAAGTTTAACAATTGATAGGCTACATATTGTTCAAGCTACATCTGTCAAATTGGCTGTCATTTATTCAGTCTGTTTTCCCAAATCACCAGGGATGGACATAGCGTTCAACATCACCTGCAAATGATAAAATTGTTCGGGCAACGTTCCACTGACTGGTTCAATAAACAATAACCCAACACCCGTACGTCGACGAAACGGGAAATTGCCGAAAACATCGCCGCTGTCCGTGGGAGAGTGCGGGAGAATCCGAGGCAGTCAATTTTGCTTTATCCAGATCCACAACTTGTCGAATTTTGCGTCGTGACTTCAGACTCCACCCGTAAACGACCAAAGACAACGACGTAGGTTCGCTGAATGGGCTCTGGAGCAGTTTGAATCTGCCCTTATTCATCGAGAAATCATCTTCAGCGATGAGGTCCATTTTTGGATGAATCTGTATGTCAAGCAAAATTGTCGAATTTGCGACGATTCCAATTCACATGAGACCCAAGAGCGTCCAATGCATCCCGAAAAAGTCACATGGATCCTTTAGGACGATGATTATCACCTTCTTTTGGCCTGAATTCGATGACATGGACACATGGAAGACATGTGGTTTCAACAGAACGTCTGGCGCCTCTGCAGATATGCGGAGTAGGTGGGAAATAAAAAATCGTATTTATTGGAGCTTGCCTTGGATTCACTACTCACTCAATGGAAATATTGATAATACGAAGTAACCCAGAGCCTCCAAAAGGACTGCTGCCCCTCTGCAACTTCCCCGCTTGGGCTCACTGTTAGATTTAGGTTGGGTGTATACTAAATTCCAATTTCAAATGGCAATAACCCCCACCTGTGTTAATGCTTTTTTGTGGCAGGACTTATTTCCAATTCAAAAAGGAAATAAGTCCCGTCGGGTTTTTTTTTTTTTTTTTGGGAATTAAACCCCATGTAGCCAATTTCCGCGAGGGTTATTATACTGCACCACTCATGAGATCCTATATAAGACCCTGATCATCCCAGTCCTGCATTACGGTACTGAGGCATGAACCATGGTAAAGGTGGATGAAGAAATCCATGGTCGATTTGAGAGATAAATTCTTCAAAAAATCTTCGGTCACCTTTGAGTAAGGGAGTATATATACGAAGATTCAAACAAGAACTATGAAACCAATTTAAATAGTTTTACCATATGGTGCCTTAAATCCGTTTTGAATCTGAACCCTACTAAGTGACATTTTTACGAACACGTGTTCCATCCAATTTTAATTATACCCCGGGCACATACTCTGTAGTGTAAACAGTTTTAAAGATCTAGGAGTTTGTTTTGATCCTAAAAAGGAGTTTAATAAGCTCTTTAACGTTATCATTAATAAATCCAACTCTATTTTGGGATTTTTAGAAAGGTGGTCAAAATAGTTAATTGGCCCTTATGGCACTCTTTTGCTATAATAATTGTCTAGTTCGCCCTCCTTTGGAGTATGCCTCACAAGTTTTGAGATTCTTCTATGTAGTTCATTCAAATAGAACTGAGCAGTCCAACGTAATTTCATAAGATTTACTTTGGGATGACTTCCATGGGATGATCTACACAATTCGCCTCGTCGTATAGTGACATTTAGTCATCATCAATACCGTTAGGTTACACTTCAACAAGCAAAACTCCTCAGCATAAATGAACTTAGTACCAACTGAATAAGCAGCAGGAAACAATTCGAAACCCTAGAACTTGCCTTCCGTGTTTTAACAACACACAACTCATCAAATATTACAAAAATTGGATAATAAAACTTTGAAAATGTTCAGATGTGCATATCTTACATATTATGACTTCCTTCTGGCAGGACTTGGATAAAGTAATCAATTGACTATCATCAGCGGCAAGGTGGGCACTGGCGGTATCATTTGACTTTGATTCTGCATAGTATGCAACTCGTTCCACTGATCCCACATACATCTCCATATCTGCTAGAAGTTTCACAACCCAATTAAGGTAGATCGGCACAAGGAGTGTATAGTTTATGGCAAGACCAACTAATGATGGAGTAGGTCCATGTGGCTTTACATCGACGTTGGTTTCATTGTTAATGCTTCTGCCAGTACTGGTAACGGTTGAGGCAATCAATGCTGTTACTATGGCCACGAATACAATAACAGCTCCGAGATAGTCCTAATGGGATGAAACAGAAGAACTTTTGCTTTAGTTTTCTAGGAAAGTTGAGGAGATGTATTTGATTCGAACAAAGTAACTATGTGTGTGTAACTTCATAGATGTATCTATATATTTAAACTTACCAGTGATATGCCTAGCCAGCGATTGCTTGTGTTTAAAATGGTAAATGCAATTGTGTTAGCTTCAAGACGTTTGAATAGAGTTTCCGTGAATCTGGCCTCTTGGCTATATGCGCGAATGGTTACAACACCTTGGATTGTTTCCGAGAAATGCGAGATAAGAGGTGAATTTGTTATGTTTTCAATTCGTTGAAGTTCCCTATAAAATAATAGTTTTACATCTTTGAATTAATTAGGAAATGCAATGTGAAATAATATACGTAAGATGGGCAATACAAATGGAGTGGTAAGAATTAGGACATTATCTCCTCAGGCAAAATCTCCAACGAAAAAATTAAAAAAATAAATGATTTATGAATCTAAAGAGGTTAAAAGTATTTTTATTGTAAAATTGTATTTATGAAATATTTCTTGTTTTTTATAAAACTTATTCAAAAAGATGGTGAGTGAACCAAGAAAAAGTGAAATCGTGACCGTCACCGTACCGTTAACTTCCTCCTCCATGAGGCACTTGGAAAAAGGGGTGTGAACCAAGAAAAAGTGAAATCGTGACCGTCACCGTACCGTTAACGTTAACGTCACATGGGTCAACAAAAGTTTCGCTTCTTTCGGCCGTCCCACGACGGCTCCATGTTTGTGTTTTTGTACACTAGAACAGTAGGCTCTCAGGAAGGGTATGTTTGTTGTTTTGTTGTTTTTTGAAGTGAAACTTCTTTTGGGAATTGGATTTTAGAAACGATAAAAGCCACGAATCCAACAACTATGGTGTTCCGATCCGGTCCTCTGTCCAAGTACTAACCACAACCGACACGGCTTGATATCGGTGATCGCCTGTTGTTGGCTTATTTTGTTTGTTTGAAGTGAAACTTCTTTTAGGACGGCTGTTGTTATGGCTGTTTGATCGTGTGTATTGAACGAATGTACTTGTATCTCAGGCAACGCGTATGTTGGTGTACAAAAAGATGGATGGCTTCGTGCTAGCATGTTGGTTGGATAAAGGACGTAGGAGCACCGGTATGCACCAAGAAAGTGTGGTTAATGTCGATAAGTAAATTTGGGTACGTGGGATTGTGTATGAGCAATATGAAATTATGAAACTCATCGGTGAGTCCAGGAAAGCAATATCTACTGTTGTAAGGAATCAAACGAAAGTTGCTAGATATATGGATACGACATTTGCTACCATGTAGGTGGCTAAAACGATTATTTCCCTCTGAATGTTGAAATGACAGCTGATCGATGGTATAGGCTTCTTTTTAGTGTCATAAATGTGTTTTAGCGAAGGTGTGTGTCTGGCGTCTGGAGTCTGTAATTGACGCTTAGATCCAAACAGGTAGATTTGATTGAGTTTTCGATTCGTATGTGATTAGAAAACTTCACACTGGAGATCTTGCAGAAGGGACCCATGGCGATATTTTTATAATTCTATTTTTGAAGTGAAATTTCTTTTGGGACGTTGTGAATTCGATTTAATGAAACGAAAAAGTGTAACAAAATATATTTGTTAGTATTGCGGTTAGTAATTAGATATGGGAACGCTTGGGAACACCGCGTGCTATTGGCTATTGTAAGAGATTGAGATGAGTTGAATTGGCATATAACCGACTTTGTAGATGCGGAAACTGAGATTCGGGGTAAGAAATGGTTGAAATTCTTCAACCGAGTTTGTGCGGTAGACTTACTTACTTACTTGAGTGGCGCTACAGTCCGGGTGAACCTCGGCCTTAACCAACATGCCTCTCCAATTAGCCGGTCCTTAGCTAACTTTCTCCAGTTGCGCACTCCAAGTTCGTTCAGGTCGGTTTCTACTTGTGCGCTCCACTTAAGGCGAGGTCTTCCTCTACTGCGTCCGACGCCTGGCTGGGAATCGAAGACTCTGCAAGCCGGAGTATTGGTGTCCATTCGTTGCACATGTCCTAGCCATCTTAAACGTCCAATGGGGAGTTTTTTGACCAGGGGTATGTCGCTGAACAGCTCGTATAGTTCGTGGTTGAATCTTCGTCTCGTCAACGCAAACGGGACCGAAGCTTTTTCGAAGAATTTTTCTCTCAAATGGATTTCTTTATCCGGTTTTGATACGGTCCATGCTTCAGCGCCGTAGATCAGGACTAAAGAATCAACTGAAAGAAGTCACATGACAGCGCATCGCCTTGCCTAAATTCTTCATTGGTATCGAATGTGTCGGTGAGGTCGTTTCCAACCCTGATGGAGCAGCGACAATTCTCCATCGTCATCCAACACAAACGAACGAGTTTGGGCGGTCTACCAAAACTAGACATGGCTCTGTATAGTTCGTCTCTGTAAATGCTGTCATATGCGGTTTTGAAATCGATAAATAGGTGGTGGGTATCGATTTGGACTTTTTTCCATGATCTGCCGAAGTGTTGAAATTTGATCGGTTGTGGACTTTTCTGACCTAAAACGACACCGATGATCAGACGTTTGATCAGATTGTTATTAAACGGTTTCAGGCGTTCACTTATTACGGCAGATATGATCTTGTAGGCGATGTTGAGGAGACGTATGCCTCTGTAGTTGACGCAGTTCAGAGGGTCTCCTTTTTTCTGGATCTGGCAAACAATGCTGAGGTTCCATTCTTCAGGCATACTTTCATCCGACCAGATTTGGCTTATGAGTTGGTGGATGTTACTTACCAAGTCATCTCCGCCAGCTTTATAAAGTTCAGCGGGAAGGCCGTCATTTCCGGCAGCCTTATTAAGCTTGAGTTAAAATATTGCTATCCTCACTTCACTTAGGACGTTTAGTTGGCAGTTTTCGCTGCCGTTGCCAATATTTTATAGTTCGTTCTGCCTGACAGCGGAATGTTGTTCGTCATCGCCGTTTAACAATCTGCATAAAAGTTTCTTCTATATCCTCAGCATCGACTGTGTCTCAACTGCGATATTTCCTTGTTCATCTCGACAGTATTCTGTTCGAACTTTGTATCCTTGGCTTTGACGTTTAACACTTTGTAAAACTTGCGGACATCGTTCCTGGAGTGGCACCTCTCTATATCCTCAATCGCGCGCTTTTCTTGCTCTCTTTTCTTTTTTTTTTTTTTTCAAAAGTCGGAGTTCTTCCCTTTTTCTCTCGTCTTCACCTTCAGCTTAACCTTGTAGGTCTCGTTCTTGGCCGCTAGCATCTGTCGGCATTCCTCATCAAACCAGGTGTTTCTTGCTGGTGGGCGCGAGAAACCTAGCACATCAGTTGCGGCTGATCTAAGGGCTTGTTAACATCGTTACCATTGTTCTTCGACATTTTATGCTGGTGGTATGGTGTTGTTAGCCACTCGGAATGTGCGTACACCCAAAATACTTGATGCGTGCCTATTTCTATCGCAATTTGATCAATTTGGTTGACCGTTCGTTGATCTGGAGGCTCCCATGTCCCCTTATGGATATCGAGGTGAGGAAACCGTGTGCTGGCTATAGTGGCATTTCGATCCTTAGCGAACCACATAGTGTTAATAAGAAATTAAAGGACTATATGTAGTTTGCAACATGGATCGAATCAGAATCGAAAGGCGCTACTCTGCTACTCCTGCGTTAACATTGTAAAATCCACTCGACCATTTTTTTTTTGGTCAAACCATAACGAATTTTGAAAAGAAGTATATTTACAAAATATTTAGAAAATATCATTGTCTCCATTTCAGTCACAAAAAGTTATAGCCACCCTACTTTTTTTGGAATCTTAAGTGTTGATATTAAGTTTGTAACAAGGAAATAACTAGATCAACACGACTCAACGATTCTTATTTAATATTTATTAATAAAAGTATATTTTAAATATGTTATTGATAAGAAAAAATGAATAATTAGAGCAACGAACTTTAGAAAAACAAAAACATATTACAGTTTTGAAAAATTACACTTTCAACTTTTTGTTTTTCTTTTTTTTTATAGAACAAAGTATTGGCTTACAAAAAGGTGTACATACTTCTAAATTGTAAGTATTACTTTACTTTTTTTTATTTTAAATACTTTTTTTATGAAATTGCCCTTCCGCCTAAACGTTGGGAGATAGACCACCCTCCCATAATAAAAAAAATGCTTCTTTTTAACACCCCTACTAAAAACCGCTATCAATTTTTGGCCCCAAAGTTATCGTACTAGTGCCGATCTTGTTCATTGGTTTTTATCTAATTTTCGGTCCAAATAAATTTCCGCAAGATTTCAAAAAAATCAATTTTCTCAATGTTAAATAAACCGCACTAATCTCATTTATTTTCATTTCTTAAAATCTTTTTATTTTAATAAAAAATAATTTTTTTTTGGTACCGACATTTTAATTTTACATTTCCATTTTGCAGTTTTGCCGTTCTTCGTACCGAAACATGAAACTTTTTTTTTCTTTCGTTGTAATTTCTGTTTGCTGAAGTTTTAAGACGTCACTTGCCTCACGTTTTTGATGTCAATGTGATTTTTTTTCTGTTTCTGTCCTATTTTCGGTGGCAATGAAATGTCAAAACTGAACAGAAAAATTAATAAATAAAAGGAAGTTTCGGTTTCGGTTGCTCGGTGGGTTTGGCCCTTTAAACATTATTAACACGTTCACGGACACATGATTTTCGCTAGGGAACGCTAGAATGACACTCGCATGTCTTCGACAGTTTTAGAGATATTTTATCCGGGATTTGACCAAAATGATGAAAATCGATACAGAACGCGATTGTGATAGTTTTTACCCAATCTTAAACTTGTCGGCTATTGCTGCCGCAGCCCAGCTATAGCGTTAAATTTTGTCAATGGGACAGCGCGGGATATCCCGACTTTTCGGCTCTAGCCGTCATGACCCATCAAAGAAAAAACTTATGCAAATTGACAAGACGGCATATCCAGCTATAAGGAACTTGTGAAACACAAAAAAAAAACAGTTGAATTAGATATAAATTAATTTTTTTTTTCCGTGGCCTGGTGGAAATCTTCATAGACACGATGAGCACGTGCCCAAAGTAGTGTGAGATTTTTACTCACTAAAACCACCACCCATTTTGTATTTCTATTGCAATTAAGTATTCGAATAATCTAGCAATTTTTTTATCACGAGTATATAATATGTTTGGCAGGTAACTTTCCTTAGAGAGTTCCTGCTTTTTCCGCAATTTATAGCGCGGTTTTTTATAATCGGGCCAAATCCAAGGGTTTAGTTCTTTGAAGACACCGCAATATATTTGTTTCGTCAAGAATTTGGAGGACTGTTGTGTTAACGTGTCCTTATAAACGTTTTTTATGTTTTCGTGAACATTTTTTTGTTTCATCTTTAACCGCGGGAATACCCAGATCTCTGCGTAGATCTTCGTTCCTTACGTACCACGGCGCATTGACGAATGATCTTAACATTTTGTTTTCAAAAGTTTGTAAAATGTTTAGATTTGTTTCACTGTTACAACCCCATAGTTGTATACCATATGTCCAAACCGGTTTTAGCACTTGCTTGTATAATAGCAGCTTGTTATCATGGTTAAGCTTCGAAAATTTTCCGAGCAACCAGTACAGTTCTCTGTATTAATTTTTTAGTTCTTCGCATTTCTTTTTTACATGCGACTTCCATTTTAATTTTGCATCGAGTGTCATACCGAGATATTTCGCTTCATTTGCAAACGGGACTCGAACCGTATTTAGAAATACAGGCAAATTGTTTTTCCGTTTATACGAAAAATCTACATGGATCGATTTGCTCTCATTAAGTGCAATCCGCCAGGATTTGGTCCATCATTAACCTCGTTAAGAGCGTTTTGTAATTTGATATTTTTTTCCTCTATTGTTGTGCCAACTGCAAGTATAGCAGTATCGTTGCAACTAATGTATTGTTTGTTTGTGGGATATCACGAGTGAATAGGAGGTACAGGATTGGTCCAAGGACGCTTCCTTGCGGTACACTCGGAATATTCGCTTCCAAGTTTCACAGAAGAAGAATCTATGCTCAAGATACGACACGAGGATTTTATATAATTGTTCTGGCAGAACTTGACTTAGTTTATACGTTAGGCCTTTGTGCCACACCTTGTCAAAAGCTTGCGACACGTCAAGAAATACGGCTGAACACATTTTCTTTTCTTCAAAAGCTTTCTCAATTACATCTGTAATTCGTACTTCGTCCACCGTTGAATG
This sequence comes from Rhingia campestris, assembly GCA_932526625.1. Classification (NCBI taxonomy): domain Eukaryota; kingdom Metazoa; phylum Arthropoda; class Insecta; order Diptera; family Syrphidae; genus Rhingia; species Rhingia campestris. The sequence continues at coordinate 94,158,248 of OW052185.1, forward strand.
TTTACTTCTAAACTCAAATTGATGGTCAGGTAAAAGACGTTTCTGGTCAATTATGGGGTGTAAGCGACCGAGTAATATCCGTTCAAAAACTTTTGAAATGATTGGAAGAAGTGAAATGGGCCTGTAGGATTTTATTTCATTTGGTGATTTTCCTGGTTTTAGAACCATAACCACTTCCGAGACTTTCCACTGTCTTGGTATGTATTCTAATCTTATTGCCGCATTTATAATAAAAAGAAGCTTAGTTAATGCTTTCCGAGGCAACATTTTAAGAAGTTCTCCTGTAATCAGGTCATAACCCGGGGCTTTTTTAGGCTTTAGTTTCTGTATTTCCCGTTTAAGCTCGCCAATACTTGCATATCTTACTATATTATTATCGGTTGTACTCTCGAATATATTAATGTTTTCATTTTGCGCTGGACCATCAAATGGCTTTAATGTTTCCTCAAGATGTGAGGCAAAAACGTCAGCTTTTGCCTTATCGCTTTTTGCCCAAACGTCTTGAGTTACCCTAATTGGCGGCACAGCGATTTTTGGCCGTTTTATGACTCTAATTGCTTTCCAGAGCGAATAAATCGATACAAATTAATAGTTGTTTAAATTGCCGGCCTGTCATTGTATACCGAAATATTGGATTCGTTGTATTCACAACGAGTCTTTGGGGGTTTGACTTACGATTGAAGCAAGCAAAGCCCAAGGAACTAAAACATCTCTTCGGAATGAGTTGGCTTGAAAACAGAAAAAAAGTGCATGTCTCGTTTTACGACCATAGCTTGAGGAAAGTTTTTCTCCATAAGCATATGTCAAGCTCACAATTTTGTCAACTATGTTCGATCCAAATATTTAGTGGAAAACGTCAAGGGGAGTACATTTTTCGTCCAAGTTTATCTGCACACCACTAATCCCTGCATCGAAATTTAACTGACGTATTTCCTTGGTTTTTCAAACCATTCGCCATAAAATTCGTTTTCCGAAGCACATCCCGAACCCTCGTCTTTCGAGTATCAGTCAGAAAATCTATCACTATCTGATCCTTCAGGATAATCTTGAATGATTTCATCGCCAGGTTCTGTCTCGGTGTTGTGCTGGTCATCTCCAAGAACATGGTCATCGCGAATTACTTGCTGGCTTGCCTCTGGTGAAGTCTTTGGAGAGTCTTCTAATTGATCATCCTATTCCGGTTGATAATCAGCGGATCGTCGCCGAATGTCCCATCATCGTTAAATGGATCGATCATGTTCAGATTCATCATTGGAATCGTCTAAAATTTCATTAAATTTGAGGGCTAAGTGGCGCGATGGTTAGTGCGATGAACTGCCGCGCTGAAGGTCTGGGTTCGATACCCTGCCGTAGCAACACCTAAATGATTTTTCACTGGCTCTCCTCTCGTGATGTTCTGACAAACCATCCGAGTAGTATGAATTGTCAAGAATAGCTTATCTCAACTTAGCCGTTCGGAGCCGGCATAAAACAGGAGGTCCCGCTATCGTGGAAGAAGTACACACGCACACATGAATGGTTGTGAGAAAGCTAGGCCCTGGGTACTAACGAGCCTGTTGCGCCAAAAATTTGTATATTTTTTTTGTTTTTTAGGTTCAAAATTTTCTCCTTTTATTTACTGTAACGGTCCATTTTCAAGTTATGTACATAAATATGTAAAAGATATTTTTTTTATTTATTAAATATTTAATTTAATTTAAAAAACGCCGGAGTATGGAAAAATAATGTATTTCGAGTCGGGGTATACCGTCTTGTCATAACACACCTAAGACTCTTTGTCACTTTCCTTAACCAATGACTGCATATGCCGTCTTGTCCGCTAACGTGTATTAATCAACTTTTATACCTTACCTACCATCTGTGATAAAATATTTTATATAGGCAGACAGACATTCACACATAAGCTTGAAAATATCTTACCTTGAGGAGCACCTGTAGAACTTCTGAATGATGTAGTATGCAAGACAGATTGGAAATGTTAGAAGGACGAACCATGGAGTTATGCTGACATTAATCAGAATCGCACACAAACACAGCAGCGTAAACTGTAACAGCCTTTGACTAGTTGCTGCGATTTTCTGTAAACGAAAAAAAAAATTCAAATACAACAATATTTCATCTACTAGTAACTCCCTTTGCTTATTTTAGTAATGTATGACTGAGCCAAACCAATACTTTCACAAGATGCACACCTTATCGACTATAGCCATGTCATTACTAAAGCGATTCATTATCCGCCCCAGTGGTGTGATTTGGAAAAAATGCAACGACTTGGACAAGATCGATTGTAAAAGTTTATCGTGCAATAATCTCCTGGCATTACATCCAGCTATTTGCCCAGCGGGCGTTGATACTAACACTACCAGGATACAAATGCTGGAAATGGTGGCATATGTCTGAAAGTAGTACGTGATTTCGTGCGAATTCGCCGCCGATATTTCGGTCCACTGTTGAAGCCATACGTCTGTATAAACGCGTAAGCTCTGCCAAACTAGAGCTGTTATGAAAAATATAAATACTATTGGTAATCCGGCTGATTTCAAATAAAGCATGTATATGTCTGCTGAAATTTCGCCATATTTGCGTTCCTCATCCAATACGAGAAGTGTTTCATCATTAAGCTCATCTGCTTCCGACAATATTTCACCATTAAACCCTAAAAAAAAGGAAAAAAAATAGATAACAAGGCATGAAAACAAATAAAAATAGATAAATTGCATTTCACTCAATGGAACAGAAAGCATGATGGAACTGAATGTTGCTTTGACAAGATTATTAAACAAGGTGGCGCAAAATTAATTACCAAATTTTGTTTTTTTAATTACATTTTTACTCGATAAAATAAATGATTTTGAGTGATGGAAATATTAATTTGGACCTTTACCTACAATCTTTTCTGTTAAGTTGAAAAGATAATATCCGTCAAGTGGCTGATACACATTTGTGTTCGTTTTATCTCCTTTTTCAAGATTTTCGGCAATAACTGTCGAATATTCTCCTTAACGGCTGCGATTGTCTGAGGCTTTTTTCATAAAGCCGCGACTTCAAGTAGCCTCAAAGAAATAAGTCTGGGATGGTAAAATCGTGCGATATTGCTAACCGTTCGCATTCCTGTCGAATATTCTCGTTAAGGGCTGCGATTGTCTGAGGCTTGTTGCCATAAACCTGCGACTTCACTCTACGAAAGAAGTCTGGGACGATTTAATTGCTAATTATTCGCATTTCCTGTCGTATATTCTCCTAAAGAGCTGCGATTGTGTGAGGAATTTGCCATAAACCTGCGACTTCAAGTAGCCTCAAAGAAAGGCTTGTTGGCAAAAACCCACGACTTCAAGTTGCCTCAAAGAAAGATGGGATGGTAAAATCGGGCGATTTTTCTAACTGTTCGCATTCCTATCGAATATTCTCCTTAAGGGCTGCGATTATCTGAGGCTTTTTTTCATAAAGCCGCGACTTCAAGTAGCCTCAAAGAAATAAGTCTGGGATGGTAAAATCGGGCGATCTGACTAACTGTTCGAATTCCTGTAGAATATTCTTCTAAAGGGCTACCACTGTCTGAGGCTTTTCGGCATAAACCCGCCACTTCAAGTAGCATCAAAGAAAGAAGTCTGCTAACTGTTCTCATTTCCTGTCGTATATTCTCCTAAAAGGCTGCGATCGTCTGAGGCTTTTCGGTATAAACCCGCCACTTCAAGTAGCCTCTACGAAAGAAGTATGGGATGGTAAAATCGGGCGATCTTGCTGCCTGTTCGCATTCCTGTCGAATTCTTCTCCTAAAGGGCTGCGATTGTCTGTGGCTCTTTTGCATAAAGCCGCGACTTCAAGAAGCCTCAAAGAAAGAAGTCTGGGATGGTAAAATCGGGCGATCTTGCTTACTGTTCGCATTCCTGTCGAATATTCTCCTAAAGGGCTGCGATTGTCTGAGGCTTTTCGGCATAAACCCGCCACTTCAAGCAGCATCTAAGAAAGAAGTCGGCTAACTGTTCGTATTTCCTGTCGTATATTCTCCTTAATGGCTGCGATTGTTTGAGGATTGTTGCCATAAACCTGCGACTTCAAGTAGCCTCAAAGAAAGAAGTTTGGGATGGTAAAATCGGGCGATCTTGCTAACTGTTCGCATTCCTGTCGAATATTCTCCTAAAGGGCTGCGACTGTCTGAGGCTTTTCGGCATAAACCCGCCACTTCAAGCAGCATCTAAGAAAGAAGTCGGCTAACTGTTCGTATTTCCTGTCGTATATTCTCCTTAATGGCTGCGATTGTTTGAGGATTGTTGCCATAAACCTGCGACTTCAAGTAGCCTCAAAGAAAGAAATCTGGGATGGTAAAATCCGGCGATTTTTCTAACTGTTTGCATTCCTGTCGAATATTCTCTTAAAGGGCTGCGATTGCTTGAGGATTGTTGCCATAAACCTGCGAATTCAAGTAGCCTCAAAGAAAGAAGTCTGGGATGGTAAAATCCGGCGATTTTTCTAACTGTTCCCATTCCTGTCGAATATTCTCCTTCACGGCTGCAATTGTCTGAGGCTTTTCGGCATAAACCCACCACTGCAAGTAGCATCAAAGAAAGAAGTCTGCTAACTGTTCGCATTCCTGTCGAGTATTCTCCTAAAGGGCTGCGATTGTCTGAGGCTTGTTGCCATACACCTGCGACTTCAAGTAGCCTCAAAGAAAGAAGTTTGAAATTGTAAAATCGGGCGATCTTTCTAACTGTTCGCATTCCTGTCGAATATTCTCCTAAAGGGCTGCGACTGTCTGAGGCTTTTCGGCATAAAGCCGCCACTTCAAGTAGCCTCAAAGTAAGAAGTCTGGTATGGTAAAATCGGGCGATTTTTCTAACTGTTTGCATTCCTGTCGAATATTCTCCTAAAGGGCTGCGATTGTTTGAGGATTGTTGCCATAAACCTGCGAATTCAAGTAGCCTCAAAGTAAGAAGTCTGGTATGGTAAAATCGGGCGATTTTTCTAACTGTTTGCATTCCTGTCGAATATTCTCCTAAAGGGCTGCGATTGTTTGAGGATTGTTGCCATAAACCTGCGAATTCAAGTAGCCTCAAAGAAAGAAGTCTGGGATGGTAAAATCCGGCGATTTTTCTAACTGTTCCCATTCCTGTCGAATATTCTCCTTCACGGCTGCAATTGTCTGAGGCTTTTCGGCATAAACCCACCACTGCAAGTAGCATCAAAGAAAGAAGTCTGCTAACTGTTCGCATTCCTGTCGAGTATTCTCCTAAAGGGCTGCGATTGTCTGAGGCTTGTTGCCATAAACCTGCGACTTCAAGTATCCTCAAAGAAAGAAGTTTGAAATGGTAAAATCGGGCGATCTTTCTAACTGTTCGCATTTCTGTCGAATATTCTACGAAAGGCCTGCGACTGTCTGAGGCTTTTGGGCATAAACCCACCACTACCAGTAGCATAAACAAGTCTGCTAACTCTTGTCATTTCCTGTCGTATATTCTCCTTAACGGCTGCGATTGTCTGAGGCTTTTTTGCATAAAGCCGCGACTTCAAGAAGCCTCAAAGAATTAAGTCTGGGATGGTAAAATCGGGCGATTTATCTTACTGTTCGCATTCCTATCGAATATTCTCCTTAAGGGCTGCGATTGTCTGAGGCTTGTTGCCATAAACCTGCGACTTCAAGTATCCTCAAAGAAAGAAGTTTGAAATGGTAAAATCGGGCGATCTTTCTAACTGTTCGCATTTCTGTCGAATATTCTACGAAAGGCCTGCGACTGTCTGAGCCTTTTGGGCATAAACCCACCACTACCACTAGCATAAACAAGTCTGCTAACTCTTGTCATTTCCTGTCGTATATTCTCCTTAACGGCTGCGATTGTCTGAGGCTTTTTTGCATAAAGCCGCGACTTCAAGAAGCCTCAAAGAATTAAGTCTGGGATGGTAAAATCGGGCGATTTATCTTACTGTTCGCATTCCTATCGAATATTCTCCTTAAGGGCTGCGATTGTCTGAGGCTTTTTTGCATAAAGCCGCGACTTCAAGAAGCCTCAAAGAATTAAGTCTGGGATGGTAAAATCGGGCGATTTTTCTAACTGTTTGCATTCCTATCGAATATTCTCCTAAAGGGCTGCGATTGTCTGAGGCTTTTTTTCATAAAGCCGCGACTTCAAGTAGCCTCAAAGAAATAAGTATGGGATGGTAAAATCGGGCGATCTTACTTATTGTTCGCATTCTTGTCGAATATTCTCCTAAAGGGCTGCGACTGTCTGAGGCTTTTCGGCATAAACCCACCACTTCAAGTAGCATCAAAGAAAGAAGTCTGCTAACTGTTCGCATTCCTGTCGAATATTCTCCTAAAGGGCTGCGATTGTCTGAGGCACCTGCGACTTCAAGTAGCCTCAAAGAAAGAAATCTGGGAGGGTTTAATCGGGCGATCTTGCTATCTATTCGCATTTTCTGTCGTATATTCTCATTTAGGGCTGCAATTGTCTGAGGCTTGTTGACATAAACCCGCGACTTAAAGTTGCCCTTAGGAAAGAAGTCTGGGATGGTTAAATCGGGCGATCTTTCTTTCGCATTCCTGTCGAATATTCTCCGTAAGGGCTGCGATTGTCTGAGGCTGTTGGCATAAAATCGCGACTTCAAGTACCCTTTAGGAAAGAAGTCTGGGATGGTTAAATCGGTCAATCTTGCTGCACATGCCATATCGCCAAAACGGGAGATTATGTACCCAGAAAATTCTATCTTTACAATATCTATTGTGGATCAGCTGGATGTGCGGTTATTAAAACCACATATTCACCAAGTTCCGCCAATCCAATTCCGGCAGTAAGAAGTCGTTTATCATGGGTCTGTAACAGGGTCCGTCTACTAGCTTACTTATCGGGCTCCCGACCCGAGAAGAGTCTCTGCCTGAGACTCAATAGCCTCCCATCCTCTACGATCCCTGGCTCGCTGCTTCCAGTTGTCTAGACCAAGCGCTCTGTCATCCGCGATGGTTTTTTCTTTGTAACGTAGGTTCGGTCTTTCTTGCCTTCTCGAACCTGGGGGCTGGGATTCGAAGATCTTCTTAGCTGGAGCATTATTGTCCATTCGCTCGATGTGGGCAAGCCAATGTAGTCGACGTTTTTTGGCTTTTTGGACTACACCCACATCTAAGTACAGCTCAAAGAGTTCGCGGTTGTATCTTCTCCTCCATTCGCCCTCCTCGCGCAAAGAGCCAAAAATCCGCCGAAATATTTTTCTTTCGAAGGAGACCAGTATCAGCTCTCCCTTCTGGCAGGATAAGGATTTTGTAGAGCACACATTTCGTCTTTCGAGTTAAGGCCTGCTCAGAATGTATATCTGTAGCTGGTATCTTGCATCGCTGTCAAAAGAGAGATGCATTTCTTGCATGAAGTTGCCCTCTATTCAACTTCAACCTACAGATTCACGAAGATACACATTGTGTAAACGTTTACGGGTTGCCTTGAATTTAACTTTTCACTCGCATTCTGAGCAGGCCTTTAGTAGTTTTGAACCCAGTTGTTTCTCCAAACCGAAGTAGCAACCGTTTCCTAGGGTAATTCTTCGACGGATCTCCACTAATTAATTTTCTAATTTAAACCTTGAATCTATTAATAAATATTTAGTGTGTAACTAATTATGAAACTTGATTTCAATCATTAAATTTAACTCAGATATAAATACGAAAACCAGTAATTCGAAAAATAGGGGTATTTTATCCTGCCATTAACTGTAATGCTCGTGTAAAATTTAATCAATGCGGTAGAGCCATTACTAAGAACATCTTCGTTCCCTCTACATATTATACACCATGAGATGTTTGTCAACTCATTTCAAAAAAAAAGAAACTCAAACACACCAAAGCAAACTTATTTTATTTGCATAAACTTACCTTGAACTGACGACTCTTCTTCATCCCCCATACATGTACAGCTGCTGGTCTCGGTCGCTCCATCTTGCAGAGAAGGGTTAGTCTCCTCGGTTATGCTTCTGAATATGAATGTCAAATCAATGTTGTGTTTCACTAGTTTATATCTACCCCTTACAAAATAGAACTGGTTGCACTGATCCTTGCAGTTGGCGTCGGTTTATTCGATTTACGTGACGACATACGATGCAAAAATTCTTGGAATCCTGTTTTAGAAGATTTCGTATCTATCTCGTCTGTTGCCCCACTACTCCCACTACAACGACGGGTGGATCCAATAAAGCTACCCGGTGAGGATCCTGTAACCGCTGCTCGCTGAAAGGTGCGGCTTTGCAAATCTGGCTGTAGAGAATGTACGCGAAGAATCTCATGTTTATGCAAAGAGTCCTTTCTTTTCAGTTCCAGGGAATGTACTGCACGTCCGCCAGTTGCAGACAGACCAGAACGACGTCGAATAATTACATCTTCAGTCTGGCATTCATCTATCGGTATAGGCATATCGTACATTAAATGTCGTGACCCATAAACACTTGACCGTTTTTTTGGCTGGCGGTAAATGGCGGATGGCAAGGACTAGAAAAAAAATTAAATTTAATTGAATAATAATTATGAATTTTAAATAACATACAACAGCGGAAGGTTCGATTTCAGCTGTGCTGTGAGAACATTGAAGTCCAATTTTTGCTACATTTTTAAATAACTTCCATCGCTCTCGAGCAGTGCGTCCTGGACTAAAAACAGATATCGAGGAGAGAAAAATGTTTAAATAAATTAATAAAAATATAAATAGGTATGCAATCCGCTGATACAATCGTGTTGTTTTTAAATATGAGCGTTACCAAGAAATAATCAAATTAGTCTACCTACACCTCTACATGAGCTGCACCGCATAGCTGGGCAACATGTGAGTTAAACTTTTTATGCCCTATCACATAGGGGTACATTAGTTTTAATGCAAAGTTTGTAATATCGATAAATAATTGTAAAGCATATAGATCGACTTTGAATCGCTAGCTGAGTCGTTTAATTATGTCCGTCTGTCCATCCGCCCGCACGTCACCAGTTTTGGGCCTTAAAAGTTGAGCTTGGTACACTTACTCCTTGTTGCCCCCAGAAGAATAAGTTAAACGTTTTAAAAATCCGCCCACTCCCACGCCTCCTTAAGCTTTTTTTTTCGTTGAACCATATGTTGTGACAATGTCATTTCTAAGTTTTTAGCCACGCCAACTTTTTGGGGAAATTAGTTTTAAAGATTGGATGGGACGGTATAAGGTTTAAAACAATTCGAAAAGCAGATTGTAGCCATCTTATATGTTTTTTTTTAATAGTATATGGGTGTGCCGATAGATGCTCGCAACCAAGAATGAGGCCTTCAAGGCTAAGCTGCAGGTGAAGACGAGAGCGCCATTAAGCTCTATAGGCAGAGAAGAAGGGAAGAACTCCGGCTTTTCAGAAAGAAGAAAAAAGAGCATGAAAATCGAGCGATCGAAGATATAGGTGCCACTTCAGGAACGATGGTACAATGATACAAGGATTGAACAGAATTCTGTCGAGATGAACAAGGAAATATCTTAGTTGAGACACAGTCGATGCTGAGGATATGGAAGAACCACTTCTGCAGACTGTTAAACGGCCATGACAAACAACATTCCGCTGTCAGGCAGAACGAACCATTTAATATTGGCAACGGCAGCGAAAACTGCCAACCACCCGACCTAAGGGAAGTGAGGATAGTAATATATAAACTCAAGCTTGATAAGGCCGCCGGAAATAACGGCCTTCCCGTTGAGCTTTATAAAGCTGGCGGAACCGACTTGGTAAGTAACATCCACCAACTCATAAGCCATATCTGGTCGGATGAAAGTATGCCTGAAGAATGTAACCTCAACATCGTTTGCCTGATCGACAAAAAAGGAGACCCTCTGAACTGCGCCAACTACAGACGCATAAGTTTTCTCAACATCGCCTACAAGATCCTATCTGCCATCATATGTGAACGCCTCAAACCGTTTACCAACAACCTGATCGGCCCTTATCAGTGTGGTTTTAGGCCAGGAAAGTCCACAACCGATCAAATTTTCACACTTCGGCAGATCCTGGAAAAAACCCAAGAAGTCCAAATCGATACCCACCACCTATTTATCGATTTCAAAGCCGCATACGACAGCATTTATAGAGACGAACTATACAGAGCCATGTCTAGTTTTGTTATACCGCTCAAACTCGTCCGTTTGTGTAAGATGACGATGGAGAATTCTGGCTGCTCCATCAGGGTCGGAAACGACCTCACCGACACATTCGATACCAAAAAAGGATTTAGACAAGGCGATACGCTGGTCAATATAGACCCATGGTGATGCTCGTTGGGGGTCCACTTGTGTGGTTGGTTCATTCATTGTCCCGTTACTGTCCATTGTTGTTAGCCTCTCTCCAGCCATCCAGATGTTGTTGCAAACCTGGAAAGATTAGGGAGAGGGATTTCGGATAGATCCGTGAGGTCATGGAAAAAGTATTTTCCTAAGGTTCTCATTAAGTTTTGGGCCTTAAAAGTTGAGCTTGGTACACTTACTCCTTGTTGCTCCCAGAAGAATAAGTTAAACGTTTTTAAAATCCGCCCACTCCCACGCCTCCTTAAGGTTGTTTTTTGTTGAACCATATGTTGTGACAATGTCATTTCTAAGTTTTTAGCCACGCCAACTTTTTGGGGAAATTAGTTTTAAAGATTGGATGGGACGGGAGAAGGTTTTAAACAATTCGAAAAGCAGATTGTAGCCATCTTATATGTTTTTTTTTATTAGTATATGGGTGTGCCGACAGATGCTCGCAACCAAGAACGAGGCCTACAAGGCTAAGCTGCAGGTGAAGAAGAGAGCTGCCATTGAGCTCTATAAAAAGTATTTTCCTAAGGTTCTCATTCTTAATTGGCTGAGGCCTGGGCAGTGGCACAGAAAGTGGAGGGTATGCTCGTGTATTTCTTCATCACCGCAGCCTCTACAGACACAGAGGTCATCATCTATGAGATGCATTTTCCGTTTGTGGCTTTTTAGTAAGTTGTGTCCAGTAAGAATCTCAAATAAAGTCGAGACAGATTTCCTGTTTCTTCGAAGTAGGTTATGAATTCTGGCTTTGTTATACTCAGGCCACAACCTTTTGGAAGTTTCACAGGTGTGAAGGTAGTTCCACCTGTTTTTGGCAGAAATCAGTATTTTCTGACCTACCCGAGATTTGAGATCACATAGTGGTGGTTAGACAGACTGGTCTGCTTGGTCAATGCTGGAGGCAGATCCGTTTCTCGCCAGTTCATCAGCCATTTCATTGCCCTGCATACCTCTGTGTCCGGGGACCCAGCAGAGCTTAACATTATGCTGGACGCCAAGAACCTTTAGCTCCTAACGAAAACGCTTCACAAGCTTAGCTTTTATTCCAGCCTGACTGTCAATAAAGATGGTGATATCATCTGGTAGTATCGCCAGCATTGAGGTCGCTTTGGCTGCCTCTGCCACTACCAATATCTCGGCCTGGAAGACACTGCTGCGGTCAGGGAGACGAAAGGTGCTGTTTAGCTTTAGTGTTTCTGAAAACACTCCAGCTCCAACTCCTACATCCATTTTTGAACCATCAGTGTAAATGGATATGGTTTCGGTGCCCAATTCGTTCTTCTCCCACTCCTCTCTGCTTGGAAAGATACAGGAGAATGGTCTTTGAAAGTCATGGTGAGGCAGCATGTAGTCAGAGGATACAGCTGAGCCCAGATATCTGTGTAGAATTTGGGCATGTCCTCCTGAGTTCGATTTCCAGCAGTTGAGCTGGCTGATTCTTAGAGCACTTTTGGCTGCAGATTCTTGCATGTAAAGGTCTAGCGGTAGCAGGTTAAGGATGGTTTCCAGTCCCGCTGTTGTTGTGGTTCTCATTGCGCCAGTAGCGCCCACACATGCTATCCTCTGTACCTTTGTCATATTTTTCAGATGGGTGACTTTATTTGTGGATTGCCACCAGACAAGCCCCCCATATGTTAATATAGGTCTTACAATGGCCGTGTACATCCATAGGATGATCTTGGGGTTCGGACCCCAGTTTTTTTTTCGAATATTCGGTTACACGTATAGAAAGTGACTGTGGCCTTTTTAATGCGCTCGCGCACATTTAGGTTCCAGTTGGGTTTTGTATCAAGAATGACACCCAGATATTTTGCACTATCGGCTAGTTTGAGGCTAGTTCCATCGATAGCCGGTAGGTCGAACATTGGTAAATTCCTCTTAATACATGGTAAAGATGTATATCTATCAAAACCTATATACAGCACTCTATCTTGGCTCAATCTTGAATTAATTTGACTCTCACTTATTATACTTTAACTTAGAGTTACAAAAATGTTGTTGTAAATCAATTAATCTTTGTGACAAAAAATGCCATGTTTATAGAATCATGTAGTTGTTCAAGAAGACCAAAAAAAATTTCTTACCAAAGTTTTTCTTTCTCTTCTGATGTAGTAATTATTGAATTCCAGCGTCTCACAATTTCGGAATTATTTATTTCGATATCCTTATAACTACCAGCAGCTTGCATACTACCATCTTTCATTACGACTATCTGTAAAATGTATCTCATTTATGTATATGTGTTTCTATTGCTATTTTCGAATCTCGTCAAATATTCCTGACATTCGAATTACCAATTACTTACATAGTCTGCGTTGTGAATCAGTTGCAGTCGTTGGGTAACCAGGATGACAGTCCGATTGGCTTTCACTAACATTTTCATAATGCTGTTCTTGAATACGTGTTTGGCAACTTCATTGTCCAGAGAAGAAAGTGGATCATCCTGTCAATAAAAAAAAAACATTCATTGAATATTTTCTCGACTAAAACGTATAACCAGAGGGTTGGAATATGCCACCTCTGGGTAATTCATTGAATATAGTAATTCGATTGAATGGTAGAATGTAAACGGAAGTATCTTTTTCACTTTTTGTGCCAATAATTTAATCATTTCAAATGCACACAATGCATTCTATAAAGTGGGTAAGGAAGCTTGTTTACTTTGAAATTATGCACACATATAGATATAACTTACCATAATCACAACGTTAGCCGAGGAGTATAATGACCTGGCTATAACTACTCGCTGCCTTTGTCCGCCAGATAAATTTATACCTCGTTCGCCGATTATTGTCAAATCACCATCGGGCATTAGTTCGATATCGGGCTTGAGGGCACATGAATCTAGAACCATGTCATAGCGTTTTGGTCGAAACGATTCACCGAAAAGAATGTTCTCACGTATACTAGCGTTCAGTACCCATGGTACTTGAGGGACGTAAGCGATTGTTGAAAACCTGGAAAATATAAAAAAATATATAAAATATAGTACAAGAATATGCACACATGATATAGTTAAATAAACGCGAGCTAATCATGCCTCTTAAAGAAGCAACTTAAATCCACTCTCCGTACCACATCATTTATTGAACAAAATTAAAAATTAAAAGATACGCAAGGATCACTCCAGGATCTTTAGAAAATTTATGAAATATGTCGAGAGTCCAAAACCTTTTTTTGTGATTTTTCGTTTATGGCCAGAATTGAAAATTAAGTTAAGTTAAGAGTTTTAAATTATTGCTACAAATGAATTTAAATTTAATTAAATTAGACAATACAGTTGAAGAAAACTCGATGATTTTTTTTTAAATTTGATCTAAATACAAAAATCTGCTATTCGAGTTTTTTTTGAGGAAAACTGGGTATGAAGTTTTATTTCAATATAAACGTTAATGATCGTGTTAAGCTTATTAGAAATCCATTTTTGAGCAATTTTTGAAAAGTTTTAGTTTTACCAAAAACCTTTATATGGTAGGAACCATTAGTTTTGACCCTATAATTCCAATTCCAAAAACCACTCCGGATATTGAATCAACAACTTTGTATATTAAGCTTGAAGATAATCCGACTTTTCGAGGTATCCGTCGGAACGGACAATTTTCCGCAACGCATACTTCGTCGGAAGTTCAAATTCCATTCGAGGTATTTGTCATCGGAAAAAAATATTACACAAATGCTACGGCTTCACTTCACTACAATTCGTAAATAAATTCCGCAAAGAATTTGTGTCGGAGGAAATCGGAAAAAGAATTCCACTTAGCTATCAAACATTGCATAGAAAGTCTCGTGTCCAGTTAAGCGAAGCAAAAAAACACTTCCCCTATGCTGGAATGAAGATCTCTCCAATCTCAGACAGACGACCAGATCGATCTTCAATATCTGCCACAAACACAATTTCTGGCAGCCTTATAAGGACTGTTTAAGGGAGGTTTGGATGTATTATTGCCATTAGATTGAAACCCTCAAGGACTCCGCTAGACTAAGCAAAATTCTGTCTAAGGAACACTCCAACCCTTCTTTTCTGAGAAGGTCAGATGGAGGGTGGACAGAATTCTCTACGGAGACTCTGGAAATCTTGTTAAACACATACTTTCCGGGAAGCAGTGATACTAGTACGGAACCCGGGAGATGTCGGCAAGTACTAGGTGGGCCAAAAGAGATCACCCTATTGGAAGATTGTCTTACTGCGCAAACACTGCGCCATTTGGCCACCAACCTTGATGATTATTGGAGACCACGTGAGACGTTGCCAATAGTGGCAGGCCCCGGAGCACCCGTTGTGCCGAGAATATCGCCGCTGTTGCCGAGGATGTCGAGCTTTCGCCAGAAACATCGACCAGACGCCGTGCCTCGCAATAAGCCATCTTGTTAAACACACACTTTCCGGGAAGCAGTGATACTAATACGGAACCCGGGAGATGTCGACAAGTACAAGGTGGGCCAAAAGAGATGACCCTATTGGAAGATTGTCTTACTGCGCAAACACTGCTCCATTTGGCCACCAACCTTGAAGATTATTGGAGACCACGTGAGACGTTGCCAAGAGTGGCCGGCCCCGGAGCACCCGCTGTGCCGAGAATATCGCCACTGTTGCCGAGGATGTCGAGCTGTCGCCAGAAACATCGACCAGGCGCCGTGCCTCTGGTCGTGCAGCTACCTGTCCACCGCCAAACGCGTGTAACCTACGCCCAAACCATCCTCAATCTCGAGGACGAGGTGCACGATTTTTCGACCAAAATCATAATGAGCGATGAGGCTCATTTACACCTCAGCGGGTACGTGAACAAGCAAAAATATCGCTTCTGGGGCACCGAAAATCCACGAGTAATGCACGAGGAGCCATTACACCCGCTCAGAGTTGCTGCATGGTGCGCTGCTCACGCTGGAGGAGTCATCGGACCATTTTTTTCGAGAACGCCGATGGTCGAACGACAACAGTGAACGGTGCGCGTCATAGGGCCATGTTAACCGAGTTTTTTTTGCCGCAATTAGTCGAATTATGACTGGAGGAAATGTGGTTCCAAAAGGACGGAGCAACGGTACACACTGCGCGAGGCATTTAGAATAAAAAATAGAGAGCCATAGAACAGCGGATGACTTCTTTTGGCCCACCTTGTACAAACTGAACCACACCACCAAACAGTAGATAATATGAAATCAGTAAGGAGGAAAAGATTTTCTGGGCTATTAATAGCTTCTCTCCGTTTAAGTCTCCGGGACCAGACGGCATACTGCCAGTTATACTGCAGAGAACGCGAGACCTAACAGTGCCATGGCAGGCGACAATTTTTAGAAGCTGCCTAATACTTAACCATGAACCTTATTTGTGGAGACGCGCTCGAGTGGTATTTATACCAGGCAATCTCAGCCATGAGACCGCGAAGGACTTCAGACCAATCAGTCTAACCTCCTTAGTACTAAAAACCCTGTAGCGCATTTTAGACATCCATATGCGAAGTTTTCTAGAAGAATCTTCGCTTTTCAAATCACAGCACGCCTACCTCAAGGGCAGATCAACGGAAACAGCTCTCCACGAGGTAGTGCGGACAATCGAAAAATCCTTACACTACAAGGAATACACGCTAGCCTCCTTCTTAGATATAGAGGGAGTTCTCAATGGAGCTATTCTTGAATCTCTGATCGAGCTAGGTATAGAGGATAGATTCCTCTAGCCAACGGATAGTCTCTATGCTCAGAACAAGAATTATCCAGGCAAGACTGGAAAATAGCCACTTAACCAAATCTGCCCACAGAGGAACGCTACAGGGTGGCGTCATCTCTCCTCTACTCTGGCTTATGGTTACGAAAAAAAATTCAATGAGACGAGGAACTGGTCAAAGTTGTCGCGTATGCGGATGACGTGGTGATACAAGTGTCAGGAAAATTCCCCTCTGAAATCATGGGCACTGCTCTAGACAAGGTTAGCTCCTGGGCTGCAAGTTATGGCCTCGGCGTAAACCCGAGCAAAACGGAATTGGTGCTATTTACCACCAAAACCAAAATACCCGACTTCACCCTCCCCCGTCTTAATGCCAAACCACTCACACTATCTTTCAGCGCTAGGTATGTGGGTATCATGCTTGACCCCAAACTTAACTGGAAACACAACATCGAACATAGAGTAAGGAAGGGGTGTGTTGCCTTCTATGCTTACAGCAAACCCTTTGGAATGAAGTGGGGACTTAAATAAAAGATGACCTTGTGGTACGTCCAATTCTCATATGGCTCACTAGTATTGTGACCCGCTTTGAGTTAACTCTACAACCTTACAAAACTAAAAAGGCTGTAGAGAACAGCCAGTATACGCACCACGGGCGTGCTGAGGTCAGCGCCAACGGATGCCCTTACTGTGCTATTGCATCTCATGTCCCTCGACCTACACATTAAAGATACCGCTTTAGCTCAGTAAGACTCAATGAGTCAGGATGCTGGAATGCAAGGCCGTATGGCCACAGTTATATCTTGGACTCGTTACCAAACGGCGCGACGGGGTCAACAACAGACTACATAACACCTATACTAAGCTTCAAGAAAGACTTCCACGTAGGATTTCCTACCAGAGCTCAGTGGAAGAGAAACGAAGTAGTAAGAGATTTCGAAACGGTCGCGTACACCGACGGATCTAAGATGAGCTTTGGTGTGGGGTCCGGAGTCTACTCGGAACCACTGAAAATATCAGTAGCATACCGCCAACCGGACTTTGACAGCGTATTCCAGGCGGAACTACTGGCTATCCGAGAGGATCGCACGCTACTGAGGCGTGACACCACGGAAAAGCAAAATATTGCTATTCTTATAGACAGTCAAACGGCCGTAAAGGCCATCAACTCGGCTACCATATCCTCCAAACTGGTACAGGAATGCCGGAACGAACTTGCCCCCCTTGGCGAACGCTTCAGGGTCACACTTGGGTTCCAGGGCATAGTGACATTGAAGGAAACGAGCGAGCAGACGAGCTGGCCAGGCAAGGCTCAGCTCTTCACGGCTCACTTGCGACAAGGGTCCGTATCCCGTTAGGAACGGGATACTTCCTGAAAAAGGCCGACTCCAAATGGAGAAGGTTAACAAATTGCGTCATATCAGAATAAACGATCTACTAAATATTACCCGCCCAGATATCGCAAAAATTACAGCGATTGTCACGGGGCACTGGGCAATTGGAGACCATGCGGCCAAACTAGGGATCCCACACAACCTTCAATGCCGCAGTTGCGGGAACACAAGTGATCATCTGCAAATGTCCGGCACTAGCAAGAGCCAGATTGCCTGCGTTAGACCAACCATTTTTCGACAACCTTAGCGACATTTCAGGTAAAAGGATACAAGATCTTATCCGTTTTCTAAACCTGGGTCTAGAGGCCGCCTAGGCGGCATGACAACCACAACAACAATCATAATAAAGGTCACACGGGTAGTGGTAACAAAAAGGCACATAAGTGCTACTTTGGTTCATGCCGAACCGCCACCTCTACCTTCCTACTACCTACCTAGCTCTCAAAAATTTAATGAAAAATGCCCCTGAAAGCACTTCAACGCAATTCACCGGGATGCGTTACAAAATGTCGGAAAATTTACCGAACAGCTTTTCGGAAGAATACCTCGAAGCAAAAATCATCCGAATCGTACAAAATCGGAGAATGTTCCGCTCCGATGAATGCCTTGATAGGTCTGACTATAATAAGCCCATCCAACGAGCTACTGCCGATTCCCGCCAGCGTGCCTCCTGGTTGTCACAATAACGTTATTGCTTTCGCAAATGAAACAGGGCGACAAAAAACGGCGAAACGGTCGAATGTGAATTTCTCACAACATTTTGGTAAGGGGGTGACTGGGCCAGGGTTGTGATTTGGGTATGACACATCAACTTAATTTGTCCCCATGGAGTGAAGTGAAGAACCATTGGACAAATTAGCAAAAATGGCTGACAAAACAGCTGAAACAACAAATTTATTCAGCGTATCAGCAACAAAAAAAAACAATTTTACATACATGGGATTTTTCATTGTATGTCATCTGGAGGTGGTCTCAAGAGTTGGAAAAAGGAATTCGTTTTAATAGGGATTCTTCAATATTCCGTTCAGCCAGTCGAGGAGGAATTGACACTCAGACACGAGCAGATCCAAAAGGGGGATGTTGGTACCATAATAGATTAAGAGCCCTCACTCGAACTACTAAGGAGATCCTATATAAGACCGCTCTACGGCGCTGAAGCATGGACCATAGCAAAAGCGGATGAAGAAATCCTTGTTCGATTCCGTTTGCGTTGAGGGGCTATGGATACGAAGATTCAACTACGAACTATACGACACCAATACTCCGGCTCGCAGAGTCTTCGATTCCTAGCCAGACGTCGGACGCAGTAGAGGAAGACCTCGAAGTGGCGCGCACAAGTAGGAACCCACCTCAACCAACTTGGAGTGCGCAACTGGAGGCAGTAAGCTAAGGAAAAAACCCTAGTGTATTCCAAGCTGAGCTCCATGCCATAAATAATGCGCAAACCTAATACACAACTCAGGTATTAAAGGCGCAAACATCCATATATTCACGGACAGTCAAGCAGCTATAAAAGCCCTTAGCTCACACATCATTGACTCCAAGTCAGTACTACACTGCTACAACTCCCTCCAAACACTCAGTTCCAGGAACAAAACCAGACTATGGTGGGCCCCCGGACATAAGGGAGTTGAAGGTAACAAAAAAGCTGATGAACTAGCCAGAAAAGGTTCGGAAACCCCCTTCATTGCACCTGAACCCTTCTGTGAAATCCCCAAATCAGCCTAAATCTGGTCATACAAAACTGGGAACAAAACAAATGTGTTTCATACTGGGGACAGGCCAAACGAGCTATTCAGCCCTTCAAATCAGATGCCAATAAGATACTAAATCTTCGCAGGCACGATATCAAAAACTTAGTAGGCTACCTAACTGGTCATCACGGTCTGCGATATCACCTAAACAAAATGCTTCTAGTCGACTCACCGGAGTGCAGACTATGTCTAGAAGAAGACGAAACAACCGAGCATATCATATGTGAATGCCCGGCCCTTTACGGTATAAGAAGGGAATCTTTCTTCAGGGAATTTTTAAGTCCCGAAGAACTGAGGAAATCTTCGGCTACAGCTACATTAGGAAAGTAGAAGCGCTACTAACCTAAAAATCATCTGACGTCAAGCACAATAGATCTGTTGGGTCGATGTGTATATAACTGCTTAGGCAGGTCAGAATTTAATAAAAAAAAAAGCTTAGGACCGGGGTAATTGGAGAGGCATGTTGGTTGAGACCCAGGTTCATCCCGGACTGTAGACCCACTTAAGTATGTTTATGGTTCTGCAAAAAAAAAAACAGGTTATTCTATAGATGCTATGGGATAGGCTTTACGCGTCGCTTTTTATTAATAACGAACCCAAAAAGTGGGCCGAACCGAAAAACGTTTTTTTAGAAAACGCACCCATATTGTCTAAAAACGTTATTCAGACCGTTTTTCGAAATTCTATACTGTTTGGCTTAAACAAAGGTTTTACTGAAAATGGGGAGTAACAGTGGGCGGCTTTTAAAAAATATGTACGCTTGTTTTGCTTCGTCGGACAGAGAGTTCTTGTACCGAATTTCATTACCCAAGCTCAAATTTATGGCCCGAAAATCGGTGATACACCAGACGGACGAACAAACAACTAACGAGTCAGTCCATATACTTCAAGATATATCTATCTAAATTATTTTTCTATGTTACAAACGATGTCAAAACGACATGTTATAGGGCATAATCAGGTTTATTGTGAGAAGGGAAGGGACACTACGGAAAAGTCGAACTAAATTCCTTATTTAGGTTCAAACCCAATCTAGACTATATCGACTCCTTTGTTGCCATTGCAATTTTCAAAGTTCATGGGGTACCTTTGATTACATTGGATTTGTAATTCATTTCTTTTTTATGATAATTTTATTACCTCAGGTCCCCAAATCGGTGGTGCAAAATCTATGGAATCCACATTTGTTGATTCGTTGAATCGTTGAATCGACATATATATCCAAGAATCTGTATTCTACGACTGTTTCCTATTTTCCAGGTGTAATTATTCATTGGAAAACATATTCCACCACTTGTATGTGAGGTGGGCTATATAGGTAATTAGGAAATGTTAGACCCAGGTATAACTTGGGTGTTAACCAGCATTAAAACATGAATAGCATGCGTTAATGTTCAAATTATAAACTAATTGCCTCCATTGTTTCTTCTGAGCAAGGGCGAACATTGTCTTGTGATGCCACAAGGCATAATTTAACGATAGATACGCATGTAGTATGGTTTTATGTAGTCGGCCTACTTAAAGTAATAAATTTCCAAATTGGAGATCTCCCTAAGTGGGTAAATATCTTCGTGTTTGGTTTTTACGTCCTAGCTCCAAGGGAGTGTCAACTACCAAATCACCGCGCGGCGATGGAAACAGGTGTGGAGAAAAAAAAACCCTCAAGCGGGTGATAATTCGCCGACTAAAAAACTTCAAAAGCTGACAATTCTAAACCAGAAGGTAGCATCGCTAATGAAAACAACAACAACATCATCTGCTAATGCTGAAGGAGCAGCACAAGCAACGGCAACCGTAGAAATTAGTGAGATAAGGAGAAGGTGGTTACCGTCCTTACTTACATTTTTCCTTAAAACGATGGAAATCATTGATAGACACATAACAGATGGCCCAGTAAACCATTATGCCTATCAACCAGGAAAATCGACAACTTATGCTCTTCAGGAACTCATCATCCTAATTGAGATACCCCTAAAGAGCAAAGAAGTTGCTGTGGGCTGCTTCCTTGACATCGAAGGAGCTTTTGACAGCACCGAACATGCCCAAATAGAAAAATGCATCCACAACACAGGCGTAGACAGTACCACATGTAAATGGATAAAGCACATGCTTAACAGTAGAAATATAAATGCTTCATTCGGCAATGACAGAATAATCAGGTTGCCCACAGGTAGGTGTTTTATCCCCCCTACTATGGTCCATCGTAGTAAATGAGCTACTAAACATACACAACAATGATCGTTTCTATGTCCAATGATACACCGATGACATTGCTATCATAATCAGAGGTAAATTCGAAGAAACAATCTCAGAACTCCTACAGAGGGCAATAAACCTAGTTGCTGACTGGTGCAACAAAGATGGCCTAACAACCCCAAAAAAAAAAAATAATTGCATTCAGAAAAATACGAAATCGGAATAAGCTAAAAAAAGAAACCCACTCTGGTGAAACCATGGAGTTTTCAAAAGAAGTCAAATACCTGGGACTGACTGTGGATGAAAAGCTCACTTGAAACTTTCACCTCACAAAAACCATAGACAAAGCCAGGATCTCCCTGTGGACCAGCAGAAGTCTAATTGGTAAAAGCTCTGCTATGGCCATGAGGGCAATTTAGTTGTAAAGCCCTCATTCGAACTAATAAGGAGATTCTATACAAAACACTGATCATACCAGTCCTGCTCTAAGGCACTGAAGCATGGACCGTATCAAAAGCGGATAAAGATATCCTTGCTGGTCTGGAGAGAAGAAATCTTCGAAAATTCTTCGGTCCCGTTTGCGTTGATGGGCTATGGAGACGAAGATTCAACCACGAGCTATACGATCTGTACAGTGACAAACCCCTAGGGAAAAAAAAACTTCGCATTGGACGTTTAAGATGGCTTGGAAATGTAGAGTGAATGGAAACCAATTCACCGACTGTCAGAGTCTTCGATTCCCAGGCAAGTAAAGGAGATCTCCCTCAACCAAAACATGAACTGCGCAACTGTTGGCAGTTAGCTAAGGGCCGGGCTAATCAAAGAGGCATGTTTGTTGAGCTCAGGTTTACGCCGGACTGTAGCACCACTTAAGAAGAAGGGAACCTTTTTTTTAGGCGCACTAAATTAGCCTAAATTGATCTATAGAAAAAAGTTTGTATCCCCTTTCCCAAAGGGGTATATTAGTTTTGACATTAAGTTTGTAACATAGGGAAATAATTTCGACAGATATACCTTAAATTATATGGATAGAATCAAATTCGCTAGCTGAAACGATCTAGGTAAACCGTCCGTCCGTCTTGGTGCCACCGATTTTTGGGTCTTAAATTTTGAGTTAGAGTTATGAAATTTGATTTTAAGGCTCTCTGTCCGACGAAGCAGAGCAAGTGTAGATATTTTTAAAATCCAGCCACTGTAAAACGTTGTTTTTGCCCAAACTGTCAAGCATAGCATGAATCTCAATATCTATATATTGCCCATATAAAGTATTTTGCCAAGCCCACTTTTTGGGGGCGTTTTCTTACAAAAAAAAAAACATTTTTCAGTGAAATTTTAGAAAATCTCGAAAAAAAACGTTCGATAAAAATATTTCGAGAATAATACTGTAGACATTTCGTCTGTAGATCATTTTAACCCACGCCCACTTTTTGGGGGTGT
The DNA here is from genome assembly GCA_932526625.1 of Rhingia campestris. Lineage (NCBI taxonomy): Eukaryota > Metazoa > Arthropoda > Insecta > Diptera > Syrphidae > Rhingia > Rhingia campestris. The sequence goes on from OW052185.1 coordinate 94,180,954, forward strand.
TGTTCTAGAAAAAACGATTTGTAAAGCCTATCTCATAGCATATCCATGGAAAAACGTCGTTTTTTGTTGAACCATAAAATATTTAGATAGTTTGAACAAAATTCAGTCAATTTTTAGCAACCTTTGGGGACATTAATTATTTGGATGGAATGGGATAGGGTATTCAACGATTCGAACTGCTGATTGTACCCTTCTCATATTTTTTTTTCAAATTTCCTTAAAGTTGACCCGAAATCTGTTTTAAGCGTCGGCGTGGTTAAAAAACATTTATACAGACGAAATATACATATAACGGTATCTCAACATACACTTGATGATTATCATCACTCCAAATGTTGTTGTTAATAGCGGAGCCGAGGTAGACAAAGTCCCGTACTACCTCAAAGTTTTATCTGTCAATGGTGACGTTCTGTCCAATTCGTCAATGTTGTGTGCCCTTTCGTGTTGACAGCATATACTCAGCCTTACTCTCATTTACTGCTAAACCCATTTTTGCCGCTTCCTTCTCTATACTAGCAAACGTTGGTATGACATCACGTTGAGTCCTACCAATGATGTCAACATCGACGGCGTATGCTAGTAGTTGCACTGATTTATGGAAAATTGTGACTCTGGTGTTAGCTCGGGAGTTTTGCACAAACCTCTCAAGAATCAAATCGAAGAAGTCAATGACAGCGCATCGCCTTGGCTAAATCCTTTTTTGGTATTGAATGTGTCGTTGAGGTCGTTTCCGACCCTGATAGAGCAACGAGAATTCTCCATCGTCATCCTACACAAACGGACGAGTTCGGGCGGTATACCAAAACTAGACATGGCTCTGTATAGTTCGTCTCTATAAATACTGTCGTATGCGGCTTCGAAATCGATAAATAGGTGGTGGGTATCGATTCGGACTTCTTGGGTTTTTTCCAGGATCTGCCGAAGTCTGAAAATTTGATCGGTTGTGGACTTTCCTGGCCTAAAACCACACTGATAAAGGCTGATCACTTTGTTGGTAAACGGTTTCAGGCGTTCGCATATTACGGCAGATAGAATCGTGTAGGCGATGTTGCCTCTGTAGTTGGCGCAGTTCAGAGGGTCTCCTTTTTTGTGGATCAGGCAAATGATGCTGAGGTTCCATTCTTCAGGCAAACTTTCAGCCGACCAGATTTGGCTTTGGAGTTGGTGGATGTTACTTACAAAGTCATCTCCGCCAGCTTTATAATGCTCAGCGGGAAGGCCGTCATTTCCGGCGGCCTTATTAAGCTTGAGTTTAGATATTGCTATCCCCATTTCACATAGGTAGGGTGGTTGTCAGTTTGGCAGTTTTCGCTGCCGTTGCCAATATTAAATGGTTCGTCCTGCCTGACAGCGGAATGTTGTTCGTCATCGCCGTTTAACTGTCTGCAGAAGTGGTTCATCCATATCATCAGCATCGACTTTGTCTCAACTACGATATTTCCTTGTGTTCATCTCGACAGGATTCTGTTTGAGCCTTGTATCCTTTGCTTTGACGTTTTACACTTTGGTAAAACTTGCGAACATCGTTCCTGGAGTGGCACCTCTCTATATCCTCGATCGCGCGCTTTTCTTGCTCTTTTTTCTTCTTTCTGAAAAGCCGGTGCTCTTCCCTTCTTCTTTGCCTATAGAGCTCTCATCTTCACCTGCAGCTTAGCCTTGTAGGCCTCGTTCTTGGCTGCGAGCATCTGTCGGCATTCATCAGACCAGGGATTTCTTGCTGGTGGCCGCGAGAAACCTACAACATCAGTTGCGGCTGATCTAATGGCTTTGTTGGCATTGTTGAAATTGTTCTTCGACATTAGATGCTGGAGGTGGTGTGAATCGAGAGGTTAAGGGTTACGCGTTTCGCGAAGGCCTTGTCGGTCTCTTGCGATTGCAGTCTTTCGAAATTCAATTTTTTCACAGTATTTCTGGTTTGTTGTGGAGCGGTGGATATCTGCATCCTTACCTCCTTACAAGGTAGTGGTCCGAGTCGATGTTAGCCCCTCGGAATGTTCGGACATCCAAAATACTGGATGCATGCCTCTAGTCTATCGCAATTTGATCAATTTGGTTGACCTTTCGTTGATCTGGAGACCGCCATATCCCCTTATGGATATCGAGGTTAGGAAATCGTGTGCTGGCTATAGTGGCATTTCGTTCCGTAGCGAAGTCAATTAGCCTAAGTCCGTTAACAGAGGTGTTGTCGTGTAGGCTATATTTTCCGACAATACTGCTAAAGATGTCTTTTCTTCCCACCTTTGCGTTAAAATCTCCCAGTACGATTTTAACATCGTACTTTGGTAGTCGCTCAGAGGTTTTGGCAAGGAGCTCATAGAAGCAATCCTATCATTTTTTCCCTCCTTTGGAACGTGAGCGCATATAAGGCTTATGTTGGCGAATTTGGCCTTGATGCGGATTGTTACAATGCGTTCGCTAATGTCTTGGAAATATAAGACTTCTTGCCTAAGTCTGGCATTTATAACAAATCCGCATCCGAATAGTAGCTGTTTCTGCTCACTATAACACGGTCCATAGTAGATGTTACAGTTTTCCATCCTCTTTTTGCCCGGCCCATCCCATCGTATTTTCTGGATGGCAGTAATGTCTGCTTTGTAGCAGTTTATGACTTCCGCTAGTTGTTCGCCTGCACCCTTCCTGTTAAATGTTCTCACATTCCAGGTGCAAATACGAACGTTGTTGTCCTTTTTTCGTTTAGCAGGGTCGTCAGCAAAAATATCAGTCCTTTCCGAGGCTATTGGTTGCTTCGTAACAATGGTTTTTTCCTGGGTGGGTAGTTAACCCAAAGAACAACCACAAACTTGGAGGGCCAATTCCAATTTATTAGATACCCCTAGGACATGGGGCCATCATAATCCACTACGGGATTGAGTGCTGCCGTTGACCTTTCGGTTCATCCGCCACCAGCTCTGTTCAAGGAGCCTGACTTACCCTTGAAATTCCTAGTTAACCGTTTGTCCGAATATGTCGAAGAAAACGGACTTTTGAATTTAGGTCATATCTGAAAAATAGTCAATTTCTCGAAATTTGTGTATGAAATATATAACTATTACTGATTGCAATAACTCCACATAATTAGTTTCGTCCCAACTATTTCTTAACTGAATTTTCAGTTTTGGCCAATAACATTCATTACAATTCCATGGACACCAATTTGTTTTCAAATTCCGAAACAGAAGTTCATATAATCATAGTTCCTGGTAATGTTTATCCATAACCAAAATAAATTAGGCCAAGCTATGAAAATCGTCAAAATTCTGGCATGCATGGTTTTTGATCTTACGCCTAGCACGCAGTGAAAGTGAAAGTTACTCGTTTATTTTTGCAACTGACAACCTGTCTTATTTGGACATAGTGGGCCTGTAAATATAACATCAATCAAAATTCGCCCGCATGATAAACATATTTCCTCATACATTCGTAGGTAGGTAACAATTATCCTTTATGGAGAATTCAGACTTCTAATTCCTCTATGAACTAAATTATGCAAAATCCAAAAAATAAATCCTAGATTAATAAGATTCCAGTACTTACTTATTCCAGACAATTTCACCAGATATTTGTTGCATCTCCATTAGTAGTGCCCCCAGAAGTGAGGACTTGCCACTGCCATTCTTTCCCACCACCACAGTGAGGCGACCTGTAAGATGGTAAAAGTTTGTTGATAAACTTTAAATTTCTTAAACGAACCATCTTACCTTTGGGGATTTCCAAACCATCGATCTGCAACTTATTGCAGTTGTCCCAGGAGAACACAGCGCCCTTTATGAACACAGCTAAGTTATCTGCTGCTTGGAATTGCAATGAAGTTGTGGACAGCTTCAGGTGCTTCGGTTTGACCCTTTCGATTCGTGAATTTCGAATCAAATCCTTGCGTTTTTTTGGAAACGTATGGCAATCGTTTAGTTCGGCTTTTTCGCAAGAAGTTCTTCTTACACCCTGTGAATCTCCACTAGCATTCACATGGTCCATATCAAGTAGTTTTACATCACATCCGTTGGTCCTGTTATTGTTGTTCTTAATCAAGTTCTCAGTTGACATCGACGGCGTTGGAGTGGTCTGGGTTGATATTGGTAGATGGGGGCTTGAACTTGGTGATGATAGTGAGGTTTCATTGTAAGAAGTTTGAAGATTAACGTCAGGAATGTTGAGCGGTTTTAGGGGTGACGGAGTCTGTGGCTGCATCGACGGAACTTTTGCTGCTGTTATTGTTTCGTTCCCTTCGTACATGTCCAAAGACGCGTCACTTTTACTAAGTATTCGCGCCATGTGGCGAATTCCTTCGAATTCCTTTTGTACTTCACGTTCGCGAAAAAATTGTTCTAGTCGTCGTGTGCTGACAATTGCTGATATTATTATTGGCACTGTTATGGGAAAAATGAGCAGTGGAACAGTAAGTTGGTTGAACAATGCAAGTGCGGAGAATAGCCGACTTGCAGTGAATTCATTCGCAACATTGGTGTTGTTAAAACCAGCAGCATTTTGTATGATGGTATTGTTGATGTTAGGACCAGTATTGCCTTCAATGTGTACGTAAACAGCAAGGGTGACGAATGTAATTAGCACGGAGGACACATGAGTAAGAAATGCTAAATGAAATAGAGAGAAACAAAGTCACTAATTGTGCGCCAATTTAATTTGCTTGCTTAAATATATCAGAATGCGATAATCCGTAAATCCTAATTAACCTAACACATCCGATTTTGTACCTTTTTTTTGTGGTGACAAGAGACTTTAAAGACTGCATTACATAAAGAAAAACTTTTTCGAATTTTCTTAAACGATTGCCAAAATCGTTTTTTTTTAATAAAACGCCTTCAAAAAGTGGGCGTGGCAATAAACTTTAAACAGACGAAATATAGATATTGAGATTGTCCAAACGTCTTCTTCTGATACATTTTCAAAATTCTCTACCGTTCGATCAAAAACAACGGTTTTTCTAAAAAGTGGGCATGGCAGTGGGCGGATTTTGTTATGTTAGGAGCAACAAATGGTACGTGTACCAAATTACATCATTTTAGCGCAAAATTTGAAGCCCAAAAACTGGTGACAAGCGAACGGATCGACAGACATGGCTAAATCGACTCAGCTAGCGAATTTGAGTCGGTGGATACATTATATATATTTTTTTTTAATTCTGACCTGCCTAAGCAGTAATATACACATCGACCTAAAAGATCTATTGTGCTTGCCGTCAGATGTTTTTTAAGTTAGTAGCGCTTCTACTTTCCTAATGTAGCTGATAATACTTTCAGTCGAAGATTTCCTCAGTTCTTCGGGACTTAAAAATTCCCTGCAGAAAGATTCCCTTCTCATACCGTAAAGGGGCGGGCATTCACATATGATATGCTCAGCTGTTTCTTCTTGTTCTAGGCATAGTCTGCACTACGGTGAGTCGACTAGATGCATTTTATTTAGGTGATATCGCAGACCGTGATGACCAGTTAGGTAGCCTACTAAGTTTTTGAAATCGTGCCTGCGAAGATTTAGTATCTTATTGGCATCTGATTTGAAGGGCTGAATAGCTCTTTTGGTCTGTCTTAGGCCTGGGATGTTTCCCCAGTATGAAAAACATTTGTATTGTTCCCAGTTTTTTATGACCAGATTTATGGCTGATTTGGGGATTGCACAGAAGGGTGCTTCCGAACCTTTTCTGCCTAGTTCATCAGCTTTTTCGTTACCTGCAATTCGCTTATGTCCCGGGACCCACCATAGTTTGGTTTTGTTCCTGGAACTGAATGTTTGGAGGGAGTTGAAGCAGTGTAGTACTGATTTGGAGTCAATGATGTGTGAGCTAAGGGCTTTTATAGCTGCTTGACTGTTCGTGAATATATGGATGTTTGCGCCTTTAATACCTGAGTTGTGTATTAGGTTTGCGCATTCTTTTATGGCATGGAGCTCAGCTTGGAATACACTATGTTTTTTTCCCATAGGTATTGATATGTTTTTATTTGGTCCATGTATGCCAGCTCCTACCCCTGAGTCCATTTTAGAACCATCCGTATACCACATTAGGCCGTTTAGGAAGTTTGGTGGGTTGTTGCTACACCATGCTTCTCTGGTTGTGATCTCCGTTGAGAATCTTTTGTCGAAGCATAGTGTCTTTGGTAAGCGGTCTGTAACCGCACAGATCATGTCAAGTTCTGGAAGTTCGGATAGAAGTTCAATTAGTTTAAGGTGTTCACTAATGTTTAATTCTTCCGCTTGTGTCAAACTTGCTGAGCTGCAAATTGCCACTTTTTTTTTATAAATGTGAAGGGGTGTTAGTCCTATTAAGGCTTCCATAGCCGCCGTGGTACAGGTACGCATAGCTCCGGTAATGTCCAGACAGGCAAGCCGTTGTACCTTGTTGAATTTATTTGTAGTTGTTTTTTGGGTGACTTTGTTCCACCATACTATTGAAGCCTATGTTATAATGGGCCTAACCATGATCGTATAGATCCAGTGTGTGGTCTTTGGAGAGATTTCCCAGGTTTTTCCATACATGCTTCGGCAAGCCCAGAAAGCTTTGGTTGCTTTTTGAATTTTGTTGTTGATGTGGGAGTTCCAGCTTAGTTTTTTATCGAGGATCACTCCAAGATATTTTACTTCGTTGGAATACTCAATGTATGTACCATTGATTGAAATTTGGGTAAAGATTTAATTTCCTCCTTTTGTAAAAGGGACGATGATATCCTTGCTGGGGTTTATAGAGAGACTTTCTTTATTACACCAGTCTATGACTATCTTAAGGGCGTTTTGCAAACGTGTTGTAACTTCGTTTGGTTCTTTGCCCTCTATTATGATGACTAGGTCATCGGCGTATCCAATTATATTGAAACCTGCATTACTTAGGTCTTGAAGTAGGTTATCGATAACCAGAGACCATAGTAGGGGTGAGAGAACTCCTCCCTGAGGGCAGCCTTTAACGGCTGTTACTGATACTGAGGTCAGTGCTGATGAAGCAGTTATTTTCCGACTTTTAAGCATCACTTTGATCCATTTGATGGTGGGGTGATCTATTCTTCTATGAGTCAAAGCATTTGATATGGAGTCATATCCAGTGTTGTCAAAAGCACCCTCTATGTCTAGGAACTATGTATTAAAACGAATGTACTCCTGTGGGATAATGTATAAAAACGTTGTTTTTTGTCGAACAATGTCGGCATGTGTTTTATATGTTTTTTTTTTTAATTCTGACTTGCCATAGCAAAAAGATGCACGTAGACCTAAAAGATCTATTGTGCTTGGCGTCAGCTGTATAGTGTTTTTCTATATCATCCAAATAGAGCTTTTAGGCACGCAAATTTTCATTTCGAAGATGGAGTTGGAAAGGGTATTAAACGATTAGCATAGCGGATGATGAAGATCACTCAGACAAAAGCGGTTATTCTGAGTATGATTTCGGAAGCGTATCGGAATTTCCGCTTCAAAAATCCCAAAAAAAGGTTTTAAGTTTAGCTAGAGGGTTGAAATATGGGATATAGACTCCCTGGCCGACGAAGCAGAATATGTGTAAACATTTTTGAAATCCGCCCACTGCCACTCTTTAGAAAAACATAGCTTTTAGCCAAACCGTAATTAAACGAGTGGTGGGTGCACGACTGGGTCGTACGCAACTTTCTCTTTCACAGCAAGTTGGGCGTTAGATCATATCATAAGCATTTTGATTATTGATGCTAAAATGATATAAATAATGTCGAAATGTATTTATACGAATGTTTACTCCGAAATTTGAAGGAATTGATGTCAACGTGAATAATAATGATTTTCCGTTATTGGCCAAAACTGAAAATTCCGTTTAATGATAGTTGGGCTAAAACTAATTATGTGGAATTGCTTCAAACTGTAATTGTAGTATATATATTAAATGGAGAAAATATTAAAAAAAAAATAATAATAACCACGTACTTACTCATCAGTGTCCAGTAAACTGAATCACGGTTTAAAAATTTCAACTCCATATTCCTTGCAGAGCGTATCTTTTCGAAGAACACGTTCTCCCACGCATTAAGTTTAATTAACTTAATTCCCCAGAGAACATCGTGTGTCCTCTTCAATCGTTCGTCAGTACATTTCTGCAAAAAAATTATTTATGTCAACACTGACGATGAAATTTCAAAATGTCCTGAGCATCAAACTTAGTGAAATACATTTGCATAGAGATTCTTCAATATAGAAATTAAAAAAAAGGTCTCTTGAGCTGAATAATTTATAAGAATTAGTTATTATGCGAATCATTCAGAATCTTAAGCATTAAGATAAAAAATTATTAACTTACCGCTACCATTTCAGAATTATTGGACATTGCCTTTCCAATCAGAAATTGCAGAGGGCTCATTGTCAGGATACACACGAATGAACCAATAATGGCACTTATCCCCAATCGTATATACAACAGATACATCACCACACCAATCTATTGATTTAAATTAAAGAGAATGCATATAATGTATATTTAGATGATGTTCACATTGTTCTTATTATTTTTAAAAAATTACATCTGCAAAGTTTTCGAAAAAAATCATTGTTTTCGCTTAATATTAATTAGAGTTAGATAAACGGTACAATGCTTAAAAAACATTCCTATTGATGAATAGCAACAATGTTGGGGAAGTGTATTACCGGGTTTTACAGAGTGGGCCAAATAAGACCAACCAATGTTAAACACGAATAACACGTCAAAGCAAATGGGACCGAAAATTTTTCGAAGAATTTTTCTCTCGAATCGACCAAGGATTTCTTCATCCACTCTTGATGCGGTCCATTCTTTAGCACCGTAGAGCAGGACTGGGATGATCAGGATCTCCTTAGTAGTTCGAGTAAGGGCTTTACTACTAAATTGCCTTCTTCGACCGAAGAAACAGCGGTTGGCAAGAGTAATACTTCGTTTGACGAGATGTTGTTGTCAGAGTTAATAGCGAAGCCGAGGTAGACAAAGTCCCGTACTACCTCAAAGTTAAATCTGTCAATGGTGACGTTCTGTCCAATTCGTCGATATTGTGTGTCCTTTCGTGTTGACAGCATATACTCAGTCTTACCCTCATTTATTGCTAAACCCATATTTGCCGCTTCCTTCTCTATACTAGCAAACGTGGCTATGACATGACGTTGAGTCCTACCAATGATGTCAATATCGTCGACGTATGCTATTTAGTTGCACTGATTTATGGAAAATTGTGACTCTGGTGTTTCGGGAGTTTTGCACAAACCTCTCAAAAATCAAATAGAAGAAGTCACATGACAGCGCATCGCCTTGCCTAAATCCTTTTTTGGTATCGAATGTGTCGGCGAGGTCGTTTCCAACCCTGATGGAGCAGCCATCGTCATCCTACACAAACGGACGAGTTTGAGCGGCATACCAAAACTAGACATGGCTCTGTATAGTATGCGGCTTTGAAATCGATAAATATGTGGTGGGTATCGATTTGAACTTCTTGGTTTTTTTTCCAGGATCTGCCAAAGTGTTCCATTCTGCAGGCATACTTTCATCCGACCAGATTTGGCTTATGAGTTGGTGGATGTTACTTACCAAGTCATCTCCGCGAGCTTTATAAAGCTCAGCGGGAAGGCCGTCATTTCGGGCGGTCTTATTAAGCTTGAGTTTAGATATTTCTATCCTTACTTCACTTAGGTCGGGTGGTTGGCAGTTTTCGTTGCCGTTGCCAATATTAAATGGTTCGTTCTGCCTGACAGCCGAATGTTGTTCGTCATCGCCGTTTAACATCTGCAGAAGTGGTTCTTCCATATCCTCAGCATCGACTAAGCCTCAACTCCGATATTTCCTTATTCATCTCGACAGGATTCTGTTCGAACCTTTTACCCTGGCTTCGTCGTTTTACACTTTGGTAGAACTTGCGAACGTCGTTCCTGGAGTGGCACCTCTCTATATCCTCGATCGCGCGCTTTTCTCTTTTCTCTTTTCTTATTTTCTGAAAAGTCGGAGTTCTTCTCTTCTTCTCTCGTCTTTACCTGCAGCTTAGCCTTGTAGGCCTCATTCTTAACTGCGAGCATCTGTCGGCATTCCTCATCAAACCAGGAGTTTCTTGCTAGTGGCCTGACCTAATGGCTTGTTGGCATCGCATCGTTGCCATTGTTCTTCGACATTAGATGCTGGTGGTATGGTGTGAATCGAGAGTTTAAGGGATACGAGTTGCTCGAAGGCCTTGTCGGTCTCTTGCGATTGCAGTCTTTCGACATTAAATTTTTTCACTGTATTTCTGGTTTTGTGTCGTGGTGGATATCCACATCCTTGCCTTGGCTGCAATAAGGTAATAGTCCGAGGCGATGTTAGCCCCTCGCAATGTTTGGACAAAATATTGGATGCGTCTTTTGTCTATGCTGAGAAACCACTTCTGTAGACTGTTAATCGGCTATGACGAACAATATTCCGCTGTCAAGCAGAACGAACCATTCAATATTGGCAACGACAGCGAAAACTGCCAACCACCCAACCAAGTGAAGTGAGGATAGCAATATCTAAAGGACAGATTTCCCGCTGAGCTTTATAAAATTGGCGGAGATGACTTGGTAACTAACATCCACCAACTCATTAGCCAAATCTGGTCGGATGAAAGTATGCCTCAAGAATGGAACCACAGCTTCGTTTGTCCGATCCACAAAAAAGGAGACCCTCTGAATTGCGCCAACTACAGAGGCATATGTCTGCTCAACATCGCCTACAAGATCCTATCATCCGTAATATGTGAACACCTCAAACCGTTTACCAACAATCTGATCGGCCCTTATAAGTGTGGCTTTAGGCCAGGAAATTCTACAACCAATAAATTTTGTCCGCTTCAGCAGATCCTGGAAAAAATTCACAAGTCCAAATCGATACCCAAATCGATACCCACGACAGCATTTATAGAAACGAACTATACAGAGCCATGTCTAGTTTTGGTAGACCGCCCAAACTCGTCCATCAATGTCGAAAATGACATCACCGACACATTCGATACCAAAAACGGATTTAGGCAAGGCGATGCGCTGTCATGAGACTTCTTCAATTTGATTCTTGAGAGGATTGTGCAAAACTCCAGAGCCAACACCAGAGGCACAATTTTCTTGGAAAAATCTTCGGTCCCGTTTGCGTTGACGGGCTATGCATACGAAGATTCAACCACGAACAATACGAGATATACAGGGACATACCCCTGGTTAAAAAACTCCACATGGGCGTGTAAGACGGCTTGGACATGTAGAACGAATGGCCAACAATACTCGGGCTCGCAGAGTCTTCGATTCCCTGCTAGACGTCGGACGCAGTAGAAGAAAACCTCACCTTATGTGGCGCGCATAAGTAGAAACTGACCTCAACCAACTTGGAGTGCGCAACTGGAGGCAGTTAGCTAAGGACCGGACTAATTGAAGAGGCGTGTTGGTTGAGGCTCAGGGTTATCCCGGCCTGTAGCAGCACTTAAGTAAGTAAGTAATTGCAAGACATTGATGTGACCAACATGTGGTTTCAACAAGACGATGCCACATGCCATTCAGCCAGAGAAACAATTCAATTTCTGCATGAGTCATTTCCTAATCGTGTAATGGTCGTTTTTGCGATCAGAATTAGCAATCTAGATCTTGCGATTTAACGCCATTGGACTTTTTTGTTGGGTTTTTTTTTTTGAAGTCAAAAGTCTTTCTTTAGTCTTTCTTTAGTCAAACAAGCCAACGACCACCAACGCCTTGAAAGACGAAATTGGGCGGTGTATTAATGAAATTCAGCCACATTTATACGAAACTTGATGCACTTGCCAGTAAATCGGTGGCGGTCATTTATCCGATGTTCTATTCTATACATAACCCAAATCTGTATACTCTATGAATCAAAATTACATTTTGTGTCAATTATGGGACCCCTTTATAAGTCCCAACCAATACAGTAACATTTTTGGTAGACAACCTTGTTATGTACATTTTGCCTGAGAACATTTTGAACCACACCTACTTTATTAGGTGTGTTTATTTCCTTCCTCATTTCTGAGAAAAAGGACATGACAAACTTATTTAAATTAGATATCTCACAAGCGATTAATTCAGACGCGTTTCGAATACTATTACATATCGATTCACTCAAATTTTTTTATGAATTACCTTTAGCGGTATTGCCCAAACGTAGTGTGCTATCCAGAAGAATGACATTATATTCAGAGTGTCCTCTGACATAAGATTCGTTACAGCTCCAATATCGTTTATACAACTATTCGATGTTGCTATGTTGGCATCATTATATCCAAGGTTTCCGCTTGCACACTTATTGTTTTTATTTTCCTGGTCGTTTATTACATCTTTGTCCTTCTCGTGTTTAGAATTCCCGTTAGCAACATGATTTGTTGCAAAGCAACTAGAGCTCAACAGCAAAGTCTTTCGGTAAATCAGACCTTGTAGAGATGTCTTAATTCGTATTCCAGTCATATTTAGGATGTGTGTCGATGCCTGAGATAAGGCGCCTTGTGCTAATGATGCCAAAAATACAAACCAGGCTATTACCCAGCCATTCGACAGTAAATCAGTCCAAGTTGGATAATAAATTTCTATGTTTTCTTCAAACACAAGGTGTATTGACTTTTGTTGTATATTCGGAATTCGAGAGCTGCTGGTACCATTGCCTGGAAATACACAATTCGAAATCGAATTTAATTCAATTTTTTGACAATTGATGGAATTTTTTTACCAAATTGACTTTTAGCGAAAGGGGGCAATGCTTCCATTACCAGTTCTTCCGATTGATGTTCTTGTAATCGCTCTATATACAAAACTATCTGATGAATAGATATTGGTCCAACCAGTGCCGCTAAATCTCCAAATAATTTAAGTAGCCCACCGAGAGTAAACATTTGCCAGCTGCTTTTCAGATAGCACAACCATAATGATGGATTTTTGTTCCGCTGTAGGACGAAAGGAATGAATTGATGCATTTGTTAGTGTTAGCATTCTAAATAATCTTATAGTAGTATCTTGTGGCTGCAGTGACTGCAGTGAAAGTGACGTGAAGTTGTTCACTGGTTCACCTCTTCACACATGTGCATGCTCGCCCAGTTCTTTCTGCGGAAAAAATTGCTGATTTTCGCGATAGTGTGGCAGAAGAGCCGTCAACATCGACTCGTCGTTGTGCCCAACAATTGAACATCTCACGAACATCACTGATGCGAATTTTGAATGTGAAATTTGAATTAAAACGCTTACTATAGGTTCCATTGACTCAAGCGCTGAAGCCTACTGAGCATTTCCAAGCATCCACTTCCGACTTAATGAGGGCGGCGCGCGCTGCGAAATTAGGCCGCAGGAAATAAGTCCCCAAAATCAAAAATTAAAGAAACCCCCAAAAATGGGAGAATATTTCGTAACGAAATAATGCCTCACTTTAAGTATGGAAATTAAGCCCCAAAAAATTAAAATGGCCCCAAACAAATCAATGAAATAAAGCCTCTTACAACTTTTTTTATAAAACGGGTGATTTTTTAAGAGTTAAGTTTTTCAGGTTGGCAGCACTAGTTAGTAATGTCGTCCGAACGTCATCTGTCAAAGTGAAAAGTTTTCAGTATACTCTGCCATTTAATCATGGAAAGACTTACAACCAAGCAATGATTGCAAATTATTGAAATTTATTATCAAAATTAGTGCTCTGTGAAAAAATGTGCACCGTTTGTTACGACTATATTATGGTCGTCATAATCGACCTGGTGCATCAACAATTCGTGCTGTTATCACCAAATTTACTTTGTTGGACATTAAACCATCGACTCGCATGCGTATAGTGCGTAATGAAGATAATATTGCAGTCGTACCCTACAATGTTAATGAAGATCGTGAAATGTCAATTCGTCGCCGTTCTCAGCAATTGGGCATGTGTTACCTAACCACATGGAAAATTTTACATGAAATTCAACTTGTGCAAGAATTGAAGCCGAATGACCTACCACAATGTCTAATTTTTGGTGAATGGGCCTTGTTCTAAGGCTCCATTAAAATTCGCTCTTTTATCGAAAAAATGTGTTCAGCGATGAGGCTCATTTCTGGCTCAACGGATACGTATATAAGCAAAACTTTCGCATCTGGAGTGATGGAGTTCGCGGTTGACGGTAACGTTTCCTCCACGGTCGTCTTTGAAGAAAAAATGGACCAATGATGCCACCAGCCCATAAACCATACCAAACTGTCGTTTTTTCGGAATGCATTAGTAATTCTTGTATGGCATGGTTTATGGGTAGGTGGCATCATTGGTTCATCATTTCTTCAAAGACGACCGTGGAAGAAACGTTACCGTCAACGGCGAACGATATCGAGCCATGATACGCGATTTTTTTTGCCCCAGTTGGCTAAGTTGAACTTGGTTCACATGTGGTTTCATCAAGACGGTGCCACATGCCACACAGCACGTGAAACAATGGAAATTTTGAAGGATGAATTTGGTGAGAAGCTTATCACTCGAAATGGCCCTGTGAGTTGGCCGACCATCGCATAAATCGTTGTCGACAGAAATTGCAACTCGCAGGTAGTACGAGATTGCTCCCCATACCATGACACGTCCACCCTTGCTATGTAAGCGCTTCAAGTGATGGGTTTCTTTCCGTAGGTCATGAAAATAATATCTGTAGCCATCGGGTCCCTCCAAATTAAATTTTTTTCTCGTCTGAGAAGACGACGCGATGCCACTCTGTAGTCCAGCTCATATGAGCACGGCAAAAACTAAAGCGTTGCGCCTTACAGGCTGCATTGAGTGGTGGTCTTTTCTTAATGTTAAGTCTTCTTAAGTGCTCGGCTTTCAAAATAACACGTAAGACTAGCATTCACTCCACATTTTTCCTTGATTTTGGCTATTGAGTCGTGTGAGTTTAAGGCTTTTCCCAAAATTGATCACCTGTCCACATCAGAAAGAACGGCCATTCATATTTTTCCCACATTTTGACTCATTACACAAAAACGCGGATCCAACTTTCCGGCTTCTTTCAATTTTGTGTGCAATTTAAGCAACAGATAGACCACTGTCCTTATACGCTTTTATTTTTCCTTTTTCAGTCTCTGTTAAAACATTGTTAGCAATACTTCATGATATATCACTTAGAAAGCTTTTTAAATATTTCCTGAGCGAAATGCATTCCGTCTGAATGGTTTTAACTCTACATAAATAAAAAATAATAAAATTTAAATAACAGAGAAATAATTAACTTACTGCACTTGCTGCCTTATAGATTATTAAAAATTGATCATAAAACGATCTAACAGTGTCCTCCTCTCTCATATGGCCAAGATCTTCCTGTTCCAATGGTTGCTTGTATCCCTTACATAACAATGGAGTTAGCCAACAAAATATTGCTTTTGAGAAAAATGTGGCAGAAGAGTGTTGATATCCAATTCGTTTTTCTTCTTCACAAGTCTTTTTTGTTTCAGTAGGTTGGAAACGCTATTTCAAAAAAAACGTGATTAGAAATTACATAGTTAAACAATCTTTTTATGTTGATATTTAAAAAACAGAAAAATATAAAAAAAACGCTACAGTAGTCTGATGTACTAATAGTGTAATACCCATCAATAATCCTGTCCTATTATAATTATTGAATATGGCTAATTTTTTTTTTTTTCAAATAAATGTCGTGATCTTCAAACATTAATTTAAACTTATACAATTACAATTTTTCATAGAAATTAGAAACGAGTGGTGGATGAACGGTTGTATGGCACGGACACTACCTACCTAACTGCTGCACTTAACATAAAGATCTAAATTTAGATCTTAACATAGGAGAAGGCTACAATAGAGTACTTCGGGACAACTTCAGTGTCAAATGAAAACTAACATTTGTATGAAAACAAATTCCACAAGCAGTAGATACTCACGCCATATAAATATCTCATTGTTTGCAAGATAGTTTTCCAATGTACTCTATCCACTGTGCGAATCGTTGAATGGCCTATCCCATCTGATCCCATTAATAAAACTAATATTCCAATAAATGGGCGTGGCTAAAGGCTTTATGGGGATGAAATATAGAATATGACACATCGTCACAACATATTGCTCAGACAGTTTATCAAAAATAGCAGCGTTTGTCTGCTGCGTATAATATGGAGTAAGGTATACAAATCGTTTTTTATAAGAAAAATCCCCCAAAAAGTTGTTATTTGTTAAAAGGATCTAAAGACGAGATGTTTATACAAACATTACCAATGTTTTCGCATATCAACTTTTTTCGAATTTCTTTAAAAATTTATCGGAAAACATTTTTTACTGAAAAAGTCCCCAAAAAGTTAGCTTGACAAATAACTTTATGGGGGGGGAGAAATATGGATTTTAAGATTGTCTTTATATCTTGTTTAGACATTTTTTAAAAATTATTTACTTTTTGACCAAAATCAACGTATTTTTGTAAAGTGGGATTGAAAAGCTAGATATGATTACCTTTGATTGATTATTTGATTTAAGTGCCGTTTTTTAAGAATTTTAATCAAATACGAAATTTGTTGAGAACAATTCGCTAATGTTCAAGATCCTCGTAGAATGCGTATTCCTTAACCGTTCGATTAAAACCATGCCACCAGCATCTAATATTGAAGAACAGTATCAACGATGGCAACAGGCCATTAGATCAGCCGCAACTGATGTGCTTGGTTTCTCGCGGCCACCAGCAAGAAGCCCCTATTTTGATGTGGAATGCCGACACATGGTCGCAGCCAAGAATGAGACCTACAAGGCTAAACTGCAGGTGAATACGAGAGCTGCCATTGAGCTATATAGGCAGAGAAGAAGGGAAGAACATCAGCTTTTCAGAAAGAAGAAAAAAGAGCAAGAAAAGCGCTCGATCGAGTATATAGATAGGTGCCATTCCAGAAACGATGTTCGCAAGTTTTACCAAAGTGTAAAACGTCAAAGCCAAGGATAGAAGGCTCGAACAGAATCCTGTCGAGATGAACAAGGAAATATAGTAGTTGTAGTATGAAAGACACAGTCGATGCTGAGGATATGGAAGAACCACTCTGAAGTTACCATCTGGCACTTATAACAAATCCGCATCCGAATAGTCGCTGTTTCTGCTCACTATAACACGGTCCATAGTAGATGTCACCGTTTTGCCCGGCCCATCTCATCGTATTTCCTGGATGGCAGTAATGAATGCTTTGTAACAGTTTAGGAGGCATCAGTATCCACTACGGGATTGAGCGCTGCCGTTGACCTTTCGGTTCATCCACCACCATCTCTGTTCAAGGGGCCTTGAGATTCCTAGATAACCTGTTGTCCGAATATGTCGAAGCAGGTCATCTAGGTTAGCCTGGGACACAGACCGGGTGATGACTTGTTTAGTGAAAGAATGAAGATCCTACAAGATCCCCTTATCTGTATGGTTTTAGGCCGGGAAAGTCCACAACCGATCAAATTTTCACACTTCGGCAGATCCAAAAACCCAAGAAGTCGATTTATCGATTTCAAAGCCGCTTACGACAGCATTTATAGAGACGAACTATACAGAGCCATGTTTAGTTTTGGTATACTGCCCAAACTCGTCCGTTTGTGTATGATGACGATGGAAAGTTCTCGTTGCTCCATCAGGGTCGAAAGTGACCTTACCGACACATTCGATACCAAAAAAAGATTTAGGTAAGGCGAAGCACTGTCGGGTGATTTCTTTAATTTGATTCTTAAGAGGATTGTGCAAAACTCCCGAGCCAACACCAGAGGACAAATTCTACAAAAATCGGTGCAACTACTAGCATACGCCGACGATATTGACATCATTGGTAGGACGTGATGTCATAGCCACGTTTGCTAGTATAGAGAAGGAAGCGGCAAATATGGGTTTAGCAGTACATGAGGGTAGGACTAAGTACGTGCTGTCAACACGAAAGGACACACAACATCGACGAATTGGACAGAACGTCACCATTGACAGATATAAATTTGAGGTAGTACGGGACTTTGTCCACCTCGGCTCCGCTTTTAACTCTGACAATAACATCTCGTCAGAAATCAAACGAAGAATTACTCTTGCCAACCTCTGTTTCTTCGGGCTAAGAAAGCAATTCAGTAGTAAAGACCTCACTCGAACTACTAAGGAGATCCTATATAAGACCCTGATCCTCCCAGTCCTGCTCTACGGAGCTGAAGCATGGACCGTATCAAAAGCGGATGAAGAAATCCTTGGTCGATTCGAGAGAAAACTTCTTCGAAAAATCTTCGGTCCCGTTTGCGTTGGCGGGCTATGGAGACGAAGATTCAACCAAGAACTATACGAGCTGTACAGCGACATACTCCTGGTCAAAAAGCTCCGCATAGGACGTATTAGATGGCTAGGACATACAGAACGAATGGATACCAATATTCCGGCTTCCAGAGTCTTCGATTCCCAGCCAGACGTCGGACGCAGTAGAGGAAGACTTCGCCGTAATTGGCGCGCACAAGTAGAAACCGACCTCAACCAACTTGGAGTGAGCAACTGAAGGCAGTTAGCTAAGGACCGGGCTAATTGGAGAGGCATGTTGGTTTTGGCCCAGGTTCATTCCGGACTGTAGCGGCACTTAAGTAAATAAGTAAGTGAGATTGAGATCGACTCAGCTAAACTAACATACATCGTCAGGAACTCTATATGGAATCGGAGTGTTGCCTTAAGGAAGGACAGTGTTTTTCATATGGCGAAATGTTTTTTAGATATTGGGTGTAAATACAAATTGCGGTACTTTGAAGAGGACAGATTGGACGAGAGAGGACGGCAAGATGAAAATTGGTATGTGGTCGGATTCGGGAGGGATGACGTATTCAGATTTGATGTACGAGTTGTGTAACGATATTTTTGACTAAGATTGCCTTCTGAATGTTTGACAGTTTTATCGATATTTGGGAGTCTTCCCTACAGGTAGAGCGTTTGATTTTGTGCTTAAATTGAAAAGAGAATATCTTCACAGATCTTGAAGAAGGGGCTAATAGCGATACTTGTATGATTGTCTTTTTGAAGTGAAACTTCTTTTGGGACGTTGTGAATTCGATTTAATGAAACGAAAAAGTGTAACGAAAATAGATCAAACAAAATATCAGTTGTCGTCTGATCACCGTTGGTAGCGGTTAGTACTTAGATATGGGAATGCTTGGCGTGTTTTTGGTTATTGTAAGAGAATGAGATGAGTTCAACTCTCATAAAACCGGTTTTGTAGGCGAGGGAACTGAGTTTCAGGGTAAGAAATAGTTGAAACTCTTCAACCGAGTTTGTGCGGTAGAACAAGGTTGAATACTAATCAAAACACATTCTTCACCAATTAAGTCAATTAATTGTCAAAATGTCAGTTCGACTCATCTCGAATGAAATGAATACACAATGGAGGTGGTAAACAGAGAGAGACAAACAGCTTCACATCTACCGCGTGTGAACTCATACTCGATTTTTCGAATGGGATAGGGTGTATAACGATTTGAATAGTCGATTGTATACCTTTGCCTAGTTTAATAAAAAGGTCATCTGTTAGAGAACATCTTTCTAATTCAAATATTTTTTTAAAACAAAACTAGATGAACATTTTACCATTGCTAATGCTTCTTTCATTTTGATCTCTCGAATTCGATTGATACTTTTACTATCACTTACCGATTTGTACACTGTATATCCGTCTATTATTCCCAAAAATAAAAAACACAATCCGCAGAAGAGCTGTATAAATGCCTCTAGTTCGTAAACGTTGCTGTACTCGGATGTGATTTCGAATAATTTAAATAATCGAACAAACGAAATATAAATCGAAACCCCAATACTCATATACAAAAATTCTGAAAGGAAATTCAAGAGTATACATTTCATTTTCAAACTTTTTTGTTATTATACATAGAAATTATTATTTGAATATATTTTTGGAAAATAAAGAAATTAAAAACGTACCAACAGTGCTCTTTACTTCAATTATCCTATGAAATGCTATTAGGTTGAGTGTTAGTAGAAGGGCCAAACCAGAATTCCATTTTGTCTCTGGTACCGTTAATAGCATTAGTTTAGAGGGCCTTTGCAGGTGTGTATTGTTGCGCACTCCTCTATCTAAATTTGGGCTATTGTAGTTGCAAACACCTACACATGAATCTTCGGCAATTGAGCTCTTAACTGCTGCAAGAAATTGCTGACTAAATGGTAGATAAGCCCTTGCCAATTCCAAAGTGTTGATGACTAGGAGAAACAAGGTAATTGCCGAGCGTAAATTATGAAATGGAAGTAATGTGTTGTAGCATCTGTAAATAAATGATAATATATGCATTATCCGATTAGTTGACGTGGATGTCAAAGCAAATATGTATTATTGACATAAGCTTACAACGTTTTGCTCCGACAGTAACTCGAGATCAAACCTAATATTACGATGAAGGAGAGCTTCGAAAAAGTGGGTCTCGCAATTCTGTCCGTCTCTCCGTCTTTCCGTCTGTCCGTCTCTCCGTCTTTCCGTCTGTCCGTCTGTCCGTCTGTCCGTCTGTCCGTCTGTCCGTCTGTCCGTCTGTCCGTCTGTCCGTCTGTCCGTCTGTCCGTCTGTCCGTCTGTCTGTCTGTATGTCTGTCCGTCTGTCCGTCTGTCCGTCTGTCCGTCTGTCCGTCTGTCCGTCTGTCCGTCTGTCTGTCTGTCCGTCTGTATGTCTGTATGTCTGTCCGTCTGTCCGTCTGTCCGTCTGTCCGTCTGTCCGTCTGTCCGTCTGTCCGTCTGTCCGTCTGTATGTCTGTCCGTCTGTATGTCTGTCCGCCTTTCCGTCTGCCCGTCTGTCCGTCTGTATGTCTGTGAACGCAGCTGGAGGCTAAACGACTGGATGTATTGACATAACGAGATTTTTTTAACTGA
Source organism: Rhingia campestris (assembly GCA_932526625.1). Taxonomy (NCBI): domain Eukaryota; kingdom Metazoa; phylum Arthropoda; class Insecta; order Diptera; family Syrphidae; genus Rhingia; species Rhingia campestris. The sequence continues at coordinate 94,201,725 of OW052185.1, forward strand.
GATTATAGATTTCGACGGTTTTGCCAAAACCTAATTCCTGCATGAATACTAATGTTTGACAGGAAACTTCATACACAGTTTTTTCCTAAAAGAAAACTTGAACAACGTATTTTTGTGTTTATGCCAGTATTGGTATTGGTCTCTCCAGCCTAAACGGCTTGACCGATTTTTTTCAACCTTCGTATTAACAATTTTTTTAAGGTCCAATGGAGACGTTTTTTGAGTAGGGATATGTCGCTGTACAGTTTATATAGTGCGTAGTTGAAAATCTGTCTCCATAGCCCATTAAAGCAAACGGGAGCAAATATTTTTCGAAGAACTTTTTGCTCAAAGCGACCAAGGATTTCTTCATGCGCTTTTTATGCGTTCCATGCTGTAGAGCAGAATTGGGATGATCAGGGACCAGGGTCTTGCATTGTATTTGCTTAGTAGTTCGATTAAGAGCTTAACTACTAAATATCCTTCTTAGCCCGAAGAAACAACGGTTAGCAAGGGTAATTTTTCGATTTATTTCTGACGAGATGTTGTAGATGTTCGCGTCCAAGGAAAAGAAAAGTCCTGTATTACCTAAACATTATATCAGTCAATGGTGACGTTCCGACCAATAGGTCGTTGTTATCCTTGACAGCATAATACTTGATCTTACCCTCATTTACTACTAATTTTTATCGCTTTTTGTCCATTTTTGCCGCTTCCTTTTCTGTATTAGAAACCGTTTCTGATGTATCATCACGTTGAGTTCGACCGTATGCTAGTAATCGCTCCGATTTATGGAAGATTGTGCCTCCGGTGTTAGCTCGGAAGTTATGCACAAACCTCTCAGGAATGATATTCCTAAAAGAGCGTCGCAGTGCCAAAATCCTTAGTCGGTATCAAATGTTCGGTTAGGTCTTTTCGGACCCTGATGAATCAGCAAATATTCTCCATCGTCATCCTGCACAGACCGACAAGTTTGGACGGTATAGCAAAACTAGACATGGCTGTATTTAGTTTGTCTGCACAAATGCTGTCGTATGCTGCTTTGAAATCGATGAATAGGTGGTGGGTATCGGTTTGGGCTTCTTGGTTTTTTTCCGGGATCCTCCGAAGTGTGAATAGTTTATCAGTTGTGGACTATCCTGATCAAAGACTGCACTGATAAGGAACGATCAGGTAAATGGTTTCAGGCGTTCACGTATTAGGGCAGATAGGAACTTGTAGGCGATGTTAAGAAGCCTTTATCCTTTATAGTTTTCGCAGTTCAGAGGGTCTCCTTTTTCGTGGATTGGGCTGAGGTTTCATTATTCAGGCATACATTCATCTGACCAGACTTTCATTATTAGTTGGTGTATGTTGCCTACCAAAACATCTCCGCCGGCTTTATAAAGCTCTCCGGCAGTCTTGTTAAGCTTAAGTTATGATATTGCTAGCCTCACTTCACTAACGTCGCATCGGGTGGTATATGTATTATTGAATGTTTCTTTCTGGCAGACAGGTGAAGATTTTTCGTCATCGGCCTTTAATAGTCTGCAGAAGTGGCTCTTTCATATTGTCACCATTGCTTATGTCTTTTCTACGATTTTCTCTTGTTTTGTCGACAGGATTCTGTTCGCGTCTTTGTATCCAAGACTTTGACGTCTTACAGTTTGGTAGATCTTGTGAACATCTATCCTGGAATGTCTTCGATCGCGCGTTTTTCCAGCTCATTTTTCATCTTTTTGGTGTTCTTCCCCGCTTATATGCCTATAAAGTTCAATGGCAACTCTCGGCTTTACTTGCAGCTTCATCAAATTAGGGTTTCTTGCTGGTGGACGCGAGAAATGTAGCGCATCATAGCGGCTGATGTAATGACATCGTCGCCATTGTTCTTCCACATTAGATGCTGGTGGTATGGTGGTAATCGAGAGGTTATTGGATAGGCTTTCTGCAAAGGGCTTGGCGGTCTGTTGCGATTGCACATTAAATTTATTTATTTGTTGTGGCGTAATGGATATTTGCATCCCTACCTTGGCTGCAACTGCGTGCCTCTTGTCTATCGCAATGGTGATCAAATTTATTTATCGGTCGGTGATCTTTAGACCGCCATGTCCCCTTATATATATCGAGATAATGAAACCGTGTGCTGGCTATAGTGGCATTTCGTTCCGCAGGGAGTTCAATTAGCATAAGTCCGTCGTTGCCAGACGTGTTGTCGTGTGGGCTGTGTTTTCCGACAATACTACCAAAAATGTCTTCTCTTCCTACCTTTGCGTACGAACACATTTTTTTACGAGCTTCTGGACAGAACTTTTGAGCGACCACCGAAGAAGGATGCTTATATACTTCGGTGGTCGCTCAAAAGTTTTGTCCAGAAGCTCGTAAAAAAAATGCATCATCCTTTTCCTCCACTGGAGCGTGAGCGCATATAAGGCTTATGTTGGTGTTTTTGGCCTTGCTGCGGATTGCTACAATTCGCTCGCTTATGTCTTCAAAGCATAAGACCTCTTGCTTAAGTTTGGCACTTATATTAAATCCACATCCAAATAGTCGTTACTTCTGCTCACCTTAGTAGATGTCACAGTTTAGCAGTCTCCTTTTGCCCGCCCATCCCATAGTATTTCCGGATGTGAGTAATATATGCTTTGTAACAGCTAAAGGCTAGTTGTTCGGCTGCACCTCTTATATTTAATGTTCGCACATTCCAGGTGCAGACGCGACTGTCGTTGTCCTCTTTTCGTTTAGCCTTGTTGCTAACAAGTCAGTCCTTAGTTGGTTCATAACAACTATTTTTAATGTAAGTGGGTAGTTAGCCCAAAGCATAACCACCAAACGGGATGGCTAGGTCTATGTGTTCACCTAAGGACAGCAGACCGGATATTCCGTGCCATTCATTCTGACCGGGCTTTTTATATTTTTTCTGTTATCCTGTTGTTATCAGCACTCTTACTTATAAGTAGGAGGCACTTATTAGTGCTTTTTGAGATGAAAAAATACCATTTTCTTCAAATTTAACTTTATTTCATTTGGCCTTATGTCACCTCACCTTGTTTTTAATGTTTATGTGAACAGTCGTGTCAAGTTTAATTAAAATCGTTAGAGCCCTTTTTCAAAAATTTGCATATTATCATTATATGGAAGGTACCTTTTGTTTTGGAGCTATAATGCAAATTTCAACCGTTTAGCCACCAGCTGGATCAACAGACGGAGAGAATAACGAGGCCGACTTTTTCGGGCTTCTCGATCATTGTAAACCAATATTTGCTCTATTAACGTGTGATTTTTAAGCGTAGTTTTTTTTAATTTGCAACAAATATTCAAATTTTTTATTGTAATCGATAAATAGGTATGCCTTTGCCATTTACGTTTTAAAGAAAAGTTCATGAAAATATTGTCCGCGGCTGCGTTTCAAATGGTCCATTCGGAAGGTCCAATTTCGCGTCACTTTTTCGAGCATTTCGGCCTGTATTCCACGAATTACGCGTGTTATGTTACCCTGTAAGGCTTCAATCGTGTTCAGCTTGTCCACATAGACTAACGACCTAACATAACCCCACAAGAAATAATCAAGAGGCGTTTTATCGCATGATCTTGGCGGCCAACTCATTTCGAGAGACAAGCTGCTCACCAAATTCATCCTTCGACATTTCCATTGTTTCACGAGCTGTGTGGCATGTGGCACCGTCTTGATGAAACCACATGTCAACCAAGTTCAACTCAGCCAAAGATAAAACAACAAATTTTGCACGAAAACAAAAAAAAACCTTTATTGGGACACGTTAACACAACAGTCCTCCAAATTCTTGACGAAACAAATAGATTTGGCCCGATAATAACAAACCGCGCTATAAATTGCGGAAATAGCAGGAACTTCAAAATTACCTGCCAAACATATTCAGCCCTATCGAGGTACCCATCGGAGCGGACAATTTTCCGCAACGCATACTTCGTCGGAGGTTTAAATTTCATTCGAGGTAGGTATGTGTCATCGGAAAAAAATACTACCCATATGCGACCGCTTCACTTCACTACAATTCGTAAATAAATTCCGCGAAGAATTTGTGTCGGAGCAAATCGGAAAAAGAATGGCACTTAGCTGTCAAAAATTGCACGAAAAATGCACCTGAACGCACTTCAACGCAACGCATTACAAAATGTCGGAGAAATATTCCGAACAGCTTTTCGGAAGAATACCTCGGAGCAAAAATTCTCCGAATCGTATAAAATCGGAGAAATTTCCGCTCCGACGGATACCTCGATGATTATAAACTCGTGATAAAAAAAATTTCTATATAAATCTCACACTACTTTGGGCACGTGCTCATGGTGTCTATGAAGATTTCCACCAGCCCACGAAAACTCAGCCAACTGGGGCAAAAAAAAGTCTCGTATATCATGGCTCGATATCGTTCGCCGTTGACGGTAACTTTTATTCCACGATCGTCTTTGAAGAAAAATGGACCGATGATGTCACCAGCCCATAAACCACACCAAACTGTCATATTTTCGGGATTTCTTGTATGGCATGTGGCTGTTCATCACTCCAGATGCGACAATTTTGCTTATTTACGTATCCGTCGAGCCAGAAATGAGCCTCATCGCTAAACACAATTTTTCGATAAAACAGCGGATTTGCACATATTTCACAGGGCACGAATTTTGATAATTAATTTCAATAATTTGCAACCGTTGCTCGTTTGTAAGTATTTCCATGATTAAATGCAGAGTATACTCTTAAAAAAATCACCCGTTAAAGTAAGAAGAAAAGCTCGTTAAAGGTGCCACAAGCTTGTGTCAAACATCATCACCCTAGCTCAAAATGAAAGGCCCAACAACTGATGACATGCCAAGATCGACTCTGCTTTCCATTCTGCTCCGATTATTTTGAAAGCCAAAAGCTAATATATCCTGCGATAGGATATAAAACGATCCAAGAAGAAAGTGTAAAATAGATCGCGAGCAAAACAAGTGGCATAATCTCTTTCTAGGAAATGATCCTAATACCTTATATGTACTATGTTCCGTTCATTATTTCACAATTAAAGTTTATATGCATGCATTCATTACCAACACAAAGGAACTTACCTTTGTCGAAATTTCACAAAATGCAATCCGATTGATGCTAACAAAATTCCACATGCAACACTTGTTGATATTATTTGGAGTTGGTTTATAGTGCAAATATCGATATCCAAGGGTGGATATTGTTTGATTAAATACGCATCACTGCACGTCAAAAACTTCATTTTTCATATATTAACACTTTTGAACTATTAAAATTCATCGATCGTACTTTTTCATGAAACAATTTATTCTAATTGATTTTCTATTTCACTATAACTATTGTCACTATCTCCGGATAGTGAAAGAACTTTCGTTCTTCGTTCGGGTCCATTCAGATACAAATACTTATCTCAGTAAAGCAAATAAACCCGTGCAATTATATTGCTCTAACGAGTTTGAGATACACGATCAATGTGATAGAAAATCCAGAACTGTTATCCCAAAAAGACTGAAACACAAAAGTGAAGAAGAAAACAAATTTTTAAAAATAAACAAATTTTGATCAATCTTTCTTTGGGAATACCACATCGAAAGCAATTCATATATTGTATTTGAATTGCGGCTGTATTTCAATTTTTAATTCTGCGCGCGTTAGTTAGTTCACAGTTGTCTCTAGACTTCTGAAATTATCACATCTAGGTACAGAAAAATTGCAATTTTTCTATTTTCTACTTATTTCGGTTTGTTTACTTTGTATTTGTTTAAAACGTGTACAACATTTTGAAAATTCTTTGATTTTATAAATTTCTTTCTTACTTGGAGCAAGTTCGTTTTATTTTTAGAATTTACGGTGTGTGTATATGCCAATGACTGGAGAACTTGTTGAATATGTAGGTTAGTAAGTTTAGATTTAAGAATGAACATGTATGGACGATATACGATTTGCATTTTTTTACAAACTTTTTTTTACGCTCAGACTTCATATAAGATTGAGGAGATTTTTTTTTTAAATGATAGGTTTTCAAGTTTTCCGCAAAAGAGAAAGAGAATTTGATTGATTCTTACAAAACGATGACAGACGAACCCAGAAAAGTGTTTTTTTTTTGCGATTTCGTCTGCCTGTCGGTCTGTGCAGGTAGTTAGACGAATTTACTGTAAACTTGATATACGAGGTTTTGGATTAATTCCCAGAGTGGTAAATTGCGTTAGTAGATATAGTTCAAAAGTTAAAGCAGAAAAACTGATGAAGTACGACTCAGCTTTCGATTGTGACTCGATCTATCTATGCTCCAAACTAAATATACCACTATCGGATAGGGTAGAACATATGAAAAGGCTTCAATCCGCTATGCGAATCGTTTAATATCTTATCACACATCCCATCCTTGTTCAGAAATTCCTTGTCTTAGACTATTATAGCCCTAAGCATATGCTATGGGGTAGTTTTCACAACCATTTCTTAGAAAACCGACCCAAAATGTAAGTGTGGGATAAAATGAGCTATAGACGAATTTTATCGAATTTCCCTAAAATTTTTCTAAAAATCTTTTAATAAAACGCTCAGAAAAGTGAGCGTGTCTTTACATGGATGAAATATTGACAAAGGCATTTGACTTCAAAACACTTTTATTTAAAAAAAGAGGGCGTGCCAATCGACCGATTTTCATTTTCAAATTTCATCATTCTAGCTTAAAAATAGGAGACATACAGACGGACGGATAGATGGAAGGACAGACAGACTCAGCAGAAATTTTAAGTCAATCCATATACTTAACTTTGTTACAAACCTAATGTCCCCCATGGGATATTGTAAAAAAACACAAATGTTGTACGCATTTTGATTTTGGGGTTCATGTTTAATAATCAATATTTTGGAAATGGGTTTGCATGAAAATGTTTATAAAAAACTAAAATATAATGAAAAAGTAGCTTAAGGATCCGTCAAACCCCGTTCCACCTCCGCGTTGTACAAGGTGGCGCAAAAGTTGTCACCCGTCGCAAAAGCTGTCACCCGATGTTTTTCGGTTGCAAATATTTAAATTCTTCAGCAAAAAAAGTAGAAAAAATTATTCCATGATTCATGTCTTATGCGTCACCTATAATAATTGTTTCGATTTTTTTGCAAAACACTTTAAAAAATGGCGGCCAAAAAACATCGGGTGACAACTTTTGCGACGGGTGACAACTTTTGCGCCACCTGTTATTATAAAGGGTGTTTTTATTTTTAGAGGTATAGAACTTTGAAATGGAATAAAACAAAGATGATTTTTTCAAATTGACATGAAATTTACTTTATTCGAAAGACAATCTTCTGACATTATAATTTAAATATTATTTTTGGCATATGACCGCCACGGCTGGCTCAGACGCAGTCTAATCTGGAGGTCTAATTTTCGATGACTTTTTCCAACATTTGTGGCCGTATATTGGCAATAACGCTGCGAATGTTGTCCTCCAAGTGGTCAATCGTTTCGAGCTTATCGGCGTAGACTATCGACTTCACAAATCCCCACGATCTTGGGGGCCAATTCACAGGACCAAAACGCTAAATTATGCGCTCACCGAACGTTATCTTCAACAAATCAATTGTGGCACTAGCTGTGTGACATGTTGCGCCATCTTGTTGAAACTACAGCTCCTGCATAATCATGGTTGTTTAATTGATTAACGAAAAAGTCAGTAATCATGCCTAGAGCGGTTCACCATTGATTGTAACGTTCTGGCCAGCATCGTTTTTAAAGAAATACTGACCAATTATTCCACCAACCCATAAAGCACACCAAACAGTCAGTTTTTGTGGATGTAACGGTGTCTCAACATACACTTGATTATCATCATCACTCCAAATACGGCAGTTTTGTTTATTAACGTATCCATTCAACCAAAAGTGAGCTTCATCGCTAAACAAAATTCGCTATTGAAAATTGGGATCAACGGCAATCTTGTTTTGGACCCATTCACCGAAACTACGCCTTGTTAGGTGATCCTGTGGCTACAATTCTTGCACGAGTTGGATTTTGTAAGCACGCAAACCAAGATCTTTCCCCAAAATCGTCCATAAAGTGGATGGACACATATCCAATTCCTGTGCTCGATGACGGATATACTGATTCGGATCTTCATCTTCGTTACTCTATACAGCAACAATGGCTTCTCCTGGACGCACTGTACGACGTCTCTGTGGATGCGTACCTATTATCATTTGGAGTAAACGTGGTGCGAAAACTTTCCATGCTTAATCGAATTAATTTCTCTGATATACGATTATTGACCGTAAAATGGGAGTAGTGCACGATACGTTTTTCGAACACAGCCATGATTTTCAAAATAAATTTGCACAATTTGGAAGCGTTGTGCAGACGTCAGTCTATTCATGTTGAAATGCAAACCAAACTAAAAATAAATCACTTGACAGCTGACAAAATGGCCGCCAGTTAAAATAGTGTTGCCAACTTAAAGTTCTATACCTCTACAAAAAACACCCTTTACTAAAACACATAGCGCCTGTCACACAGAGCGCGTTTTCAACGTTGCGTTAAATTCAAAGCGGCGTTACAACGCGACGCGACGTGAAACGCGGTGTTGTGAGAAACTTACAGATTATTTTCATCATTCGACCTTGACGCGCTGCGTATTAAAAGTGTTTTGTAGTTTCTTGTCACATAAATGGAACTATTACATAATTGAATTCGTGGGGAAATATCCATGTTTGTACAAAATGGATGATGAAAATTACAAAAACTTTATTTTAAAGGTTGAGATCTGGGAAATAGGGAATTTTCAAACTATTATTATATGGAGAAGACAAGAGCATGTGTTTACAAAGACTAATGCATTTTATATAATTTTTTATAAAGCATTATTATTAAAATAAGATACTAAAAATAAAATCTTAATTCTTTTTTACCGCTCTCTGTTTGACGGTCTTAACCGCGGCTGTAAAGACCCCACGTCAAAATATCTACTATTATCTATTGAAATAAAATAAAACGTATACACATCAGCCTTCTTCATAAACTCGCTATAAGGAGTGTATAAAGTTTTGCAGCTCTTATAATGCCTCTAAACGCAAAAACCTTATTCATAAAACGTATACAACGTTTAATAGATGATGCATATCCTAAAAGAGTCTGATGGTTGAATAGGGCCAGTATAAGGCCAGTTTATCACAGAAGAGTGAGCAGAACATCAATGTCAACATTAAATTTAAAACAATTTTTTTTCAGATGTGTTTGAGCAATTCGCTAATGAATAAGGTGGATGATTTTAAGATTTCAATTTTACAGATTTTCTGCATAATTATCCGATTTTAATTGTGGATATTTTCTTACCTCACTTGAGTAACTGGAAATCTAACTGTGTTTGCTACCTTTACATAGTTGGTCAAATCCCTAAGCCTAAAAGTATGTGAAATACCTTTATGAGTTAAAAAATGAAACTGTGATGGCGATTGGTAAAACGGGTGCTGGTGGTGTCACAACAACTGGGCACGATTTCGATTTCCGAGGAAACGCATTCCGAGATCGCAATTTTGTTTGTGTCGATGAAATGAGTCCAAAATGACATTGTCACCACTTCTTGTTCAGACAGTTTATCTAAAGTTCTGTGTTCCAGATTTCAGATTTAGCAAAATATCTTAGATGAAAGGCTGATCTAATTGGTCAAAATGGACGTTTGAGAATAGAGCTTCATTTAAAATATCTTACTAAATACGAAATCCGAAACTCGGTCAATCTTTAATTCCGCGGTTTTGCTATCATTGAAAATCATCATTTGAAATTTTCTTTTACTCATTGCGGGTTTTTTATAAATTCAACCATTGGTATGTTGGTGTCAAAACAAAGTTTATTATCCAAAAATATTTTAATTTATAATTATGTATAGTTATCGCAGAAAATCTTTTTTTATTTTTCACTGTGTCGTTTTGACACAAAAATTAGCTGGGACCATATTTTATAAAACGAATGTCTTTGAAATCACTTTGTTCTCGTTGAAATTCGATTATATAAAACGAATATCGTTCTAGATTTTACGATACTTGTTATTTCTTACGACTGGCATGGGGCAGTCGTATAGGTTTCGTTTTCGTTGAGCTGTCATAAATATTTCTCTTTTTACACAATCGCACTTTGTCGTGGCTATCGTTTACTTCCGTTTTGTTTACTTCCCGCTCGTTTCGTTATATGTAATAAAGCCCCTGGGCTGCAACCAAGTGTGTGTGAAACAAAGAATGTGTGTAACTGGTTATGGACCGTGGTTATCAATTTATCTGTCAAAATCCTGATAAATTCCAGGATTAGCTTGTAGGTAAAATGTAAAGTCCTGGAAAGTTTCCTATCTCTTCTATACCTGATCTCTGGCCAGAACGTAACTTGATACAATCGAGTTTTATCGAAACAATCGACGATTGGAAGCACATATTTTGGTTCAATCGACTGTTATCGATTATACCGTCAGATTTGGCAGCACACAATCTTGAACATGACGTTTAAAAAAAAAAAAAAAATCACTCGATAGAAAATAGTTACCGTCTGCAGGAATAAAAAAAAAAACAAAATTAAGATTTTGACCACTTTTATGAGTGCTCATCAAGATTTAGCTAAAAGAATACTTAAAACTGCGCAAGAAGGAAACAAATTATAAATTGCGCGGGCCTTTGAAAACGATTATCAGTCAGACGGTAGTCGAGACCTCATGAGCAATAATTGCTCAATAATCGTCTGTGATTTGACGATAATTGTTTTAAGTGAAGCAAATAAAGTGATATCGCCTACAGAAAAAACGACTATTGATCTTACGTGATGCAGGATGTATCTACCGTCGAAATGTTATTGTCAAACGATAATCACTTTACGGAATAAGGGTCCTGAACTACATTACCGACACTACTTTGATTGCACAAAGCTGTAATACTGGGGGAACTGACGTGCTTCTTCTGTTTCTTGAAAAACCTAATGAGTTTAGTATCGTCAGGAAACATTCTTTAATGACCCTAAACTGCAGCACAAAGCTTCCTATGAACAAAAAATCAATTTTACAATTTGTTGATGTTTTTCATTTTTGAAAGCTTACTTATTTTGACATAATTCTAGTGGGTTGCTTTTATGTCTGAAACATATTTTCCGAATTTTAGTATTAGGTCCTCCTTCATCCTAACTTTCCGACTCAAAGAATATAATTTTTTATTTGAACTCTGAAAATGAGTTACGAATTTACAGCTAGGTTCCAGAAATCGAGTGAAATGAAAGTGAAATTACTTTTGTAAATCGAGTGAATTTGTTTTTGGTGTTCCACATTCCGACCGATTTCATAACTTCGAAAAATTTTCGAAATCACTCGGTGAAATTAAAGATAGCTGATACTATCTGTCATATGGGACATTGCAAAGTTATTTTTATTTTGATAAATTTGTTTGTTTACAAATTCTGCTTAATTTTTATAAAATAAATAATAAATTATGAAATATTGAGTGCTATTTATATTGCTGCGGTGTTGCAAGTTGAAAAACAAAAGTACGCAGAGGAAAAATAGAGAGGTGTACGATAAGACCCATTTCTAATCCTTTAGAAATTGCAGATGCTGCGTAACTGAAACAAATAAATTTCAAATGAAAATTAAAAATTGTTACTTCACTTAGATTTATGTCATATTATCGAGTTAATAAACATGCTTTCCAAATATTGCTGCAAACTTTTGCAGTGTGTGTGTTGCAGTTCGCCTCAGTTTTGCGTTTCCTTACCGAAAGAAGCTTTCTGAGATCAATTGGAAAAGATTCTGATGTTGCTTTGGGCCGTTGCACTGTATCAAAGATATTGAAGAGTTATTTTTCCAAGATGATCAAACATTCCATGTCGGATGAAGAAAAACGGAAATTAAAACAACATTTCATTGACGAATTTCTTATTCCTGGGGTCATCGACATCGAAGGCAGGAAAGAATACTTCTCAGTTAATGCACTTATTGTGAGTAGGATCCAAAAATATTATCTATTCAAAAACAATGCGTCCGCTGCAACTGGATCTCCTTTCATAAATCCTCCGACAAGATCTTTATGTCACTCCATAAATTCAATAAATTTTGCCTCCTGGGAATTATTTTTTGTGTTTACCATTGGTAAAATACATTATCGTTTAGTATATCTATTCAAAATCTAAACAACATTAGTACACTCAGATTTTATTCACTTACATATTCAATCACGTCAGCGCATCCCAACAATTTCACAGATACTAAAATGATCGAATTGAAATCACACACAAAACGATAAAACCGAATTGTGGAACATGGAAATTCATTTTTTTTTTAACTTCGAAAAATGTGAAATTGAAATCGGTAAAAGTGAAATGTGGAACCCAAAATTTCACTTTAGAACGATTTTAATTTCATTTCGAGTGAAAGTGAAACGTAGAACCTAGCTGTTAAAATTCAAAAATATTCATTTGACACTTCAAATTGTAGTTCACAATGACTTTTATAAGTACAAATCACAATCAAACTCGTTTCAAGTTACGTGCTGCCAGGAAACATTTGTTTCGAGTTGCAGGTCGGTCAACAATCCTCATCCTCGATTGTATCAATTACATGCTGGCACCCTGATGTGGTTATTCGACCCCTGTTCTCATGAATTTAATGAATTTACCTGTTTGCATTATTGAACACTTTGCAAAGCATCATATACATCATAATGCCAGTGACGTGTTACTGAACGTTTGAATCAGTTTATGAACTTACCTTTTGGCTCATGACTTTGTCTGTGCAACCTGTACAAAAGAAAACATTTAAAAACGCGGTTCTTGGTTAAGCCATAAGTTAATTCTTTACAAGGTACTTAGTTAACAGAATTCTCTTTATTTCACAGTACATAGTTTTTAGTTTTTAAGAACGTGTTTTTTTAACGATGGGATGGCGTAAGGTATTAAATGATCTGCACAGCAGATTGTAGCCTTCTCAAATATTTTATTTTACTGTTAGTTTATATTACATTAAAAATACAACAAAAATTAAGGAAAAAAACAAAGAAATACAATAAACTAACTTTAGAAAGCATGACGAACATGTGCAGTCATGTCAAACAAATAAGGTAGTCGCAATATTCACAGATTGCATTGAGATGTTTATACTCCCCATTCGAACTTTGTTCAACAAAAAAATTTAGGGATTGGTTACACTGCACCTCATGCTGCACAATTGAATTTTGAATCGCAGTACTAATATTTTGAAGAGTTCCTCTGAAATTAAAACTGAAACACCTTATTAGATAAATAATTTTGTTTTTGTTATCAACTTACCACACTCCACATTGGCAAATCATTTGTTGCTCAACAGATATTTCGAGGGCACCTTTTTGACACACTGGACAAAAGACACATTCGGCATCTCCAACATCAATAAGGTATTCTTCTTCCTCCTCTATTTGTTCAACATACCACATATTCATTTCGCCGATTAATTCTTGGTAAATTTTCTCTTGAAGTTCAAGACCAGTTTCCAAATCTGCTAACTCTTGCCGAAGAATTTTACTGACCAGACTCTAAAAAATCAAACGAACTTGTAGACTTTTATTGATTTCGAGTGTAACTTACATTATCTCCGATTTTTCCAGCATTCCGAGTACCATCGAAACTAGCACGACGTGCTTCTCTCACACGGATCCGGCATTTCTAAATTTGTGGTATTTAGAATTTCTTCTTTTATTATTAATTTTAAAATGTGACCAACCTCGCGAAGTAAATCGCGTAATTTAGGTGAACCAAATTTATACTGCCTAGCTGCATCTCGTGACAATATTTTCTGTTGTACACTTGTGTGGTATGTTGGACTCGAAGGGCATTGTAGGGAAGACATTTTTCAGTTTTTTGTTGACATGCAATCAATTTTAATGGCAAAATTTAAGACACTTCTGTATAACTAACAAGAAAATAATTGTTTGACAACAATTATTTCGCAAAAGCGGGATAATGGTTGTCACTTTGTCAGTTTTCAATTACAGCTGTTAAACATATGATTCTAGTACTTTTTTATACTGGAAGTAGTATAAGGGTGAGTGGCTTGATTGGAAAATCTATGGAGTAAGGTCATGTGCCAATTGCGTTAAATTTTTAGAGAGTGGTAATTTTTAACATAAGTGTGGTGAATATGACTTTAAATTTATAATCTGTTTAGCAGATATCAGGTAAAGAAGAGATAGGAAACTTTCCAGGAATTTGGGCTCAGTTATAGCTTTTATTGAACAACTTCATTGGAAGACAAAACATGATGGAATTGATATTTTACCTCATAGCTGCTTATAGAAATCGTAGGAAAATTCAGTTTCATTTTGATTGAACGACAAACATTACTTCACAAAAATAAATCATCATCAGTGAAAAATAAAAAGTGATTTTCCGCGATAACTACCATTAAAAATTAAAATATGTTTGGATAATCATGTTCTAGAATTCATAAGCTTTGTTTCTACACCAACTCGCCAATAATTGAATTTATAAAAAAAACCGCAAGAAGTAAACGACAACTTCCAATGATGTTTTTCAATGATAGCTATAACTGGGCCCTCTACGTTCCTTACTTGATCTCTGCTTTTTAGCTCGTTAAAATTCTGCCAATCGCTAATTTGTGATGTATTGTTACGAAAACGATATAAGAGGAATTACTTCATGCCACAGAGGCAAAAAAAACAATAAATGAATTCGTATCATATGACAATTCTTTCTGGGAAGTGGAGGAGGAGGGTAATTTTCATTGGCCACGTTCCGGGTTTTAGTGTTACCAAGTTAACTAGGTCACTATAATTTGAACATATATTTATTTTTGTATATGCCAAATTGAACCATTTACCAAAGTTTTTTACTATCATGTCAATTTGCTTCGCCGTAACTATATATATTTTGCATTCTTTTTTATGGTTAAAAATTGAAATAAAATATCTGGCATTCACTTAGCCGTTCATACAGAGCCTATAACCTAAGCTTCACGCATCATTTGTTTGAGACAAGTTTTTTTATTGCCATAATGTATAGATTTCTTATTAAACGCGGCCTAAGAACGGCAAATTCAAAAAGATTCTCATGAAAGATGTTTGTCACGCTTTCGCAAGTAGTCCAATACATTTACCTAGGTCACTACACCCATTGGCTAAAAACGTTGTACTGATAAAACAGGGACAATAGAGTTTTCAAAATTTCGTATGGTTTAACCAAGAAACACTTTTGTATAGAAGTTGAAAAATTTGTATCCCACCCTATCCCAACATCAGAGATCAAGTAAGAGATCCAGCCCAACTTCCTAGCTTAATATTTTAAATAACAGTACCATAAAAAGTGAGCGTGGCAAAAAATGTTGTATGGACGAATTAAAGGTGCAACAAAATGTTTTGTATTAAAATTGATAAATAATGGCTGAAACACAATCACCCTTTGCAGCTTCGGTTTTCCGACGTTACGCCCAGCTGAATAATTAAATACGCTTTGACAGCGATTTTAGCTTCTATTAGCCTCAAATACAAAAATGTGGGAAATGAATAAAAAATCTTCGCTAAAAAAATCGTACTCGCAATAATAATAAAGTACCAAAAAGTGGGAAATCTATTACAATTACTTGTTCGTCTGCTTTCACACGTAGACTCACGACTCACGACTCACATGAGTGCAAAAGAGAAAGAAAATTCGAAAAGTTGAGAGGAAAAATATTTTGCCCTGTGAGTCGTGGGCAAAATTTTCAGCGACTCTTTTTGACGTTTTCTTTTCTCTTCCTTCTTGTTATCATCATGTTGCTTCATATAATTTCGTTGCTTGGAGAGTCAGTTTTGGCTACTTGCGTATATTTGTTCGGTTGCTGGTGTTTTTTTTTCAAGCAGAATAAAAGAGGAATGTCAAATTTGAGTCAAGAGAAAAAGTCGTCGTGTAAAAGCGCGAGACTCACGGAAGAAAATTAACAAAGAGAACTTCGAAAAAAGTCTTGACTCACCAGTCAACGTGTGGAAGCAGACTTCTACAGCTCACCAGAGTAAGTCTGCTTTCACACGTTGACTGTTGGGTCAAGACTTTTTTCGAAGTTCTCTTTGTTAATTTTCTTTCGTGAGTCTCGCGCTTTTACACGACGACTTTTTCTCTTGACTCAAATTTGACATCCCCCTTTAATCTGCTTGGAAAAAAAACACCAGCAACCGAACAAATCTACGCAAGTAGCCGAAACTGACTCTCCAAGCAACGAAATTATATGAAGCAACATAATGATAAAAAGAAGGAAGAGAAAAGAAAACGTCAAAAACAGTCGCTGAAAATTTTGCCCACGACTCACAGGGCAAAATATTTTTCCTCTCAACTTTGCGAATTTTCTTTCTCTTTCGCACTCATGTGAGTCGTGAGTCGTGAGTCGTGAGTCGTGAGTCTACGTGTGAAAGCAGACTAAGCAGTGGAAATTTGTTTGGTTGTGAAGCTCATGCCACTTACTTTGTTTTTTACGCTTTTATAATATTTTGGTGACTTATAGCCCGATTCTCCCCATCATCACTGACACCTCACAAGTCACAAGAAGAGGTGAAATTGATTTTGTGACTTTTTCGTATTCTCCCCCACAGTCACATCTTGTGAGAGTCACAAAAACAATCGAAATTGTGATCTCCTTCAGAGCAGGTCACAACTAGCAAATTATTTGAGATTTGATATTTTGATTGTTGAGTAGTGTAAGAAATGGAAGTTGAAATGAATATGGCGCATATTATTGACGAAGTTTCCTCCATAAATGAAAAGTAAGAATTTTACAAAAGCACATCATTTTTAACAAATTATAATATTGATAAGATTGCAGCGAAGACGGCTTTTAAGAACTTTGAGAGGTACCAATGACCAAATATTTATACAGAGTGGCACGTTTGTAAAGTTTTTTCGATTTCCAAAATCATTATGCTGGGATCTCATGCAGAGCTTAAAGCCTTGCCTTTTGTGTATGTATTACATTTTGTTCTTCTCAAGTTCTAATTGCAGTTTTATTAAATTTGTTTTGAATATAGTTTCATTCAGAGCTATATTTCCATGGCTGTTATAAGAAGTGTATACGAAATAATTATACAATACCTCTCAGCCAAGCCACAATTTGCAGAAACCTTGCTTATAAATATTCACTTTTGCTGTGGTGAGTTTCGTTGTGACTTTTCTTGTGAGGATTATCGGAGAATCCGACAAATGTTATCGAGTCACAATAATCCTCACAAAGAATAGTCACAAGAGCTTGTGACTTTTGTTTCCTCACAAGGGGGAGAATCGGGCTGTTAGGTTGAATCAATAACATCGTTAGCAATGTTAAATCTGTAGAAAAAGAATATTTTACATTTTTATAAATTAAACAGCGAAACACAACTGCTAAAATACTAAACGACCGCCGTTTGCTTATGTTTTTTTTAGAAACCGTGGAATTAGTAACTGTGAAGCTCATTCGTTTGTGGCAAACAGAGACAAACTACTTAAAACTGTTTAGGGAAATAACTTCACCATGAGTGGGAAATTATTACATTTTGTTTTTTTTTTCTGTAAAATTATTTTCACTGAATGTAGGTGATAATTTTACTATTGTGTGGGATATAATTTCAATTAATTTCTTCTAATGTGGTCTTTAGTCTTTGAGTATTCAAATAGTAATAGTTTTTACACCTAGCATGAATATTGAAATATTAATTTATAGGGGAAAAACTGCCCCTTGTAATACCTCTGCGTAGGGTCACTGTTGGATTCGGAGTAAGTGCGAGGTTAGTTGGTTGCAAAACAATGTCGAGTACTGTATATTCCCCTGTTTACGCATTGTGGACTAGGCCCCCAAAACACATTTTTTAACGCTTTAATATAGTTGCGTAGAAAATCTGTTGATTCGCTTGAAATGTTAACTATTATTACTATTATTACTTACTAAATTTGCGGTACGGTTTTTCCTTTATTCCCTACATTCAGTGGAAATACTTTCTCAAAAAAAAGTTAAAAATCTTCCCTACTCTTATGTGAGTTATACCCGTGAAGTTATTTCCATGTACCATTAAAACTCCTTACACAGGTACTATTCAACCACCTGATGCGTTTGGGTTATTCTTCTTCTATTCAACGTTGTATAAATTTTATGAAAAAGGCATTTCAAGGAGTACATAACTATATGCTATTATGAATAGGGCTGAAGAAATCTTTATTCACGGCACTCAAGTTAACAAAGTATTGTTGAGATATATATCATATAACCTTGTCAGCAGAATCCTAATTTTCTAATATTTTGTTTTAAAAACTGGCAAAAATATTAATCCCGTGTATTTCATGCTGTTTTGTATCTGAGGTCAGTAGAAGTTAAAACAGCTGAGCGATAGATAATGTCAAGGCGTGCGTAAAGCTATTGGACGTGTAAAGACGTGTAAAGCTCCAAAGCGTGATTGTATTTTATCCGCAATGACGGAAACACATTTACAAAATTGTTCTTACAAGAAACAGACGTGAACACATACAAATCTACATCTTCTGGGGTACTGTAAGTTCTCTCTATTTCCTTATCTATACCAAAAGTCAAAGCCACCACCAAATAAACAAGAAACACATTAAAAACAATATAAATGCAGAATGTCTAATAACATTTCTGTAGTTAATTCATTGCTGGTGCATACCAGCCTTAACATTTTTATAATAATTGAGATATTCTAAATTGTTTTTTTTTTGATCTAGTACATTTGTTCACGCTATAAGTTGAACACACCCGAAATCAAGATGGCGGTGTACTAAAACGCAGGTTTACCAACATGAACATCAACTTCCTTCTACCTATTCCTTTTCTCTTACAACGTGCATAGTGACAAGTTAAGGTTAGCAAATTGATATTTTATTTTAATAAATTTTTGTGTATTTTTGTTTAAAAAAATTACTGAAACGAGCTATTTCAATTGTAGAATGACTGTCGCAGACAAGAAGAAGTCCAGCACCGCAGCTAAAAAGCTGCCGGCTGTCCCGGAATCTAAATTGAAGTTTGCCAAAAAACGCATTAGCAGACGTGCAATCCTTACCAAGAGGAAGGTAAAGCGCAGCGCCGTCATGGCCTTGAGGAAGCGTGAGAATCTTGTTCGTGCAGAGAAGTACTCCCATGAATATGCTAAAGCTGATCGCAGGGAAATCAAAATGCGTCGTCTTGCTAAGTCAAAGGGACAATACTATGTTCCAGCTGAAAGCCGTTTGGCTTTTGTGATTCGAATCCGTGGGTAGGTGTTTACATCAAAATCTGTGATAATGCATTAAAATAATAAGTGTGTGCAAATTGATTTGTTTACATATGGACTTAATCCATAGCAAAGAGTATACAACTACAAGAGTGCGCATCTAACACAACGAAAATTTACTATGAGGGGTACTGATGTTGATACCCCAGTGTGCACATTGCCAACAGCATAGCCGATGCATACGAACTTCACACTTACCGCCCGCGTTTGAAACGTCGACAACATTTATAGCTGTGATGCGTACTCTATAGTTATATACCTCTTTGTCCATACATTTGCCGGCTGTCAGTTAAATGCTGCGTTGTTATTATTGTTGTTAACCTATTGCTTATTTTATCCACAGTATCAACAAGGTGGCACCAAAAGTACGTAAGGTCCTTCAGTTGTTCCGCTTGCGTCAAATCAACAACGGTGTATTCATTAAGCTAAACAAGGCCACCATCAACATGCTCCGTATTTGCGAGCCTTACATTACTTGGGGATACCCCAACTTGAAGTCTGTCAAACAGTTGCTCTACAAGCGCGGATTCGTGAAGCACAACAAACAACGCATTCCTATTACAGATAACTTTGTTATTGAACGTAAGATGCGCAAGAAGTACAACATTCAATGCGTTGAGGATATGGTTCATGAGATCTTCACCGTTGGCGATAACTTCAAATACGCTTCCAACTTCTTGTGGCCCTTCAAGCTAAACACACCAACCGGTGGGTGGCGTAAGAAGAACAACCATTATGTTGAGGGTGGTGATTTCGGTAACCGCGAAGACAAAATCAACAAGCTTCTCAGAAAGATGGTTTAAAGAGGATGCATTTTATATACAATAAAACTTCTTTAAAAAAAAACACTTTAGAGTTATTTAGTTCTTGGTATTTATTTGTTGCTGTAGGTGTTTCTAACGTTAAATTGTTTCAGAAAAAGGTCTTCATAATGTCTCAGTCCTCAAACACTGGAAAGGAAGTGGGACGTTTCACTTATTCAAGGTTCTTGCTTCGGACAGTTTTGATTTTACTGAAAAAACATCAAACGGGTTTAGCATACTCGCAATGCGTCCGTCAGATGCAAGGTTAAGCAAATAAGCGGATCCTACAAACAGCACATTCGTTTCGCAGTCGTTTGATTAACAAGGAAAGCTTTTTGACTGAAAACAACTGGTTTGTGGTTCAAACAGCCAGTCAGCTAAATGAAAACAACTATTTTAGTCCCAATATCATGTTGCTGATTGAACATTTTAGAGCGCAGGGTTTATTTTTTAACATTTTTTGTACAAAATGGAAGTCTTGCTAATAAAAGTTGCAATTGACGAACACTTTGTTCCATACTGCTACAACCCAGAATGAACCTGGGTTTCTTAAGGCGAGGTCTTCCTCTAATGCTTCCGACGTCTGGATGAGAATCGTAAGATTCTGCGATCTGGAGTATTGGTGTTCATTCGTTCTACATGTCCCAGCCATCTTAAACGTCCAATGCGGGTTTTTTTTTATACCAGGGGCATGTCGCTGTACAGCTCGTATAGTTCTTGGTTGAATCATCGTCTCCAACCGATGAATTTTCCTCTCAATTCGACCAAGGAATTCTTCATCCTATTTTGATACGTTCATGCTTCAGCGCCGTAGAGCAGGACTGGGATGATCTGGGTCATATATAGGATCTCCTTAACAGTTCGAATGAGAGCTTTTAATTGCCTTCTTACCCGGAGAAATAGCAGTTGGGAAGAGTTTCTTCGTTAATAGCGGAGCCGAGGTAGACAAAGTCCCGTACTACCTCAAAGTTATATCAGTCAATTGTGACGTTCTGCCCAATTCTTCGATGTTGTGTGTTCTTTCGTGTTGACAGCATTACCCTCATTTACTGCTAAACCCACTTTTGCCGCATCCTTCCCTTTACTAGCAAACGTGGCTATAATATCGAGTCCGACAAATGATGTCAATATCGTCAGCGTGTGCTAGTAGTTGCACCGATTTATGGAAGATTATGTCTCTGATGTTGGCTCGGGAGTTTTGCACAATCCTCTCAAGAAACAAATTAAAGAAGTCACATGACAGTGCATCGCCTTGCCTAAATTCTTTTTTGGTATCGAATGTGTCGGTTCCGACCCTGATGGAGCAGCGATATTTCTCCATCGTCATCCTGCACAGACGAACGAGTTTGGGCGGTATACCAAACCTAGACATGGCTCTGTACAGTTCGTCTCTATAAATGCTGTCGTATGCGGCTTTGAAATCGATAAATAGTTGGTGTGTGTCGATTTGGACATCTTGGGTTTCTTTCAGGACCTGCCGAAGTGTAAAGAAATGATCAGTTGTGGACTTTCCTGACCTAAACCACACTGATAAGGGCCGATCATGTTGTTGGTAAACTGTGTTAGGTGTTCACATATTAGGCCAGATAGGATATTGTAGGCGATATTGAGGAGACCTATGCTGCTATAGTTGGCTCAGTTGAGAGGGTATCCTTTTTATGGATCGGGCAAATGATGCTGTGGTTAGATTCTTCAGGCATACTTTCATCCGACCATATTTGGCTTATGAGTTGGTGGATGTTACCTACCAAGTCATCTCCGCCGGCTTTATTTAATTCAATAGGAAGGCCGTCATTTCCGTCAGCCTAGTTAAGTTTACGATATTGCTATCCTCACTTCACTTTGCTTAGGTCGTGTGGTTGGTGGTAGATTTCGCTTTGTTCCTTAGAGTTATGTTACTTCCGTTCATAACCTTTTTGTATGTTAAAATTCAAATGCGGATCCTCTTCCCGAAATTTGTTTGAATTGATAATTTTAACTCCAAAATAGGTATATTAAATGCGGTATGTAGGTAATATAATATTTTGCTGTCTGCTGTGAAAAAATCCTGGGCCCTCATTCCGTAAAGTGATTATCGTTTGACGATAACATTTCGACGGTACATCTTGCATCATGTAAGATCAATCGTCGATTTTGTTGTCGCGATGTCACCTTATTTGCTCACTTCAAACAATAATCGTCAAATCACAGACGATTATTGAGCTCATGAGGTCTCGACTACCATCTGAGTGATAATCGTTTTCAAAGTTACGGAATGACCCCCCCTGTATTTACTTATTTATTGATCCTATTGATCCCAATCAGCAACACTTGAGGTAAATTCAGAAACGTCAGAGGCCAATATTGGGAGTATCGATCGATTATCGACTACCTGTATGTCGATTGATTTTTAATTCGGTATTGTGATTATCTATTCTATAACAATCGAAAGATATCTTGATTATTTGTTGTATATTACACCCCATACCATCAGTAAACTTACCCAATCGTTTAATGTTTGTCCTTTCCCATCCATTCCTTTACTTCCTTTACACTTTATGAAAGTAGTCTCCTAGAGGGAGTTTTCTTTTGTTGGAGAGAGCTGGACAAGAGCAGATTAGGTGAGAAATACACTCGTCCAAACAGGTTTTCTCTTATTGCATGTAGGCCTAGAGGGCAGTGTCCAGTTAGTACACCGATGATGGGACTGTTGATCTGCTCTGTATTATCAAGCAAAGTGAGCGTTTCTGGTTATAATTTGGCCAGAGTTGGCTGGATATTAGACACGTTGTGCCGTTTATCCATCTGCAGTTCCAGATTCTGTTTTAGACCCATTTGTGTAGATGTGAATCGAGTTATTATCTCCAATCAAATACGACTCCCATTCGTAGCGACTTTCAAATAAAAATAAAGATTTTCTATTTTTAATCAAATGCATGCTTCCTAATAACTGGATTTGACTAGCTAAACATATGTGTGTTGATAACAAGACGAAAAACATTAACACTGCAAAAAGCCTGGCGAGAATAACAGTCCTCAGGTGTTGAACACATTGGCCTAACCCTCCAGGTTGGGGGTTGTGCTTTGGGCTTACTACCCATGCCCATTCACGGAAAAGCAACTAACAGCCTCGAGAAGGACTGATTTGTTTGTTGACGATCATGATAAACAAAATAAAGGACAATGACGTTCGTATCTGCACTTGGAATGTGCGATCATTAAACAGAAGAAGTGCAGTCGACCAACTAGTGGAAGCCCTAAGCTGATAAAAAGCTAAAAAAAACTGCCAAACAGGAAATACGATGGGATGGGCCGGTGAAGAACTGTGACGTATACTACGGTCCTTGTTGGTGTGAGAAGAAGCAGCGACTAGTCCAATGTGGATTTGTTATAAGTGCCAGACTTAGGCAAAAAGTCGTATGCTTTGAAACATTAACGAATGGTTTGTAACAAATCCGCAGCCCAAAGTCGGCAACATAAGCACTAAATGTGCTCACGCTCCGAAATGCTGACTATACAAAGAAGTGTTTCAACGAACTCCTAAACAAAACTTATGAGTTAGTTACCGAAATTCGATGTTGAAATCATTGCTGGGAGATTTCAACACAAAGGTATGAAGAGAGGACTTCTTTACCATTACAGTCGGAAAACACATATTTCTCGTTTTACATAATCGCAACTTGCCATGACTATCGTTTACTTCTGTATCGTTTACTTGCCGCTCGTATCGTTTTATGTAATAGAACCCCAGGGGCCATATTTGTAAATACTTAGTTCTCGTTGAAATTCGATTGCATATTCGTACGAATATCGTTGAAAGAACTTAGTCCTCGTTGAAATTCGATTGCATGAAACGAGTATCGTTCAAAATTTTACGTTACTCGTAATTTCTTACGACTGACGTTTAGCATTCGTATAGCTTTCATTTTCGTGGAGCTGTCATAAATATTGATGTGTCTGCCAGTGATTGTCCTCAGCTGTACAAATGTAAGAAAAAATGAATTGGGAATTTTAAAATTCCTGATTTCACGACTTTTTGTTTATTTCAATCAATTTTAACAGTTTTATGAACGCTCGCTGCAAATTTTAAAAACGATGTCGATAAAATCGAATTATTTTGAATCGATTTTATGAACACTCGCTGCAAATTTTAAAAACGATGTCGATAAAATCGAATTATTTTAAATCGATTTTATGAACACTCGCTGAAAATTTTAAAAACGATGTCGATAAAATCGAATTATTTTAAATCGATTTTATGAATACTCGCTGAAAATTTTAAAAAAGATGTCGATAAAATCGAATTATTTTAAATCGATTTTATGAACACTCGCTGAAAATTTTAAAAAAGATGTCGATAAAATCGAATTATTTTAAATCGATTTTATGAACACTCGCTGAAAATTTTAAAAACCATGTCGACGAAATCGAATTATTTTAAATCGATTTTATGAACACTCGCTGAAAATTTTAAAAAATGATGTCGATAAAATCGATTTTATGAAAATTAAAAAAACGATGTCGATAAAATCGAATTATTTCAAATCGATTTTATGAACACTCGCTGAAAATTTTAAAAACGATGTCGATAAAATCGAATTATTTTAAATCGATTTTATGAACACTCGCTGAAAATTTTAAAAATGATGTCGATAAAATCGAATTATTTTAAATCGATTTTATGAACACTCGCTGAAAATTTTAAAAATGATGTCGATAAAATCGAATTATTTTAAATCGATTTTATGAACCGCGCTGAAAATTTTAAAATTGATGTCGATAAAATCGATTTTATGAAAATTAAAAAAACGATGTCGATAAAATCGAATTATTTCAAATCGATTTTATGAACACTCGCTGAAAATTTTAAAAACGATGTCGATAAAATCGAATCATTTTAAATCGATTTTATGAACACTCGCTGAAAATTTTAAAAATGATGTCGATAAAATCGAATTATTTTAAATCGATTTTATGAACACTCGCTGAAAATTTTTAAAACGATGTCGATAAAATCGAATTATTTTAAATCGATTTTATGAACACTCGCTGAAAATTTTAAAAAAGATGTCGATAAAATCGAATTATTTTAAATCGATTTTATGAACACTCGCTGAAAATTTTTAAAACGATGTCGATAAAATCGAATTATTTTAAATCGATTATATGAACACTCGCTGAAAATTTTAAAAACGATGTCGATAAAATCGAATTATTTTAAATCGATTTTATGAACACTCGCTGAAAATTTTAAAAACCATGTCGACGAAATCGAATTATTTTAAATCGATTTTATGAACACTCGCTGAAAATTTTAAAAAATGATGTCGATAAAATCGATTTTATGAAAATTAAAAAAACGATGTCGATAAAATCGAATTATTTCAAATCGATTTTATGAACACTCGCTGAAAATTTTAAAAACGATGTCGATAAAATCGAATCATTTTAAATCGATTTTATGAACACTCGCTGAAAATTTTAAAAATGATGTCGATAAAATCGAATTATTTTAAATCGATTTTATGAACACTCGCTGAAAATTTTAAAAATGATGTCGATAAAATCGAATTATTTTAAATCGATTTTATGAACCGCGCTGAAAATTTTAAAATTGATGTCGATAAAATCGATTTTATGAAAATTAAAAAAACGATGTCGATAAAATCGAATTATTTCAAATCGATTTTATGAACACTCGCTGAAAATTTTAAAAACGATGTCGATAAAATCGAATCATTTTAAATCGATTTTATGAACACTCGCTGAAAATTTTAAAAATGATGTCGATAAAATCGAATTATTTTAAATCGATTTTATGTACACTCGCTGAAAATTTTAAAAATGATGTCGATAAAATCGATTTTATGAACACCGCTGAAAATTTAAAAAAGATGTGGATAAAATCGAATTATTTTAAATCGATTTTATGAAGACTCGCTGAAAATTTTTAAAACGATGTCGATAAAATCGAATTATTTTAAATCGATTTTATGAACACTCGCTGAAAATTTTAAAAAAGATGTCGATAAAATCGAATTATTTTAAATCGATTTTATGAACACTCGCTGAAAATTTTTAAAACGATGTCGATAAAATCGAATTATTTTAAATCGATTATATGAACACTCGCTGAAAATTTTAAAAATGATGTCGATAAAATCGATTTTATGAACACCGCTGAAAATTTAAAAAAGATGTGGATAAAATCGAATTATTTTAAATCGATTTTATGAAGACTCGCTGAAAATTTTTAAAACGATGTCGATAAAATCGAATTATTTTAAATCGATTTTATGAACACTCGCTGAAAATTTTAAAAAAGATGTCGATAAAATCGAATTATTTTAAATCGATTTTATGAACACTCGCTGAAAATTTTTAAAACGATGTCGATAAAATCGAATTATTTTAAATCGATTATATGAACACTCGCTGAAAATTTTAAAAACGATGTCGATAAAATCGAATTATTTTAAATCGATTTTATGAATACTCGCTGAAAATTTTAAAAAAGATGTCGATAAAATCGAATTATTTTAAATCGATTTTATGAACACTCGCTGAAAATTTTAAAAAAGATGTCGATAAAATCGAATTATTTTAAATCGATTTTATGAACACTCGCTGAAAATTTTAAAAACCATGTCGACGAAATCGAATTATTTTAAATCGATTTTATGAACACTCGCTGAAAATTTTAAAAAATGATGTCGATAAAATCGAATTATTTTAAATCGATTTTATGAACCGCGCTGAAAATTTTAAAATTGATGTCGATAAAATCGATTTTATGAAAATTAAAAAAACGATGTCGATAAAATCGAATTATTTCAAATCGATTTTATGAACACTCGCTGAAAATTTTAAAAACGATGTCGATAAAATCGAATCATTTTAAATCGATTTTATGAACACTCGCTGAAAATTTTAAAAATGATGTCGATAAAATCGAATTATTTTAAATCGATTTTATGAACACTCGCTGAAAATTTTAAAAATGATGTCGATAAAATCGATTTTATGAACACCGCTGAAAATTTAAAAAAGATGTGGATAAAATCGAATTATTTTAAATCGATTTTATGAAGACTCGCTGAAAATTTTTAAAACGATGTCGATAAAATCGAATTATTTTAAATCGATTTTATGAACACTCGCTGAAAATTTTAAAAAAGATGTCGATAAAATCGAATTATTTTAAATCGATTTTATGAACACTCGCTGAAAATTTTTAAAACGATGTCGATAAAATCGAATTATTTTAAATCGATTATATGAACACTCGCTGAAAATTTTAAAAACGATGTCGATAAAATCGAATTATTTTAAATCGATTTTATGAATACTCGCTGAAAATTTTAAAAATGATGTCGATAAAATCGAATTATTTTAAATCGATTTTATGAACACTCGCTGAAAATTTTTAAAACGATGTCGATAAAATCGAATTATTTTAAATCGATTTTATGAACACTCCTTGAAAATTTTAAAAACCATGTCCACGAAATCGAATTATTTTAAATCGATTTTATGAACACTGATGTCGATAAAATCGAATTATTTTAAATCGCTGAAAATTTTAAAAACGATGTCGATAAAATCGAATCATTTTAAATCGATTTTATGAACACTGAAAATTTTAAAAATGATGTCGATAAAATCGAATTATTTTAAATCAATTTTATGAACACTCGCTGAAAATTTTAAAAAATGATGTCGATAAAATCGAATTATTTTAAATCGATTTTATGAACCGCGCTGAAAATTTTAAAATTGATGTCGATAAAATCGATTTTATGAAAATTTAAAAAACGATGTCGATAAAATCGAATTATTTCAAATCGATTTATGAACACTCGCTGAAAATTTTAAAAACGATGTCGATAAAATCGAATCATTTTAAATCGATTTTATGAACCGCGCTGAAAATTTTAAAATTGATGTCGATAAAATCGATTTTATGAAAATTTAAAAAACGATGTCGATAAAATCGAATTATTTCAAATCGATTTATGAACACTCGCTGAAAATTTTAAAAACGATGTCGATAAAATCGAATCATTTTAAATCGATTTTATGAACACTCGCTGAAAATTTTAAATTTGATGTCGATAAAATCGATTTATGAAAATTTAAAAAAAGATGTCGATAAAATCGAATTATTTCAAATCGATTTTATGTACACTCGCTGAAAATTTTAAAAACGATGTCGATAAAATCGAATCATTTTAAATCGATTTTATGAACACTCGCTGAAAATTTTAAATTTGATGTCGATAAAATCGATTTATGAAAATTTAAAAAAAGATGTCGATAAAATCGAATTATTTCAAATCGATTTTATGTACACTCGCTGAAAATTTTAAAAACGATGTCGATAAAATCGAATCATTTTAAATCGATTTTATGAACACTCGCTGAAAATTTTAAAAACGATGTCGATAAAATCGAATTATTTTAAATCGATTTTATGAACGCTCGCTGAAAATTTTAAAAATGATGTCGATAAAATCGATTTTATGAACACTCGCTGAAAATTTTAAAAACGATGTCGATAAAATCGAATTATTTTAAATCGATTTTATGAACGCTCGCTGAAAATTTTAAAAATGATGTCGATAAAATCGAATTATTTTAAATCGATTTTATGAACATTCGCTGAAAATTTTAAAAACGATGTCGATAAAATCGAATTATTTTAAATCGATTTTATGAAAACTCGCTGAAAATTTTAAAAAATGATGTCGATAAAATCGAATTATTTTAAATCGATTTTATGAACCGCGCTGAAAATTTTAAAATTGATGTCGATAAATTGAGTTTATGAAAATTTAAAACAACGATGTCGATAAAATCGAATTATTTCAAATCGATTTTATGAACACTCGCTGAAAATTTTAAAAACGAGTCGATAAAATCGAATCATTTTAAATCGATTTTATGAACACTCGCTGAAAATTTTAAAAACGATGTCGATAAAATCGAATCATTTTAAATCGATTTTATGAACACTCGCAGAAAATTTTAAAAATGATGTCGATAAAATCGAATTATTTTAAATCGATTTTATGAACGCTCGCTGAAAATTTTAAAAACGATGTCGACAAAATCGAATTATTTTAAATCGATTTTATGAACACCCGCTGAAAATTTTAAAAATGATGTCGATAAAATCGAATTATTTTAAATCGATTTTATGAACGCTTAATATTTTAAATCGATTTAATGAACACTCGCTGAAAATTTTAAAAACGATGTCGATAAAATCGAATTATTTTAAATCGATATTATGAACGCTCGTTGAAAATTTTAAAAATGATGTCGATAAAATCGAATTATTTTAAATCGATTTTATGAACGCTGAAAATTTTAAAAACGATGTCGATAAAATCGAATCATTTTAAATCGATTTTATGAACACTCGCTGAAAATTTTAAAAATGATGTCGATAAAATCGAATTATTTTAAATCGAATTTATGAACACTCGCTGAAAATTTTAAAATAAGATGTCGATAAAATCGAATTATTTTAAATCGATTTTATGAACCGCGCTGAAAATTTTAAAATTGATGTCGATAAAATCGAATTATTTTAAATCGATTTTATGAACGCTCGCTGAAAATTTTAAAAATGATGTCGATAAAATCGAATTATTTTAAATCGATTTTATGAACCGCGCTGAAAATTTTAAAATTGATGTCGATAAAATCGATTTTATGAAAATTAAAAAAACGATGTCGATAAAATCGAATTATTTCAAATCGATTTTATGAACACTCGCTGAAAATTTTAAAAACGATGTCGATAAAATCGAATCATTTTAAATCGATTTTATGAACACTCGCTGAAAATTTTAAAAATGATGTCGATAAAATCGAATTATTTTAAATCGATTTTATGAACACTCGCTGAAAATTTTAAAAAACGATGTCGATAAAATCGAATTATTTCAAATCGATTTTATGAACACTCGCTGAAAATTTTAAAAACGATGTCGATAAAATCGAATTATTTTAAATCAATTATATGAACGCTCGCTGAAAATTTTAAAAATGATGTCGATAAAATCGATTTTATGAACACTCGCTGAAAATTTTAAAAACGATGTCGATAAAATCGAATTATTTTAAATCGATTTTATGAACGCTCGCTGAAAATTTTAAAAATGATGTCGATAAAATCGAATTATTTTAAATCGATTTTATGAACATTCGCTGAAAATTTTAAAAACGATGTCGATAAAATCGAATTATTTCAAATCGATTTTATGAACACTCGCTGAAAATTTTAAAAACGATGTCGATAAAATCGAATCATTTTAAATCGATTTTATGAACACTCGCTGAAAATTTTAAAAATGATGTCGAAAAATTCGAATTATTTTAAATCGATTTTATGAACACTCGCTGAAAATTTTAAAAAATGATGTCGATAAAATCGAATTATTTTAAATCGATTTTATGAACCGCGCTGAAAATTTTAAAATTGATGTCGATAAAATCGATTTTATGAAAATTTAAAAAACGATGTCGATAAAATCGAATTATTTCAAATCGATTTTATGAACACTCGCTGAAAATTTTAAAAACGATGTCGATAAAATCGAATCATTTTAAATCGATTTTATGAACACTCGCTGAAAATTTTAAATTTGATGTCGATAAAATCGATTTATGAAAATTTAAAAAAAGATGTCGATAAAATCGAATTATTTCAAATTGATTTTATGTACACTCGCTGAAAATTTTAAAAACGATGTCGATAAAATCGAATCATTTTAAATCGATTTTATGAACACTCGCTGAAAATTTTAAAAACGATGTCGATAAAATCGAATTATTTTAAATCGATTTTATGAACGCTCGCTGAAAATTTTAAAAATGATGTCGATAAAATCGATTTTATGAACACTCGCTGAAAATTTTAAAAACGATGTCGATAAAATCGAATTATTTTAAATCGATTTTATGAACGCTCGCTGAAAATTTTAAAAATGATGTCGATAAAATCGAATTATTTTAAATCGATTTTATGAACATTCGCTGAAAATTTTAAAAACGATGTCGATAAAATCGAATTATTTTAAATCGATTTTATGAAAACTCGCTGAAAATTTTAAAAAATGATGTCGATAAAATCGAATTATTTTAAATCGATTTTATGAACCGCGCTGAAAATTTTAAAATTGATGTCGATAAATTGAATTTATGAAAATTTAAAACAACGATGTCGATAAAATCGAATTATTTCAAATCGATTTTATGAACACTCGCTGAAAATTTTAAAAACGAGTCGATAAAATCGAATCATTTTAAATCGATTTTATGAACACTCGCTGAAAATTTTAAAAACGATGTCGATAAAAT
Organism: Rhingia campestris; assembly: GCA_932526625.1. Taxonomy (NCBI): domain Eukaryota; kingdom Metazoa; phylum Arthropoda; class Insecta; order Diptera; family Syrphidae; genus Rhingia; species Rhingia campestris. The sequence goes on from OW052185.1 coordinate 94,233,069, forward strand.
CGAATCATTTTAAATCGATTTTATGAACACTCGCAGAAAATTTTAAAAATGATGTCGATAAAATCGAATTATTTTAAATCGATTTTATGAACGCTCGCTGAAAATTTTAAAAACGATGTCGACAAAATCGAATTATTTTAAATCGATTTTATGAACACCCGCTGAAAATTTTAAAAATGATGTCGATAAAATCGAATTATTTTAAATCGATTTTATGAACGCTTATTATTTTAAATCGATTTTATGAACACTCGCTGAAAATTTTAAAAACGATGTCGATAAAATCGAATTATTTTAAATCGATATTATGAACGCTCGCTGAAAATTTTAAAAATGATGTCGATAAAATCGAATTATTTTAAATCGATTTTATGAACACTCGCTGAAAATTTTAAAAACGATGTCGATAAAATCGAATTATTTTAAATCGATGTTATTAACACTCGCTGAAAATTTTAAAAACGATGTCGATAAAATCGAATTATTTTAAATCGATTTTATGAACACTCGCTGAAATTTTTAAAAATGATGTCGATAAAATCGAATTATCTTAAATCGATTTTATGAACACTCGCTGAAAATTTTAAAAACGATGCCGACAAAATCGAATTATTTTAAATCGATTTTATGAACACTCGCTGAAAATTTTAAAAACGATGTCGATAAAATCGAATCATTTTAAATCGATTTTATGAACACTCGCTGAAAATTTTAAATTTGATGTCGATAAAATCGATTTATGAAAATTTAAAAAACGATGTCGATAAAATCGAATTATTTCAAATCGATTTTATGAACACTCGCTGAAAATTTTAAAAACGATGTCGATAAAATCGAATTATTTTAAATCAATTATATGAACGCTCGCTGAAAATTTTAAAAATGATGTCGATAAAATCGATTTTATGAACACTCGCTGAAAATTTTAAAAAATGATGTCCATAAAATCGAATTATTTCAAATCGATTTTATGAACACTCGCTGAAAATTTTAAAAACGATGTCGATAAAATCGAATTATTTTAAATCAATTATATGAACGCTCGCTGAAAATTTTAAAAATGATGTCGATAAAATCGATTTTATGAACACTCGCTGAAAATTTTAAAAAATGATGTCCATAAAATCGAATTATTTTAAATCGATTTTATGAACACTCGCTGAAAATTTTAAAAACGATGTCGATAAAATCGAATTATTTTAAATCGATTTAATGAACACTCGCTGAAAATTTTAAAAATGATGTCGATAAAATCGTATTATTTTAAATCGATTTTATGAACTGCCCGCCCGCGTACTCTATGTAGTTCTATACTCTTTGAGAATTTAATAATATTGTAAATTATTTATAATAAATTAAAAAGTAAAATCAAAATGAAGAAATTATATTCAATAATTTTTTTTATTTGTATTTCTTTTAATACGACAATCTATAACTTAAATAAAAACGATATATGTATATTTACAAAGAATATTTGGAATTGAAACAGTACAAATGTATATAAATGATCTCCACAAAAGTAATTCCATATGTTGGGCTTTAAAAAAATAAAACAGAAATTATTTGTTTAAATTAATTGCTTAATTGTACCGTCGAAATATATCGTTTCTGACACTTTCACAATTACAATTCTCTACGAAAAATCAAAGTATTTGAGTTGACATTTATGGATAACATAAATAAATGAGACATTGGGTAGGCAAAAAAAAGTAAAATATTCATACTGCTACACATGAGTTTTTAAACGAAATATGGAATCACCACAAGAGAATGACATTAAAATAAATAGTGAGTTTAAAAGTTGGAATTGTTTTGAAGGTTTTTTTTTAAGTTACGATATATGTTGCGAATTGTATATTAATGCTTAAAATTGTACACATCTTACATGTTCTCTAAACGTAAATACTCGAAATGTTGTCATTGAAGAATTGTTTAAAAAAATATGTGTGGATATGTACCGCCAGATGTAGTTCAATAGTGCATTTTGTAAATCTCTATTGGCCGGCAACAATCAGCGACCTAGTTATTTAATGTATTTTCTAAATATAAAATAGACGAAACAATTGCTTTGTTCTTTATTCAAAGTCAGAGTCAACATCATCATCACTTGATGGGGCCTTCTTTTTTTTCTTCTTTTTCTGGAAAAAAAAAATAAATAAAAAAATAAATAAATAAGTAAATGATTTCTATAACAACAATTTACAGTTAAAAAAAAAGAAAATATTTAAAAGGTTTGAATAGGTAGGCAGGTAGAGGTGGCGATTCAGCTAAGGTTGTCGAAGAATGCACGCAATCACTGCCAGACATTTGCAGATGAAATTGGAGAGGGTTTCTAACTCATTTCTGTTCCCGCATCTACGGCATTGGGGGTTGTATGGGATCCCTAGTTCCGCCTCATTGTCTCCAATTGGCCAGTGCCCCGTGACCCGTAATTCTTGCGATATTTGGGCGGGTTCTATTTAGTAGGTAGTTTGTTCTGTTCTTGTCGTAGGCAGGCCATATCTTCCTAGATATGACGCGATGTGTTAACCTTCTCCATTTGGAGTCGGCCTTTATCAGGAAGTATGAGTGGATTTGTCCCTCAACCGCACTTAGCGGGATATGGACCCTGGCCAGCTGGTCTGCACGCTACATGCAAGAATCTGCAGCCAAAAGTGCTCTAAGAATCAGCCAGCTCAACTGCTGGAAATCGAACTCAGGAGGACATGCCCAAATTCTACACAGATATCTGGGCTCAGCTGTATCCTCTGACTACATGCTGCATCACCATGACATTCAAAGATCATTCTCCTGCATCTTTCCAATCAGAGAGGAGTGGGAGAGGAACGAATTGGGCACCGACACCATATCCATCTACACTGATGGTTCAAAAATGGATGTAGGCGTTGGAGCTGGAGTGTTTTCAGAAACACTTAAGCTAAACAGCACCTTTCGTCTCAATGCTGGCGATACCACCATCTTTATTGACAGTCAGGCTGCAATAAAAGCTATCTCTGCTGTCGAAATAAAATCTCGGCTTGTGAAACGTTGTCGTGAAGAGCTAAAGGTTCTTGGCGTCCAACATAATGTTAAGCTCTGCTGGGTCCCTGGACACAGAGGCATACAGGGCAATGAAATTGCTGACGAACTGGCGAGAAAAGGATCTGCCTATAGCATTGACCAAGCAGACCATAGATGATGACCTCTGTAGAGGCTGCGGTGATGAAGGAATACACGAGGATACCCTCCACTTTCTGTGCCACTGCCCGGGCCTCAGCCAATTAAGAATGAGAACTTTAGGAAAATACATTTTCCATGACCTCACGGATCTATCCGAAATCCCTCTCCCTAATCTTTTCAGGTTTGCAACAACATCTGGATGGCTGGAAAGAGGCTAACAACAATGGACAGTAACGGGACAATGAATGAACCAACCACACAAGTGGACCCCCGACGGGCATCACAATGGGTCTTTATTGACCTGAGTGCGATGAGGGAAGACACACACCGTCTGCCTCATCAACACACCAACCTAACCTAGTCTGCACGCTCGTTTCCTTCAATGTCACTGTGCCCTGGAACCCAGAGAAGTGTGACTCTGAAGCGTTCGCCCAGGTGGGCAAATTCGTTCCTGCATTCCTGTACCAGCTTGGAGGATATGGTAGCCGAGTTGTTGGCCTTAATGACCGCTTGACTATCTATGAGAGGATACCAATATTTTGCTTTTTCGTAGTGTCACGCCCCAGTATCGTGCAAGCCTCTCGGATAGCCAGTAGTTCAGCATGGAATACGCTGGCGAAATCCGGGAGGCGGTATGATACTGATATTTTCGGTGATTCCGAGTAGACTCCGGACCCTACACCACAGTTCATCTTAGATACGTTGGTGTAGACGACCGTGTCGAAATCTGTTACTACTTCGCTCCCCTTCCGCTGAGCTCTGGTAGGAAAGCCTACGTGGAAGCCTTTCTTGAAGTGATGTAGTCTGTTGGAAACGTGACCATGCCATTATGTAACGAGTGCAGGATATTACTGTGGCCTACAGTCTTGCAGTCCAACATCCAGACTCCTTGAATCTTACTGAGCTGCATAAAGCGGTATCATTAATGTGTAGGGCAAGAGGCAAAAGATGCAATAGCACAGGAAGTGCATCCGTTTGCGCCGACCTTTTTAATTTTATGAGGTTGTAGCCTTTACCACCATACTAGTGACCCGTATGTAAGAATTGGACGTACCACTGCTGTGTAAATTCACATGGTCATCTTTGGTTCAAGTCCAAACTTCATTCCAAAGGTTTTGCTGCAAGCATAGAAGGCAACACACGCCTTCAAATGTCCGATTTTGTGTTTCCAGTTAAGGTATGGGTCAAGAATGATACCCAAATACCTAGAGCTGGAAGATATTCAGCCCTATCGAAGTATCCGTCGGAGCGGACAATTTTCCGCAACGCATACTTCGTCGGAGGATCAAATTCAATTCGAGTTATGTGTCATCGAAAAAACTACACAGACGCGACGGATTCACTTCAGTCTAATTCGTAAATATATTCCGCGAAGAATTTGTGTCTGAGGAAATCGGAAAAAAAAATCGCACTTCGCTGTCAAAAATTGCGCGAAAAATGCAATTGAACGCAATTCGCCATAATGCGTTACACATGTCGGAGAAATATACCGAACAACTTTTTGGAGGAATACCTCAAAGCAAAAATCTTCCGAATTGTACAAAATCGGAAAATTTTCCGCTCCGACGGATACCTCGCGTATGGACCCTGGCCAGCTCACCTGCACGCTCGATTCCTTCAATGTCACTGGTGCCAACCATGTCTAGAACAGCCCCCATGATTAAGCTTATCGCGGAGGGGAATTTTCCTGACACTAGTACCACCATGTAATCCGCATACGCGACAACTTTGACCCGTTCCCCGTCTAATTTATCTAGAATTTTATTTATAACCATAAGCCAGAGGAGAGATGACGCCGCCCTGTGGTGCGGTCTCGTGGCCGCGTTTGCCAACCTTCGGTATAAACACCGCTCGAGCGCGTCTCAACGAGAAGGGTACGTGGTTTAGTATCAAGCAGTTCCTAAAAATGTACGCCAGCCATGGCACTGTCTGGCGTTCTCTGTAGCATAACTGGCAGTATGCCGTCATGTCCCGGAGACTTAAACGGAGAGAAGCTGTTAATAGCACAGGAAATAGGTACAATCGAGGTACAACTGATTCTAAACCTTCGCAAGACCGTTCGCGTACTGAGGAAGATGTAAAAATAACGAAGAAAAAATTTAATTTTGTTAATTTTCTCTATATTTCCATAATGCAGAATTTTCGGTTATTGCGAAAATGAAAACTGGAAAAGGATGACGTCCCAGTAGTTCGACTGAACCCAACAAATTTATTTTTGAAGTGAAACTTCTTCATAAAATTTTATGAAACAAAAAAGCGTCATGAAAAAGTGAAGACGAAATTCCGTCTTGAGTGTTTTGACGTTTGATCGTGCGTATTGAACTGGTGTACTTGTATCTCAGTCAACATGTACGTTGGTATGCAAAAAAGGGGGTGCGTAGCTGGTCACCCCTATCTGTTTGGAAGAAAATTTTCTCCGATATGTTCGAAATCGGAGAATTTTCTTCCGAGGTATCTGTTCCGATTAGCATTTCGGACAGATCTGAATCTGAAGTTGTTGCGAATCAATTGAACGCGATTGTATGTTTTTTTATTTTATTCCGCAACGGATACCTCAAAAGAAAATCGAGTTCCGATTGGAACTGGCTTCGTTTCAAAAACAGTTCCGAACGTATACCTCCGATTGGGGTGGGTATGTATGTCTTTAGCCTAAGTGTGCGGTGTCGTCTCGTCAACGCTTTCGTGTTAGCATGTTAATAGGAGAACGAGAAAGATTGTATATTATAGAGGACGTGGGGTTCAGTTAAGTACCTACTCTGTCAATAGGTAAATTTGGGTACGTGGCATTGTGTGTAAGCAAAATCAAATTATGAAACCGTTATATTAATATTTAAAAAAAAAAAACGAATTCGCTAAAAACTGCTTCAACGATTTCTATAACAATTTGTTTGAAGTGAAGCCATCTTTTAAAACTACATATTTCAAGAATAAATATCACGATTAAAAGTTGAGCACGCGAAGACCCATTGAATGCAAACCATAATTAATTAGATAAAGAACAACTTACAACGTTAGTTTCCTCCTCACTCTCATTGGAATCTGCCTTCTTCCTTGATCGTTTTGGACCAGGTTTACTTTGCTTAATTGGCTGATCGCTGTCGGAATTTACGTCATCATCAGAAATGATTTCCATATGCAGACTGTCGTCTGTAACAGCTTTGTTCTCATAGAGCACGAGATCATCATCATCACTCTGAGCATCATCAGAATCAAGAAGGCCTGAATAGTTAATTTTCTACAAGAGAATGTCCAAAATGATGAAGACACACTGTTTTTAGTTAGATAAAAAATTAATTATTACCTGCGAGGCAGCTCTTCTACCAGGTCTGTCAGTTCTTGGGGCTACAGGCTCATCATCAGATAATGTGGCCTTCTTGCGCTAGAAAATTTTATAATTTTTTTTATAAATAAAAGAAAATAAAATTTAATGATGATAAAGACTTACTCCTCTCTTTGGCTTATCAAAGTCAAAGTCCAAAGTGGTTTGCTTCAAACCGTCATCTTTCTTCTTTGTAACTCGTTTTTTTACAGTTGCAGCTGGTTCCTTCTTTACAACTTCTTTCTTAATGGCCTTTGGTGCTGCTTTTCCCTCAATAAGAGCATCGAACTCATCGATTTCATCGCCACCACTTCCAACCACTGAAGTATCTGTAGGTTTTTCTTTTTTAACTTTCTTTGCTAGAGCTGCAGCTGTGGCGTATTTCTTTAATATCTCATCTGTAATTTTAAACTCAACCTTAACACCAAGTGGATCAGGAAATATGTCACAGTCTTTTGCTGATCCTCCTTTGCTAACGTTTCGTTTTTTTAAACCTGGAGCAACCTTTGCTTTGCTAGCCATAGCTTTAGCTTGTTTCTTATTAATACCAAGTTCTTCGAGACGTTCTTTTTCTTCTATTTCATCCATTTTTTTCTCAAGATCGTCAAGATCATCAAGCCACAACATTTCCAATGTTTTAGATTTAAGAGCAGCTAATTCGACGAGTTTTTGGTCACGCTGTTTAAGGAGCTCGTTTTTACGCTCTTCAGTCAACATCCACATTGACATGCCCAACAAGTAATCGAATTTCTTTACATCGCTAAGTTTTTGGAATGCTTTCTCTGGATCCACTGGTTTCTTTTCCTTTTTAACTAAACTTGATTCAGCTTCCTCTTCTTCTTCATCTTCCTCTGGAGCATCATCATGGTCGAGTTTGATGCGCTCCTGCCATTCTCTAACAGGATCGGCCCGGTAGCCACGCTTTATCAATTCATCGATCATTGCTTTACGTTTTTTGTTTTCAACTACAAGCGTTTTCTCACACTTTTCGAGAATAAATCTAGCTTGATCGGATAGGCGATCACTTTGAGCTGTTAGTTGACCGACAAGATACTCCTTTCGTTTACCATAATACTCCAATCGAAGTGGGAAATATTCTTTACAAATATCCAACGCAGATGGAAATCTCCTTAAGCAACCGACATGGTCAAAGGCATGCATTTGATTGCATGTTATAGAAGATGTCAATTTAAAGACTCTATGGAAACCACCATCTTCTTGTTGAATACGATCGAATTCTCCAGGTGCGAAGGAAACTACAAATTTAACCGTTGAGTCCGTGTGATATTCTTTGTAATCGGAAATGATTGCTTTGACCTTATCTGAACCATGCAAAAGGGGTTCTAAAGCATTCTCCTTATATGTCTGAGTCCATGTACCAATCGGCAGTTCGGTAATTTCAATTTTATTACCTTCAAGAAGTTGCACGTTACCAACACATATATACCGATTATCGGAAACATAGTCAATTACACCTTTGAAATTTTTATAGAATGGATGCAATTCTTTCGGTTCTTCTTTGTTTAACATACGGCGAATATTTGCAATTAAGTCTCTGGGGTTGTAATTTGGAATTTTTGTTGACCATCCGGTACCAATACCATCAGCACCATTAACTAATATCATGGGAATGATCGGTATGTACCAAACTGGTTCGATTTTTTGATTATCATCGACTTCGTATTGCAAAAGAGGATCATCAGCGGGATGGAAAATCAAACGTGCCAATGGTGACATAATTGTGAAAATATAACGAGCGCTTGCAGAATCTTTTCCACCAGTCAATCTTGTACCGAACTGTCCACGTGGTTCTAAAAGATTTATATTGTTGGAACCAACATAATTTTGGGCTAAATTGACAATGGTCATTTGCAGAGAAACTTCTCCGTGATGATAGGCGGACATTTCAGCAATGGAACCGGACAATTGTGCTACTTTAACTTCTCTCTTGTCATTGCGCTTAAAGCAGGTGAACATAACTTTACGCTGACCAGGTTTTAAGCCATCCATCATTGAAGGTATTGATCGGACATTATCGGCATTTGAGAAGAGAATCAATTCCAAATTGATGAACTCAGCATAAGTGATGTTTTTAGTGCCCTTTGTGTAAAGGTATCTCTCCGGTAATCCCAATACTTTTCTCCTTTTGCATTCATCCATGTGAGCAGTTAGCCACTCTTTTCGATTTTCAATGCACTTTTTCGAAAATGCCATTATAATACTATCATCGTCTTGGGAACCATCGTACTTAAACAGTATACGATGCTTCTCCATATCCTGAAAGTATTCCTTTGCCTCCTTAGAGGTCGAAGTACCCAAACCTTTGTAGTACTTTACATTGTATGTATGATTGTTTGGTGTATCGTTTTTCCATTCTTGGAATTCTGGCAGAGAGTAAAAACTGATTTCTTCATTTTTTTTAGTTGCCTTCACAATCGGTGTTATGAATTCTTCAAGGAATGGTAGTCGTAGTAATTCTGGCCAATTGGTATGAACAAAATTAATTAATAAACCCTTGATATGCGAACCGTCCTGATCCTGATCTGTCATAATCATTACTTTGCCATAACGCAACGTTTTAAGATCATCCATAGTTAGATATTTCTTTTTATACTGGAGGCCGAGAATTTTTATCAAATTGTTAATTTCAGCATTTTCAAGGATTTGTTTATGTGTGGCTTCACGAACGTTCAACAGCTTACCACGAAGTGGAAAGACTCCATATAAATCTCTTCCTACAACACCAAGTCCAGACACGGCCAACGATTTGGCAGAGTCTCCCTCGGTTAGAATAAGTGTACAGAGATGTGCATTTTTAGTGCCGGCATCATTAGCGTCTTCCAATTTGGGAACTCCCCTAATTTTTGTATTTTTTTTACCACTAGTCTTTGCCAAATCATTTTGCGCCTTGAATTTTGCCCATGACAAGACTGATTCAATTATTCCAGATTTGGACACGTTGGTAATAAATTTCTCTGTAAGAGTGCATTTTGATCCAAAACTCTTAGCTTGTAGAGTCATGTTCTCCTTTGTTTGAGAATCAAACGTTGGATTCTCAATCAAACAATTGACGAAAACCCATAGATGATTTCGTACTTGAAATGGCTTAATGCTGATGCCGCCTTTGTTTTTCTTTTTAATAACTTCAATTAGTTGTTTTATAATTGCATCTACGACATGATCAACATGTCGTCCACCTTTAGTTGTTGCTATAGAGTTGACAAATGAAACTTGCTGGAAACCTCTATCTGATGGAAAACAAGCAACCTCCCAGCGTTCTCCACAGTTTTCGTGTACAACCTTTACGGGTGCACTCATTTCATCGTTACTTATGTACAAGTCAATGTAATCCTTAAAATTTTTAACAGGTAATTTCTCCCCATTTAGAAAGACTGATATACCCTTTGTTGATGCAGCAATATCGTATGCTCGTCGTGACATCAATGCAACTACATCTTCATCTAATCTGTCCATTTTAAACTTTTCCAAATCTGGAGAGAATATAACCTTGGTGAAATCTTGTCCCATAAACTCCTTGATTTTTGGCTCTGAAGCTTTTGTCATATTGCCACCCCAGGTTTGTTTAAAGGAACGTTTATATTCTTTAGTTGCAGTTTCAAGTGTAAAGGACGAACTGAATATGTTACACAATTTGGCACCGTATCCATTACGACCACCCGTAACTTTTTTCTCTTCATCGTTATAGTTTGAAGAGGTAAGCAAATGTCCAAAAATCATAGTTGGCACATACATTTTTTGTTCTTTATGCATTGTAACAGGTATACCTTTGCCGTTGTTCCATATGGATATTGTGTTCTTTTCAGCGTCTATGTCGATCTTTATGCAATTCATGTTCTTATCGCGTTGTTTGTTATCTGAAGCATTAACAAGAATTTCATCGTAGATTTTATATAAACCAGGCACAAAGGATATCTCTTTTTGTATCATTTTTTTGGTTTCAGGGCAAAAGATCCACATTAACTCCGTGGTGCGTTCCACCGATCCAATATAAGTGTCTGGCCGAAGAAGAATGTGTTCCAGTTGAGATTTTTTCTGGTACATTTTTTCGATGGAAAGCGGCTTTGCGCCTCCACCGGACCCGTCTCCATTTTGCATGTTGAAATTAAGCTGCAATTTTAGTAATATTAAAATAATTATTAATTTTTATTTAAGATTAAAACTGTCAGATTATCATAAAAACAATTTTTACATTTAGGTAAATCATTCAATCTTCTAATAGCTTAAAAAAAAAAAAGAATGGATTTTTTTAGGAATAGATTTTATAATTATTTAAGCGCACTCCCTCTCTCTTCTTTAAAAGGAATTTTATTAATTTCTAACTTCTCAGCACAGCTTTACTTTTATTGTATAAAACAAACTGAAAAATATCGCATTTTTCGACAGTTAAAACTGACCCTGATGCTTATAAATTTTTTTATAACTATAAATGGTCTCTCATTATCACCTTACTTTCAGTGTGAACACCCCCTTTAACCGACTACCGAACTGTCAATGTCAAAATATTGAGTAAAATCAACATTTTCAGTACACGAAAGGAATAACGTTTACAAATAATTAAAATTTACAACGGAAATTCCGAGTCGGTGGTCGCAACTTTCAGAGCGTAAATGCCAATTTTCGGCTGTGATTCTCGTCCCGTAGACAAGCAATTCATAGTCTAGTAAACAAATTTGAGAACAAAGCAGTCATCGCTGCTTGATGTTGCCGTGCAGTAAGACTACGTTTTGCCCGAAATGTGGAGAATATTGCTGCCGTAGAGCCATCAGTAGCAAACGACCCAAATCAGTCAATTTTACGGCACTATCAAGAATTGTCCCTCTCACAGACCACCACAATTTTTTTGGCGCAACAGGCTCGTTAGTACCCAGGGCCAAACTTCTTCACAACCATTCATGTGTTCTTGTGTGACCTCCTGTTTCATGGCGACTCTGAACGACTCTGAAGTTGAGATAAGCTTTGCTTGACAATTGATACTACTCTGATGATTAGTCAGATCATCATGAAAGGAGGGCCAGTGAAAATTCATGTAGGTGTTGCTATGGATGGGAATCGAACCCAAACTTCTGTGCGGGAGTTCATCGCACAAACCATCGCACCACTGAGCCGTCACAGACCACATTATGGCGAATTTTTCGTAAGGCGATCTAGACATGAAGGAAGAAACGGCTTCGTCAATAAGCAAAATACGCATTACTGGACAAGTGAGAACCCACATGTGCTTAAAGAAACAGCACTTCATTCGCAAATCACTGTTTGGTGTTGTTTTCATGCCGGTGGCGTCATTGGGCCGTTTTTTTTTTTGTCGATGAAAATTACCGTAACGTTATGGTAAATGGTATTCGATACAGAGACATGTTTGAACGTTTTTTTCTTTGAGCCATTCCATGAACTAGACATCAGTGATATGTGGTTCCAAGAAGACGGTGCCACAAGTCACACAGCTGGTGTAACAATCGAGTTATCGAAGTTTCAGTTCAGTGAACGTGTTATCTCGAGAAACGGGCCTCTTAATTGGCCACCGAGTTTGTGTGATTGATTTCTAGACTTTTTTTTATTTTAAAATTAAATCATTGGTGTATGACTACGTTTACACTGTGGACAATAACCGGGACTAAGCCTACATTTGGTGTAAGTGTCTTCGGTGTAAACACATGGAAATAGGACTAAATTGAAAATTTCTCAGACTAAAATATTTAGTGCCGGTCCAAATATAGTCCACGGTGTAAACGTATCTTATGCCAAGCCAATATTGAGCGCAGAGCCAATATTGAACGAGAAATAGCGGCGAAACTCACCACCTATTCATCGACTTCAAAGCCGCGTATGATAGCATACAATGTCGCGCGACTCTGAAAAACACGCGCTGCCATGTGCAGTTTGGAAATAGCTCCCCGAACTTTTCCAAACATGCACCGGATTTCGACAAAGAGAAGCGCTATCATGTGACTTCTTCAATCTCATTCTGGAGCAGATATTGCGCAGGGCACGTGTTAACACGAAAGGCACTATCTTCAACAGGTCCGTCCAGCTGCTGGGCTTTACGGACGATATTGATAAAAAAAACGTGCTGTGATAAAAGCGTTCACGGCGATTGAAGAACAGGCGAAATAAGCTGGCTTTTAAGTAAATGAGGACAAGAATATGTACATGCTATCAACATACAAACAAGCATCTGTCCACCGCCTAGGACAAAACGTCACTATTGATAGCGGCAATTTCGAGGTAGTTAAGGAGTTCACCTACCTCGGAGTTAACATCAACTCCGAGAATGACACCCTAGTGGAGATCCGTCGAAGAATTACCCGAGGAAACCGTTGCTACTTCGGTTTGGCGAAACAACTGGGTTCAAAACTCCTAACTCGAAGGACGAAATGTGTGCTCTACAAAACCCTTATCCTGCCAGTTTTGCTTTCTTCGAAAGAAGTTTTCTTTCCTTCGAAAGAAAAATACTTCGTCGGATTTTTTGTCCTGTGCACGAGGAAGGCGAATGGAGGAAAAGATACAACCGCGAACTCTATGAGCTGTACGAATATGTGGATGTAGTCCAAAAAGCCAAAACACGTCGTCTACATTGGCTCGTCCACATCGAGCGAATGGTCAATAATGCTCCACCTAAGAGGATCTTCGAATCCCAGCCCCCAGGTTCGAGAAGGCAAGGAAGACTGAACCTCCGTTTCAAAGACCAAGCCATCGAGGATGTCAGAGCGCGTGGTCAAGACAACTGGAAGCAGCGTGCCAGGGATCGTAGAGGGTGGAAGGCTGCAGTGTCTCAGACAGAGACTTTTCACGGGTCGGGAGCCCGATAAGTAAGTAAGTAGTAAACTTTACGCAGAACAACACTAGATATGGTAATTTCTGTTGTTTGATCTAGATCTCCCAAAAGACCGATTTAAACAGTTGTTGTGTTAATTGGAAAAGCATTTCGGCAGATTTAACCCTTCTTGCAGAAGCGCCAATACAATTCGTCGTTCAAAACACAAATTAGCGCATGTATAGATACGTCTGTTCGTATTTTGCGTTAAATATAATAAAATCCATTTCTGTAAACATTGAAACTATTAATAAAACTATAACTGTTTGAGATAAAGAAAGTTATCATCACTTTTTGTGATGATAAATAACGTTTGGTGGACAATAAACGCCAAATATCTCAAAAAGTAAATTTTTGCAGATACACCATTTTCTGTTTGAAACGACGAATTGATAGATGTTCGTTTGACAAGAGTAATTTTTATTTTGGTTGCCAAAAACTATTGTTATTCATTAAAACTGTAGCAGTTCTTTGAGAAATATTAATTAAAACAACCTGTGTGATTGGAAACTTGACAGCTACACCGACACTTCCTAGACACACGAAATCACCAATCAAAGACAAACAAAATCTAAAATCGTGTTCCATTGGCAATAAACAGATCAAAATCTGAAATTACCAAAAGAGTTCTTCGCGACAGTGACAATCTGTCAGCCATATTATTTGTATAAATGCAAGGGAATCGGGATGTAGTTTTTTTTTGTATGAATTTGCCTTCATACAAATGACATGGCTGTCAGAATAGAAAAATCTGTCAGAGCAGAAAAGTACAGATCCGTGCAAATAACTATTTAGTTGAAATACAGATTTTATTACTGAACACTAGACATCAGCATTCAAAACTTCTGTGTTCCCATTCCCACTCAAAAGTAGGTGCATGGAAATGCATTTAATGTTCTAGCTCAGGGTTATGAAACAAACATTTTCACTAAATATTTGTTCGTGCAATTCAGACACATTAAACAAAGCTATATACATATATATAATGTATCAATTGCGCAAACAAATAATTGAAATAGTTTGTTTGGGTTAGTACTTCTTGAGTGGATTCAAAACAAAATCCAGTAGGTATACAATTTCTCTTCTCTGAATCTTCTCATAGCAGAGTATTTTTCGCTGCCAAAGAGTCAATCGAAAACACAAAAATAACAAGAATTAGTAAAAATGCCGGGTTTTCTGATTATGTAAATAATTGGCTATGTAGATAATTACTTTGCTCAAAAATGCAAAATTACTATAGATGCAAATAAGCTTACAGATTACGCAAATTGGTAATGAAAAAATAATTCATATTGCATCTTGCATGCTTTGTTTTCCTCTTCCTGTTATAAACTTGTTATTTTTAATGATAACATTATTAAAATCATTTTCAATGGTATCATAGAATATTAAGAAAAAAAAAACAACAGACGCCGCTTGGCTTCGGTATATCTACATGTCCCGCGCAATGTGAACAGGATTTTTATTGATGGAGGTTAAGATTGTGGTAGATATATGGTAATTTTGCACGTCGTTGTTTGAAAAAAAGTCAAACCTATGATTTACTTGGATTATTCATCTACTAATTTAATAAATAAGTTCAATAATATATATTTTGAGAGAATTATTTCTTCACCAACGTCCATGCTATTTATTTTAACTTAAATGCTACGATAACAAGGCAAATTTAGCACACTGAAATGTGTAAGAAATAATCTAATAAAAAAAAATGAATTGGCGGCCCATTGCGCCATTTTGAGCAATACATAAATATTTTTCATTTCTTTAATAAAAATGAATTCAACAGATCCTATATAGTACGGTTTATAATTTCACTTTACCCACCTTATTTATTTCTTCGCTGACAAAATTCTATTTATTTTAAATAGATTATTCTGCAATCTCTGCAATTGCGAAATAGGTACACAATTTCAGAAAACTATTTTTTTTTATGTGACACTATTCAAATCCGTGTAATTTTTTTTTAACAACACAGATTTTAGAAGAAACCACTTCAGATAAAAAAAACAAAGCGACTTTTCGTTGCCCGTTGCAAAGCCGACTACTAAACAAAAATTTGAAGTCGGCTAATGGCAATATTCGTTGTCTAACGCCATTTGCCAATTTTTTAACGAGCTTGGTGCAGATGCACGACGACGACGCTGTGAAGAAAATTACAGCGACATCTGTGGATTCAACAAAATAAAAAAACCTCGAGGTCTGTTTGATTAGTCGAATGGTGTTTGCCATTGGTAAATCTAGATTATGATCAGAAATTTTATCTCTTTTGCTACCAATGGAACACGATTTCAGATTGATTGTTTAGTTATGGCGTTTTCCATTGGGGAAAAAATCATCATTTTTTTTGACAGTTGTTGTGTTCCATTTGGCAAAATATATATTATAGTGCTTACACACCGAATCATAAACTTTTGGCAAAAAGTTTACGTAAACCACTGGATGCTTTCACACCGATTCTGACCAGGGTTTTGTTTGATATTTCAATCAGCTGTGAATTGTGATACTAGCTGCAACATTTGCAGCTAAACTGAGTTTTTGGCAAAAAGTTTACGTAAACTACTGGATGCTTTCACACCGATTCTGACCAGGGTTTTGTTTGACATTTCAATCAGCTGTGAATTGTTTGTGAAAATATTGTAATTGAATAATAAATGAATTCTAATATAATCAAACTAATATTAACATTTGAAGTTCAAAATTAAACAAATCTAAAGATTTTGACAACAGTTTTTGACTCTCAAGCCCGCCGCTTGTTTTGTTTTTATTTCATCTGGTGTGTAAATTTCTGAAGAAAAAAAAACATTTGTTTTGACAGCGAGTTCATCAGCTGTTTTGTGGGACGTGTGGAACACGTGTAGAATGTATGAAAAGGTGTGTTCTTTCCAACAACCTGCAAAGAGATGACGTCTGCGAAGTGATTATGAGAAGGTTAACGTCGTAACCTACTAGGTTTTGATAACTGACAATGTATGGGAAAACTCGGTTTTCGATGAAGGTTTCAGGTGTTTTTGCGAAAACTCAGTTTATGGTTCGGTGTGAATGCACTATTAGATCAATTTTGCAAATCTGTATTTTTTGGCAGATTTACCAATACTAATACAAATGATAGCTGTCAGTTTGACTAGAGTGATTTTCATTTTGATTTATTACTTTTGTTGTGAAAAACAAGAGTGCTGTGCGTTTGGATTTATTAATGGATATAGACACAGAAAATAAAGTTATACGTGAACTATTAAATTCATCTAGTTCGACTTCGTCTTCCGGAAGTGATGAAGATCATTTCTGTATTTTCAAATTTTTGTTATGTTTTAAATTTTGGCAGCTATACCGACGCTAACTTCACAGACACTAAAAAAAATGTTTGACAGTTTGACTAGAGTGATCTTCATATTGATTTATTACTTTTGTTGTGAAAAACAAGAGTGCTTTGCGTTTGGATTTATTAATGGATATAGACACAGAAAATAAAGTTATACGTGAACTATTAAATTCATCTAGTTTGACTTCGTCTTCCGGAAGTGATGAAGATCATTTCTGTATTTTCAAATTTTGGCAGCTATACCGACGCTAACTTCACAGACACTAAATGACACCAATACATGACATTTAGGTTATGCAGCCTCTATATTTAACGTTGTGTAAGTTTAATGAATAAGGTTTTTGAGTTTAGAAGCTTATAATGGGCTGCATAACTCTATACACTCCTTAAGCCGGAAACACGGGTGCAGAATTATACATGCGGAAAACAAAGTATACAAAGTTTTCAACGTAAAATCTGCAAGCGCCAAGGCCACCACAAAACAAAAGATAAAAATCAATTCTAAAAAATGTAGCATCATTGGATTATGACGTTTATTCCGCATAAAAAAAAACTCCAAAACACAACAAAAGTATTAAAAATGGTAGAGAGAGGGAGAGAGGTTTTCTTTTAATACGAACCACAAGAAGTTGACATTTAAAAACACAAACCAAATTTCTGTTCGTGTGTCTTTCGGGCATTATAATGAGTTTTTCAGCTGAAAATGTTCAAAGTATTGTTCTCGAGAAATTTTCATTGAGTTTTTTTTTTTTTTTTTCAAAACACAATTTAATAAAAATTGACATCGGAATTGTAAAAAAAGAGCAACGTGGCATTTCCTTTCCCTACTCTGTGTCCTGGGTACTCATTCCGTAACTTTCAAAATGATAATCGTTGACGATAGTGAAGGAGACTTTCTGGGTACCTCCGTGAAATTTGTATACATGTGCACACACACACTATAAAAAATTCATTCTAGGTACCTAGTAATTCTCCTACACTATCGTCAACGATAATCATTTTGAAAGTTACGGAATGAGTACCCCGATGTGTATGTGTGTTAGCGATAACTTCCAGCTTGTTGGGGTTCTACCCCCACGTTTACACTAGTGCCGCTAGTACTAGTCGCAAAAGTGCCGCTATTCGTATGGAAAAATAGCGCCAAATTAAAATTACATTTTTGTATTAAAATGATACTTTAATCGTTCAGCATTTCATATATTTAAAAAGTCCACTATTTATTCAATTAAATGCCATATCAACTTGTATATTGCCTAATAGTAAAATGTTTGGAAATACGCGTTTGCATTTTCGTCTTAAACACAGTTTTCTTATGGTAATCCTGTATAAATGAAAATTTCCCTTAGTTCTATAGCACTTATTTTTTTTCACATGTAGAGGCGCTTTTCAAAATTTTCCACTCGTCAATTGCAGTACAAATGTAGGTACTTCAGTGTTAAGGCCTGCTCAGAATGCATATCTGTAGCTGGTATCTTGCATCGCTGTCAAATGAGAGATACATTTCATGCATGAAGTTGCCCTCTATTCAACTTCAAGCTAGAGATTCACAATGATACACATTGTGTGTATCATGGCTGTAACACAATCACGTTTGGCTGACGCACCTAGTTAACCCATATGAAATCAAGTTTATCTATCACAATGTATCTTTGCCTGGCGTTGAGCTTCAACCACAAAATGAAATACGTAAAATCTTTAACGTAAAGTTGCTGCAAAGCGCCGTGGGTCAAAGTGAAGGTTGGAAAAAATGTGTATTGTCAAAAAAATTGTAGTTGTTTTCTTGGATTTTCTCTGAATGGGTTGTGGAGTACAAGTAAATATGTCAAAGCATGCGTAAAGCACGTCGGCAAAGCGAAGCTTCACAGTGTGATTGTGGTTTAGCCATCATCCTTGTTTTTAATGGCTAAAACACAATCACGCTTTGGAGCTGCGCTTTACCTACGTTACGCCCAACTGCTTTGCGCACGCTTTGACATATATATTTTCTCAGCAGTTTCAACTTCTGCTACAAAAATGGGGGAAATGATTAAAATCTTTGCTAAAAATATCGTATTCCACAACCTTCTCAGAAAATAATCCAGTAAACAACAACAAATATTTTGACAATTCACACTTTTTCCAACCTTTGCTTTTCCCATGGCGCTTTACAGCAACGTTACGTTAAGATTTTACGTTTTTAATTTTGAGGTGGAAACTCAACGCCAGGCAAAGCTAAATTGGGATATGTAACATTGATTTCATATGGTTGAACAAGGTGCGTCAGCCAACGCAACGCACCAAAGCGTGATTGTGTTTCAGCCATAAAGGCCTGCTCAGAATGCATATCTGTAGCTGGTATCTGTAGCTGAGTGAAAGTTAAAAACAAGGCAACCCGTAAGCGCTTTCACAATGTGTATCTCCCGTGAATCTGTAGCTTGAAGTTGAATGGGGTTCAACTTCACGCTTCAGATTCACGTTTGACGTTTCACTCAGCTACAGATACCAGCTACAGATATGCATTCTGAGCAGGCCTTAACTTTTCAGTCAGCTACAGTTACCAGCTACAAATACGCATTCTGAGCAGGGCTTTAGTACTGTACAACTCTGGTAGGTATATATTTTTTCTATTGCAGCTTACGGCTTGCGGCTCGTTAATTATTTCTCTTTTTTTCTTTTGGCTAATCAGTAGCGACACCGACAACAAAAACAACTGCAATTTGCTTTTGTTTTGCTCTAGTCTTATCGATTATCTCTTTTCCCCCATGCGCATCCTCGCAACGTTAAAACGAGACACCACATATGCAGTCATTTTAGTTTATCTGTCAAACCTTACATTAGGGTCGACGACGGCAAAAGTAGAAAACTTTTGTGTTTTAATTTGTTCCTTCATTATCTTTGTCGCTGTTTCCTTTCGCAAGAAAAAAAACTACATTTAGCAAAAGGAAAATTCGTCGGAAAGTCTACGAATTCATAAATAGTTGATATTTTGTATAAAAAAAACCGATTCGGCTCTTCCTGTCGTTTTTTTCTATGCTAATTAAGTTTTCTATATTTGTTATCGTTCTTTGTCCAAGTTAGTTATTTTTTTCCAAAAAGTGTGTCAGCATTAAATTTCAATACAACAATTGCCATATTTTTGTTTTACTCTCTTGTCCTTTCTGATCGTAAGAAAATCTAAAAAGAAAATTATATATTACATATATATATATACATAAATTAAATAAAACTAAAACAATGGACCGAAATAACGGGTAAGTTATATATTTTGTATGTTTTACTTTCTGTGATATAATCCAGAAACACTTTTCAATCAAACCAGCACTCCAATCACCTTATTGAAGCTCGTAAACCCATAAGCTGAATTATACCTATATGTAAATTGATTAATACTTCATTGATTGTGATTCCTCTACAGGACTTGGCGAATTCAGTTAATAGTACATATCAATACAATAATAACAACATAAGTGAGCATTTGATTGGACCTTGTGTAATTTTTTTTGGCGCCTTCAAAAATGTATGTTTTTGCCAACGCTATGTATGTATATTGGGCTGTTGATGTTCTGTAAATTTTATTTTCATGTCAGATGTTTTGTTCTTACTAAAGATGGATATAATATGTTCGGATATATACTTATATCTGTAGTCTTGAAACTTGTTCTCTACCAGAGTATCAATATTAAAACTCCTACACATACTAAATCCAAATTGCTTTTGCCACACTGCAAAAATTGTTGACATAACTTTTTTTTGGAATGATGATATACCTATTGAAAAGTCTTACAAAGTTAACAATGCATTTGGAAAATGAATTTCCAGCCAAATGCAATATTATGCAATAAAATTTTAATTAACTGCAACGATACAATGGATGTACAACTAAATCAAACCTAATAGCCTTGTTTTGTTTGGTTTCTTATAGATATACATACATTAGACGTCAAGGACAAACCCTATCTTCTTCCTCGAATACGGATGGCAGAACTGTTTCATCGATGCCAAACAGAGAACCTCTTACCCAACATGATGAATTGATTCGCTACATCAAAGAAGCATGGAATAAAGTGAGTTGGTTTTATAAATAATAATATTTGCGCGAGTGTTTCTTATAGGGAAAGCTGTCAAGTTAGCCATTGATTAGCTAATCAGCGTTTAATAATACGGGGGTAGGTCATTAACTTCGACAACAAAAGCAAAATATAATTTTACTGATTTTCATTATAAAATACGCGAAATTAAAAAAAAAAATTGGCAAATTACTTACAAATGTTATTCAAAATACAATGTAAAAATATTTTAAATTATCTTTTCTAGCAATATGTACATAGGGCCGGTCCTTAGCTAACTGCATCCAGTTGCGCACTTCAATTTGCTTGAGGTCGGTTTCTACTTGTGGGCGATTTAGGCGAGGTTTTCCTTTACCGCGACCGACATCTGGCTGGGAATCGAAGACTCTGTGAGCTGAACTATTGGTGTTCATTCGCTTTACATGTCCTAGCCATCTTAAACGTCCAATGTGGATGTAGTTCTTAGTTGAATCTTCGCTTCGAAAGCCCGTCAACGCAAACAGGGCCGAAGATTTTTCGAAGAATTTTTCTCTCAAAACGACCTTGACCCGATTTTGATACGGTCCATGCTTCATCTTCGTAGAGCCGGAATGGGATGATCACGGTCTTGTATAGGATCTCCTTAGTAGTTCAAGTGAGGTCTTTACAACTAAACTTCTAACCCTAAGAAAAGCGGTTGAAAAGAGAAATTCTTCGTTTAATTTCCGACGAGATGTTGTCAGCGTTAATAGCGGAGTCGAGGTAGACAAAGTCCCGTACTACCTCAAAGTTATACTGTCAATGGTGAAGTTCTGTCCAATTTGTCGATGTTGTGTGTCCTTTCGTGATGACAGCATATCCTTGGTCTTACTGCTAAACCAATTTTCGCCCATCCCATCTCTATACTAGCAAACGTGGCTATGACATCACGTCCTACCAATGATGTCAATATCGTCGGCGTATGCTAGTAGTTGCACCGATTTTTGTAGAATTGGTCCTCTGGTGTTGTCTCTGGAGTTTTGCCCAATCATCTCAAGAATCAGATTAAAAAAGTCACATGACAGCGCATCGCCTTGCCTCAATCCTTTTTTGTATCGAAGGTGTTGGTGAGGTCGTTTCCGACCCTGATGGAGCAGCTCCATCGTCATCCTACACAAACGGACGAGTTGGGGCGGTATATCAAAACTAGACATGCCTCTTTGAAATCGATAAATAAGTGGTGGGTATCGATTTGGACTTGAATCTGCCAAAGTGTGAAAATTTGATCAGTTGTGGACTTTCCTGGTTTAAAACCACACTGATAAGGGCCGATCAGGTTGCTGTCATTCGGTTTCAGGAGTTCACATATTACGGCAGATAGGATCTTGTAGGCGATGTTGAAAGAGACTTGCCTCTGTAGTTGGCGCACTTCAGAGGTTCTCCCATTTTCCTTATGAGTTGGTAAATGTTACTAACCAAGTCATCTCCGCCCGGCTTTATAAAGCTCGGTAGGAAGGCCGTCATTTCCGGCATCCTTGTTAAGCTTGAGTTTAGAAATTGCTATCCTTACTTAATTTAGGTCGGGTGGTTGGTAGTTTTCACTTTCGACGCCAATATTGAATTGTTAGTTCTGCCTGACAGCGGAATGGTGTTCGTCATCGCCGTTTAATAGTCTGCAGAAGTGGTTCTTCAATATTCGCAGCATCGACTGTGTCTCAACTACGATATTTCCTTGTTTATCTCGACAGGATTCTGTTCGCGGCCTTTGACTTTTTACACTTTGGTAAAACTTACGAACATATTTCCCAGAGTTGCACCTCTACGCCTTCGATCACGCTTTTCTTTGTGGGGGTGCTCTCCCTTTCTTCTTTGCTTATGGAGTTCAATGGCAGCTTTCGGTTTTCACCTGCAGCTTAGCCTTGTACGCCTCGAGAGGTTAAGGGATTCGCGTGCCCGAAGGACTTGTCGGTCTCTTGAGTTTGCAGTATTTTTTATGTGCTGTGGCATGGTGGATATCCGCATTCTAACCATGGCTGCAGCGAGGTAGTGGTACGAGTGGATGTTAGACACATCACAATCTTCTGACATCCAAAATATTGGATGCGTGCCTTTTGTCTATTACAATGTAATGAATTTGATTGGACGTTCGTTGGCCTGGGATCACCATGTCCCTATATGAATATCGCGGTGAGGAAACCGTGCGCTGGCTTAAGTGGCATTTCGTTCCGCTGCGAAGTCAATTAGCCTAAGTCCGTTTGCCAGACGTGGTGTCGTGTAGGCTGTATTTTCCGAGAATACTGCTAAAGATGTTTTCTCTTCCTACCTCAGCGTTAAAATCTCTCAACGCAATTGTAACATATCACTTCGGTAGTCGCTCATAAGTTTTGTCAAGGATCTCGTAGAAGCAGTCTCGCAATATCGTCATTTTTGGGGAATTTCGTCCTGATTCGGATTATTCGAATGCGTACGCTTATGTCTTCAAAACATAAGACTTCTCGCCTAAGTCTGGTATTTATAACAAATCCACCTTCGAATAGTCGTTGTTCATTCTCTTTTTTCTTAACCCATTGCATCTCTTTCCTGGATGCGAGTAATGGAAGCTTAGGGTTTCAGCTTGTTGTTCGTCTGCACCTATTTCTTTTAATGTTCTTAAATTTCAGGTGCAGATACGAACGACGTTGTCCATTTTTCGTTTAGCATGGTCATCAACAATAAAATCAGTGCCTCCCGAGGATCTTGGTTGCTTCGTAACAATATTTTTTGCGTGTGTTAAATCAAAGCACAACCCCAAGTTTCAATTTATTAGATATCCCTAGGATAAGAGATTGAGCGCTGCTTTCGGTTGTTCCGCCATCATCACTGTCTAAATGACCTCTTGTCTGAATATATCAAGCAGCTCATTTAGTTTTTTTTCTCTTTGTCCATCCTGACTGGGACTGTATTCTGTATAAACTTGTAACAAACGTTTTTTAAATTTTAATGAAAAGGCATACACTGCAGTGCTACCACAATAATGCCATATTGAGTTGACAGTTCGGCTTTTCTTGACTTTGGATTCAGCTCGAGTTCATCTGGAAAAATCTTTGTCCTCTTCGAAGAAATCGGCTCGAAAACATGTCCCAATGCGTGTACATTGCAAGAACCACTTTTTAGTTATTTAAACCTTCCTACCTGACAATGCAGTTTGAGATGTGGAAAGAAACAAGTTTTGGTTAAACATTCCCGACGAAATTTTAGTTGAACTGCGTACATGTATTACATTCTAAATCTACCCCCATTTCTTATATTAAATAAAATTAAGTAAATGTATTTAAATTACAGAATTAAATAAAAATAAAATTAATTTTCCACTTGCAGGTCAATGAACATGGTGCCCCTGTTGTCTATAGAAACGAATCCGATCAGCTTAAAAATTTTAAGCCTTTCGACTTAGAGGAATATTGGGGCCAGCGACTTGTACAAAACATCCACGTTTCACACGGACACCAATAATAACTTAAAATAAAATTAATTAATTATAAACTTATAAAAAACAGGAACAATATCGTTTTTTTTTTTTAAATTTGGCAATATAAACAAAAATCTGATAAAATTTCATAATGCGCCATTCCTCCCATATTACTCGATTATAAAGTATTGAACGCTGCCGTTATATTCAAATAGAATGCCAGAAAAGATTTCTGCGAATAACGCAAAATAAATGTCAAGCCAACCATTTATTAAATGTAATTTATTTTATATTAACTTTACAATGTTTTGTCATAGATTGTATTTTGTTTGAAATATTTACAGCACCATCTCCAAAAACATCTTATGCCGTTGATTGAACCAACAAATGTGTTTAAATACCATTTTATACCTAATGAAGAATAAATATTCGTGTTCATGGTATATATATACATATATATATATATATTTATATATTTTCAAACTAGTGATAAAATTCTAAGGAAAAGAATTGTGTTTGCATTCAGTTTTTAGAATCTATAGACGAAATAATATTTTTCTGTATACCACATCCAAGAATGTGAATTTTTAAAATTCGACTAAAAAGTTTATTAAACTGCAATGAAAAATTAGGTATACTTAGCCTACTTAAACAAAAGGTAATATTAAATTAAATTTTAATTATAATTCAAGAAAACAGAAATGTCTTTTTTTTGACAGTGCTTCTTCAAACTGTGAATTATTATTCTTTATCAAAAAAGTTAGAAATAACCTAAAAACTGGGTGGGTAATGCTACTGAAATCTTCGTGAATCTGTAGCTTGAAGTTGAATAGAGTGCAACTAATTAATTTCGTTTTTTATAGAATTTTGTTCCTATTGTCCTCCTTTCGTTCTCAATAATTTTTTTTTTCAGTTTAGCGCATACCACGGATGTGTGAAAGTGACTGATTAAATGTCAAAATAGCATTTCAAAAGTTTACAACGTTTACCACCTCAGTTTACACACCCAATTCTGTGAGAAAATTCGGCTATTGTTGGAAAAGATTTCCCATACAAATTCTGACAGTTCATTTATCACGTTTACAACGTCTACGACGACTTTTTGACGTTGAATGAATACCCCTATTCTTCGCACGTAATAACGACGTTGCATGAATACCCATGTAGAGGCGCTTTTCAAACTTTTCCACTCGTCAATAGCTTTTCGGAAATTTTAAGAAGTTTGACATATGACAGCTTGCTTTTCAAGCGACGAGATCTTTCCCAAGACGCTACACTTTCACTTCCCAATGGCAAAACGGAGGGATGTTTGTTGCCTTTTTTTTAACGTTCTTTGCGAAAGCGTACGGATACTTTTCGTTGATATAAGAGTATATTCTCTTGATTTAGAAAATTGACATTTTTCCTTACACAAAAGTATCAATACATGCGGCCTGTTCCCGTAGAAAATAATATTTACTGATTTTTACTTATTGCCGTTCCCGTACGCAAAAATAAGTAAAAGAGACACTTCACGAGAGAGCAAAAAACTACCCCTCCATAAAAATCCGTAAAAAAAATTTACTGCAGATATGTCTGTTGGTAAAAATCAGTAAACTGTCAGTTGGTATCTAAAAGTGACAACTCGCTTGTTTTGACAGGTGATTTATGTCATTTGTTCTTTAAAAGGCATACAAAATATATAATTTTACTGTTTTTTACTTAAACGCGTTCCCGTACTTTTTGGTAATTTTGTCTCTTTCTGAGATAATTTACCCCCACTCCAAGAAATTTGAGAATTTACTAATTTTTACTGAAAAAGTACGGGAACAGACCTAATATTTACTGATTCTTACTGATTTTTGCTTATTGCCGTTCCCGTACGCAAAAATAAGTAAAAGAGATAGCTCACGAGAGACCAAAAAACTACCCCTCCATAAAAATCTGTAAAAAAATTTACTGCAGAAATTTCTGTTGGTAAAAATCAGTAAACTGTCAGTTGGTATCTAAAAGTGACAACCCGCTTATATTGACAGGTGATTTGTGTCATTTGTTCTTGAAAAGCCAAACAAAATATATAATTTTACTGTTTTTTTACCTAAACGCGTTCCCGTACTTTTTGGTAATTTTGTCTCGTTCTGAGATAATTTACCCCCACTCCAAGAAATTTGAGAATTTACTAATTTTTTACTGAAAAAGTACTTTTTGGCAATTTTGTCTCTTTCTGAGATAATTTACCCCCACTCCAAGAAATTTGAGAATTTACTAATTTTTACTGAAAAAGTACGGGAACAGACCTATAGTTATAGTCGGAAGCAAATGTCAAATTTCTACGTTAAGTTTTCCTAAGTTCTGTCATTTCCTTAACTGGATTATAATAGTAATTTTTAAATGGAAGCGATTGTCAATGGGGTTTGTGGATTGTTTATCGTTTTTATAAAATATAAATTTAGGTTTTATTTTTCAGGGTCAAGGGGGTTAAATTTATTTTTGCTACAAAAGTAGCCTGTCAAACGTTCACATGGAAAAGCGAATGAGATCGCTCTTTCGGAAGTGAGCAAAAAAAAAACGTATAAAGTCAACAACTAGGGGTTCTTATGCAACGTCGGAAAGTTGTAAACGTTGAAAACATGTTAAACTTACGACGTGGCATATTAACTGTCAATTGGGTGTAAACTGCCGTAATTTTCGTTATCGAAAACGACGAAAACCGAAAGATAACAAAAGAAAATTTGCCTGCCGTTGTCCCACCAAGTTAGCTTTCCCCTACCCATTACTTTTCGAGTCGTTACATGTGTGTTTGGATTTACCCCGACGAGGCCAAAGAAGTTTCACTTCAAAAATCCAAAATATGAAAACTAGATTAAAATTTGAGTGGTTTACCACATTTGATCCTCCGCTATATCCAAGATATCCTTATGTCGAACATAATTTTTCAATTGGCAAAGCGGAGATTTTCTGCTTCTGGTTATTTTGCATGCACCATGTTTGGAATTCATGTGAGGAAATCAATTTTTTGAGAGAAAAAGTTCACCTTTACGGGGAATGTTGATTCACTATAAAACAGAGTGGAACACGCGTAATAATATTCTTTTATCCACAATATAGTGAGATTGTTTGTGTTAAAATCCAGAAGTAAGTTTCTCTTTTCAGAACTATCAGACGACTTTTTTCGCTGCCAATTGAACGATTTCTGAAGACCCGGGCGGGTTATATTAAAGTGTATTACAACCAGCAAATGTATGACACATAAATTAGCTGGGCTGCAAACAAGTGTGCGTGCAACAAGGAATGTGTGTATCTAGTTGGACCCTGGTGATACATTTTTCTGTCAAAATCCTGGAAAATTCCAGGATTAGCTTGTAGGCAATACGTAAAATAATTGAAAGTTTCCTATGCTTTTGAACGTTTTTTTCCACCAATCGAAAATAAAATCAGTATGAATAGTTTCATACGGAGTTTACTTAAATTCAAATTTCAACTATAGTGCCGTCTATGTATTCAACCCAGTAACCCTGATGTTATTTTAAATTCAGAAAATAAAACAACTCTTGTGTTTCAACCTTAAATAAGCAAATGTGACAGCTGCGCCAGCTAAAATTCGCTTTGTTAACCTACAAATTATTTAAACCGCAAAAAAGCGAACATACGTACATTTCTTCCGTGTCTAACATTGTTTGTTAAAAATATTTTGTTAATTACAAGTGCAGTGAAACAATTCAATTTAAGTACATTATTTATTTCCCATGGCACAATTCAGTTTAAATTCATTATCCAACGAACTGCAACTGGTTGAAGAAACTGGTCTGACTTTCGCTGGTGGATCTCTAAAGTGGACAACCACTAAAGATGGTAATG
This sequence comes from Rhingia campestris, assembly GCA_932526625.1. Classification (NCBI taxonomy): domain Eukaryota; kingdom Metazoa; phylum Arthropoda; class Insecta; order Diptera; family Syrphidae; genus Rhingia; species Rhingia campestris. Next base: position 94,260,987 of record OW052185.1, read on the forward strand.
AATATTATTATATTATAATTGTTTTATAAGAATTATATTAACAATTGTTAAACAATTTAGTGGAAGATGTTACATCGGCCATTGAAAATTTTAAAAACCTTACATTTCTTAAGTTGGAGGGAAACACGCTTGGGGTAGAAGCTGCCGAAGCTATTGGCAAAGCGTTAGAAAAACATCCCGAATTTAAAAAAGCTCTTTGGAGAGATCTTTTCACTGGTCGACTTAAAACAGAAATTCCACAAGCATTAAAACACCTTGGAAAGGGTTTAATGCTTGCTTCGGCACAGTTAACCGTTTTAGATTGTAGTGACAATGCACTTGGTCCAAACGGAATGGTTGGCTTGGAAGACTTATTACGCAGCCGTGTTTGTTACAGTCTGCAAGAATTGCGATTGAACAACTGTGGTTTGGGTATATACGGAGGAAGAATGTTGTCCGAAGCGATTTTAGATTGCTACAAAAGCAGTTGTGAGGCTGGCACTCCGCTCGATTTAAAAGTATTTGTTGCAGGGCGAAATCGTTTAGAAAACGAGGGAGCCAAGGCTATTGCAAAAATATTTTGCACCATAAAAACGTTTGAGGAAATTACAATGCCGCAAAACTCAATTTTTCATGCTGGAATTGCCGCTCTATCAGAGGGTTTGAAGGAGAATACAAATTTGAAGATTCTAAATTTAAATGACAACATAATGACTCAAAAGGGTGCATCAGCCGTAGCTAGTGCGATTACTTGTATGCCACAGTAAGTTCATAGTTAAACGTTTGCACAATAACAATATTATAACGATTGATTTCAGCTTGCGAGAAATTAACTTTGGTGACTGCCTTCTAAAAACAAATGGTGCTTACCACCTTGCAGAAGTCTTGGAGGATAATCATTTCGATTTGGAAACTTTAATATTGGATCACAACGAGATCGGTTCTGATGGATGTTTATCACTAGTTTCGGCAATACAAAAAAAACCCAATTTAAAGTTTTTTAGCATTGACGGAAATAAATTTGGTTATGATTGTCGGGAGCGTATTGTCGAAATGATGGCCGAAACTGTCAATCCACAAGCACTTGGGCCATTTGATGAAGTTGATTCAGATGAAGATGATGAGGATGATGATGTTGATGAGGAAGGAGAGGAAGAGGAGGACGCAGATGGCGAAACTCATAACGATACAACGGAGGAGGCTGATGAAGATGATGAACATTATGGGGAAGATTCTGGTGAAGATGATGATAATATAACTCGAGCAAATTATGTGACAGCATTGTGTAATAAGGTAAGCTTTCTACCAACATAAAATACACTTACTATCTATTTACATAATTTGCAAAAAAAAAATAATAAGTTGCCATAGATCAGAATCAGCGTTGGCAAGAGTAACCCTTCATATAAGATTTGTCGCTGTTGTGTCCTTATTGTTGACAGCAAATACTTGACCTAACCTACATTTACTGTTTAACTCATTTTTGACTCTTCCTTTACACTTGCAAACGGAGTCCGTTCAGTCTGTAATCGATGATAGGTGCGGGTATCTTGTTTTGAGGATTTGCGTGTTTAGATTTTATCATGTTGTTGGTGAAGGGTACACATGCGTTGGAAATGCGTAACCATCTAAAACACTGTACATCAAGGAAGTGTACTGCGCTATAAGGAAGTGAACCACACTTACAGGGAAGTAAACAACGCTCCCAAAGACGTGCACTACGAACCCCAGGGAAGCTTACTACATATCAGAGAAGTGAATAAAACTCGGGCCGAAAGGCGATAAAAATTCCTTTAAGGAATATTTACCACCACCGAACAAAAGAAGGCTTTCCCACTGAACAGGATACTGTGAACATTTAACAATTAAGAACTATTGTTGACACCTGCCTTGCGTACTATCTGCTCAAGTATGAGATTGAAGAAGTCACATGATAGCGCGTCTTCTTGCCGAAATCCGGTGCATGTTTGGAACAGTTCGGATGGGCTTCTTCCAAACTGCACGTTGGAGCGCGTGTTTTCTAGAGTCACGACACAGCTGAATCACTATTGCCGGGATTCCGAATTTGCCCATCGCCATATAGAGCTCCTGACGATGTATGCTATCATAGGCGGTGAAGTCGATGAATAGGTGGTGAGTTTCGACTTGAAATTCGTTGGTCTTTTCTAGGATTTGCCTCAGTGTGAAAATTTGGTCTATAGTCGATCTACCGGGCCGGAAGCCACACTGGTACGTGCCAATTAGTTTGTTGCAGAACGGTTTTAGACTTTCACACAGTACGTTGGATAGGATCTTGTATGTGACATTAAGCAGTGATATGCCTCGATAGTTCTTTCAAGACATAGACTCGCCTTTTATGTAGATTGGGCATATGGAGCTGATGGTCCAGTCATCGGGCATGTTTTCTTCAACCCGTACTTGGTTGATGATTCGGTGCATGCTTCCTATTAAAACATCACCACCGTATTAAAAAAGCTCCGCCGGTAAGCCATCAGAACCTGCGGCCTTGTTGTTCTTAAGCTTTTTATAGTTAGGCCAACTTCTTCTATACTAGGTGGTGAAACTAGTTCTTCATTGACTGCACGTGGGTTCTCTTCTTGCCCTTTAACTCTCTGCACATGATGCCCATTAAGCAGCTGCTGGAAATGCTGCTTAAACACACTACTATTCCCTGCGCTTCGGTGACTAGGTTTCCTTCGTTGTTGTCTCGAAGAGCTTGTGTTACGGTTTTGTAGCCAGAAGCCAGTTGCTGGCCTCTTATAAAACCTCCGGATGTTGTTACGATCGCGTGACTCTTCGATCTCTTTGAGCTGGGAAGCTGGGTCAGTCCTCTTCTTTCTACGCAGTGTCTTCTTTTCCTCCCTTCTCCTGGCTCGATACTCTTCTCTCGCCCTTGTTTTGCGCTGCAGCGCTTTCTTGTGTGTACCTTCTGTCACCTGGTACCCTACAGTGGTTTCGGCTACATCCTTGATTAAGTCGCGATACTGGCACCACTGATTGTTGGCGTCTGTAGTAGATGAGTGCACAAAGGTGAGTTTCATACTCAGGCGCTCGCTGGATGCCCTGACTACTCCAGGGGTGCCAAGGCGTCAAACGTCGAATTTCTTCTTCTGGGCAGTTCGCAGCATCTTCTCGTTAGACAGTCGAGCTCTGAATTTAATCGCGATAAGAAAATGATCAGAGTCGACGTTTGCCCCTGGGAATGTGTGCACGTCGAACATATTGGATGCGTACCTCGCATCGATTAACACATGGTCGATTTGGTTGTTATAAGTTATTACAAAACTTTGTTTTTTTTGTTTTTTAAATTGGATTTTATGAAACATAAAACCGTCACGATGACGATGTTTTGCTACGGTTCATCATTTGAGTAATAACCACAACCGACGCTGCTTCATGTCGGTGAACGCGTGTTGTTGTTTTACTAGAAATCAAACGATTTGGTTGGCGGTTCGACCGTCCGGAGAGCTCCATTTCGCTGTGTGGAGCCTTAGCCTTGGAAACCTAGTACATACTACATGTCACCGTATTACGAGCTGCTGCAAAATCGGTAAGTCGGTAGCCGTTGCCTGTTGTCGTTTCGTGGATTCTGTGCTTACCAACTAAACCGCCAGAGATGTTTTCCTTTCCGACTTTAGCATTCAAATTCCCGAGTACAACTTTTACATCATACTCCTGACAGGCTCCGTAGGCTCGTGTGCGTGTGCTTATGTTTTGGAACGTAGCTTTGATTGATTTGGATGGCAGAAAGGCGATCACTTATCGGCTTGAAGTCAACGACTTTTGTCCTAAGCCGATTTCCCCCGACGAAGCCGCATCCTAATATATGCAATCTTTTGTTGCAGCTGTAATAAATGTCGCAACTTTTTCTCTTCATTATACCTGATCCTATCCATCCTATCTCCTGGATTGCGGTTATATCTGCCTTGTACCGCGTGAGGACAGATTCAAGTATTTGAGTAGCACCCGGGGTGAAGAGTGTTCGTACTTCCCAGGTACATACTCTCATATCATAGTCCATTGACGGGTCTTGTTGTCTTCTGAGGAGTTTCGTTATCCGAGGGTGGTTGTGTCGGAAATACCGATGTCAGTTACCCATTTTGAGATATGAGCGCTGCCGTTGACCCATTGAGGGCTCCTCCGCCACCAACTCTTTTCCAACACCCTGGCTCAGTATTGGAAATCCCTATAGACCTGGTGTTCAAATATGTCGAAGCAGCTCATATAGGGATTACAGTTACCAGTACGATCCATCGTTGATTCCATCTAGGGAATTCCTCCGCTCTCGCCTGAGAGTAGGTACTTTAGTGAGAGCCTCCTCTCGTTCGCTGCCACCAACGACCTTCTATAGAAGTTTGTTACCCCATCTTCAGTCGAGGTACTAGGCACCCACCGGTCACCAGCGTGGAGGTGAGAGTAGGAATTGATAGTGACAGGCTAGAGTGAGAACGCTTGTGTTCTCATGTAATCGCACCACTACCCTTAAACATACTTTGGCATTAATTATTTCACGATATTACAAACTAATTATAAAATAAAATGTATTAGATAAAATAATACGCGTATTTCCATATTTATATTTATTATTATTTTAATTTTTACCAGACTCTTGATGAGACCGTAGAAGGTTCCTTCCACTCCAATACAAGCGTGACATTTGCCGGGGAAGAATCTCGCCCAAACACAGTGGAAACGTTTTGTAACACCCCTAATCCGTCATTAAAATTATTTAATGATATTGAGGAGACTGACAAATTGGAAGCATTCCGTGAATACTTAAAAGTTAGTATTATATACTTGATAACGTCACAATTATAATATATCTATATAATATATTTTATCTACCAGGGTTTCAAAAGCGAAAACTACCTTATAATGCTAACCTTCACTGCACTGAAATGTGCAGCACTTTCTCAGGGTTCCAAAGAAGCACTGAACTCGGCAGTTGAATTATATGCGGATGCGTTTGCTTATGCCAAACAGGAGGATCAACTAACACGAGTGATAAATTTCTTTTTAATACAACTTGGTTTGTTGAAATGTGAACAAAAAACGTTTAAGCCTGCATATAATTTAAAAAGTTGCCGTTTTGCTTTCCGACAAGCTTTAAAGGACAAAGATCTACCTGTAGAAGTGAAACAAACTTTTACGTTATTCCTTCACCGATTTGATAATTAGCGGTACGTTCACGAATGAAGAAATTCATAATCTTGTTTGTCATGTTTAACAAATAAAATGTTATAAGTTATTACAAAACTTTGTTTTTTTTTTTTTTAAATTGGATTTTATGAAACATAAAACCGTCACGATGACGATATTTTGCTACGGTTCATCATTTAAGTAATAACCACAACCGACGCTTTATGTCGGTGATCGCGTGTTGTTGGTTTACTAGAAATCAAACGAAAGTTGCTACATATGTATATGGATGCGACATTTGGTAACATGTAGATGGCCAAAATGGTTATTTCCCTCTGAATGTTGAAATGACAGCGGATTTTGGTGTCATAAATGTGTTGTAGCGAAGGTGTGTGTCTGACGTCTGGAGTTTGTAATAGAAGTTGAAGCTTGAATCCAAACAGGTAGATTTGATTGAGTTTTAGATGTGCATGTGCTTAGTGATAATGATAATGAAGATGTATTTTTGGAATTGGAGTGTTTCCTTCATGAAGGACGGTGTTTTTCATATGACGACATTTTTAAAACGAGATGCTAGATATCGGGAACTCTTCTTACGTTTGTGGGTGTAAATACAAATTGCGGTACTTTGAAAAGGACAGATTGGGTGAGAGATGCTGGCAAAATGAATATGAAATTTCATATGTGGTCTGATTCGGGTGGGATGACGTATTCAGATTTTACTAAGATTTCCTTTTAAATGTTTGACGGTTTTATCGATATTTGGGAGTCTTCCCGTTGAATTTTGGTTGGATTTTGTACTTACAATGAAAAGAGAATATCTTCACATTGGAGATCTTGCAGAAGGGACTAATGACGATATTTGTATGATTGTCTTTTTGAAGTAAAACTTCTTCTGGTATCGGTTGTCGTCTGATCACCGAAACCAAGCATCGGTGGTCGCAGTTAATTTAGATATGGGAATGCTTGGGAACGCCGCGTGTTTTTTGTTATTGTAAGAGAATGAAATGAGTCCAACTTTCATAAAACCGGTTTTCTAGGCGAGGGATTTTCTCAGACCTCATGGTATTGACCCATGTTTAATCTTCGGGATCCAGTTATAGCTATCATTAAAAAGACTCGTTGGAAATTTTCATTCAAACATCGTACTTTGGTAGTCGCTCATAGGTTTTGTCAAGGAGCTCGTAGAAGCAATCTCCTTAGTTATATCATCTTTTTCCTCCGTCGGGTCATGAGAGTATATAATGCGGATTGTGCGGATTGTTACAATGCGTTCGCTAATGTCTTGGAAACAAGACTTCTTGCCTAAGTCTGGCACTTATAACAAATCCGCATCCGAATAGTCGTTGTTTCTTGGCGAATTTAACCTTGATGCGGATTGTTACAATGCGTTCGCTAATGTCTTGGAAACAAGACTTCTTGCCTAAGTCTGGCACTTATAACAAATCCGCATCCGTATAGTCGTTGTTTCTGTTCAGTATAACACGGCCCATAGTAGACGTCATAGTTTTTCATGCAGCCCGGCCTATCCCATCGTATTTCCTGGATGGCAGTAAAGTCTGCTTTGTAGCAATTTATGGCTTCCGCTAGTTGTTCGCCTGCACCTCTCCAGTTTAATGTTCTCACATTCCAGGTGCAGATACGAACGTCGTTGTCCTTTTTTCGTTTAACAGGGTCGTCAACAATAATATCAGGGGGGTCATTCCGTAACTTAGAAAACGATTATCACTCAGACGGTAGTCGAGACCTCATGTAATCATTGTCTGTGATTTGACGATTATTGTTTAAAGTGAAGCAAATAAAGTGCTATCACCGACAGCAAAAACAACTATTGATCTTACGTAATACAAGATGTACCGTCGAAATGTTATCTTCAGAAGATAATCTCTTTACGGAATGAAGGCCCAGTCAATTTCGAGACTATTGATTGCTTCGTAACATATGGTTATATACGTATGGGTGCATTCATTAAAAAAAATTTAAACAGCTTTCCGGTAATACCTAATGCTGTAATTAAATGTTTCGTTGTTTGTTGCTGTATATCGTGTCGAAAAGGTTTTATCAATCTACGTGCCCATACAAACCATGGCATACATGTAGCCTTGAACTTCTGAATCATACAAATGCAAACAAAACAGTATTTGATTTGTCTTTTTAATGTTAGGCACACAATAGATATATTAACAATTTTAGTTTTTGTTTTTAAATAATTGGTTAACATAAAGCTTAGCATACATAACATTACAATGATGTTAAATAAAAACAAATTAATTTATTATTTCTCGATTATATTTAAAGAATTCGGTGTGTTTGATTGTTCTGACGATAGCCTTGAAGATCTCCTGGACGATAATGATTTCGAACTGCTGGTAGATGTTCGAATTGGCTTCTTTTTTATCCAGAACTTAAGTGCAAACATAATTTCTGATTTCAATGCTTCCTTTGGTGTTATCTATAATACAAGGATATGCGAATTAATTATAGCTGTACAAAGATGATACTGAAAAGAACTGGTTAACCTTTTCCTCTACTGCGACCTTTTGAATATTCCATAAAAATTCACTTATGCCCAAAACAAATGCAACCAATATGCCGCAAACTAGAATAACAAAAACACCACCAAGTTCTGCAATTGACAACTCGCTTCCGTCAACTACCGTTTCTTCTGCGCAACTAACATTATTGCTCTTCCACCATTTTTTCTTCAAAGCAAAAAGATCACCCCTTTCGCTGAGTACTAAAATGGCGACACTTAGATTGGAGCGATAATCAGACCCTGCAGTGTTTATGTTTAAATGTGAAAACTATCTTCATGAAAGCGGAAGGTTTAGGTACGACTCTTACCAAATGGTACCGCTATTCCGTAATGCTTTTCGCCAATTTGTGATCCAATTTGTGTTAGGTTACAGCTCCTTTGGATACTATATTCCATACTAGTTGTTTCCATTAGAAAAGCATACTGACCCTTGTATTTTTCAACACGGTCAGCACCTTCATTGTTGTCTTTCGTAAAAACGGTGGGGTTCGCTTGTATCATTTTGGACCAAACTAAGCGATTGATGGTATCATTAGATTCCTTAAAGAAGAGAGTTTACAAATTTAATGTTCAATTTAAGTGTCTATAAAAGTTTACAGAAAAGTAGGTCGATGTACTTCCTCCCTTTATCGTGCCAAAACGAATTTTATTTTGGTCAGCTAAATCATCGAGGCTATTAATTGCGTTTTCCATCTGTTGTGAAGTTAAGAAAGCAGCTAAATTAGCTGTATAGGAATTTAACATCATCAAAGCAAAAAACCACCACATTCCATTTACAAGTCTCATCGGTCCCGATCTTGGTAGGAGATCGCATCCTTGACCCATAATAGAGCCAATAGCGAGCCACGATGTATTTGCAACATCCCAATTATTTTCCAGCTCATCTGGCTTTGGATTACATGGATGTGGATTTTCCCATTCATCTCGAGAAAGCCTGAAAGTCGAATTTTTATAATGCCTTCAAAATGTATTCCAATTAAACGTACCTGCCCAATAATATAGATGCTAGAGATATGGCTATTCCCGATGTCAACATATACATCCAAACCTCGACGACAAATGGATCAAGGAAGGCAAACTTATTTTTAGATTCTACAGGACTTTTATAGTACAATATACTGATACCAAGTTGCATGAAGGGCACAGTAAAATCTACAACTGAACGACGAGATTGTGTGATTGTGAGGTCACAGATTCCGATATCTGCCTTCTGCAAAAAAAAAAAAAACACAAAAACTTTTAATTCTTTTCTCATAATATGGAATCCACTTACATGATCAATTAGGTAGCGAACAATTCCATTCCATTCTTTTGTTTCCGGATTATAGGATCCATATGCATTATCATCTACTGGTTCAAACACATAATCAAATCCAACTATCTCCGATAATCTATGAATTAAATCGACAGCATAGCCCTCGTACCTCGCATTACCAGTAAGGATTTCGTTATTGCTTGATTTTCTATGAACGAAATATTTGATTGGTAAAAACGCATATATTTTTAAAAAAGGGCGGTAATTTTGTAATATACCTTTCCATAAAATATGGGGGCCCTAAACGGGTTGCCACACGGTACAATCTACGACCTTTAGAGTAATCTTTTGTACTAAGACTTGCCGATTTAGGGATTTCGTTTTTCTGAACTAATTGGCCATCTGGACTCCATAATGCGATCACTTCATTTATCGTTGGACGATAGATTTCAAGATTAAAGTTAATTCGTTCACCCCACTCGTTAAATTGTATATTTCGTGTAACAAAACTACCGTTTTGTTCCGTTGTCTAAAGCAAACAAAAATTTTAGTGGATATGTTAAATGTTCACCACAATTTTTATAAAATAAGACAAAAAAAAAAATTCATATTGTAAGTTAATCTAAAAGCAAGCCTTATTATTTAAAAAATGCCTAAGCATTTGGTAACGTGTCGTTTAACTAAGGCACCACTTAGGGTATCGGAAGAACTGTCAAGTCTGGAGTCAACCGTGGCGACTACAGTCCCAGTTTATTTGAACGGAAAAACCTACATGATAACAAGACGTAAAACAGCAACACTTTAATCACCCTGGTCAGAATAGCGCGGAATGAATACCCGGTCTGCCGTACCAGCCCTAGGCGAACCTAGATGAGCTACTTCGACACATTTTGACAACAGGTTATCTAGGAATCTCAAGGGTAAGTCAGGCTCCTTGGACAGAGATGGTGGCGGATGAACAGAAAGGTCAAATGTAGCGCTCAATCCCGTAATGGATTATGATGGCCCCATGTCCTAGGGGTATCTTATAAATTGGAACTGGCCCTCCAGGTTAGGGGTTGTGCTTTGGGTTAACTACCCACCCATGGAAAAACCATATGTTACGAAGCAACCAATAGCCTCGGAAAGGACTGATATTATTGTTGACGACCATGCTAAACGAAAAAAGGACAAGGACGTTCGTATCTGCATCTGGAATGTGAGAACATTAAACAGGAGAGGTGCAGGCAAAAACTAGCGGAAGCCCTAAACTACTACAAAGCAACTGCCATCCAGGAAATACGATGGGATGGCCCAGGCAAACAAAGGATGAAAAACTATTACATCTACTATGGACCGTGTTATAGTGAGCAGAAACAGCGACTATTCGGATGCGGAATTGTTATAAGTGCCATACTTAGGCAAGAAGTCTTATATTTCCCAGACATTAGTGAACGCACAGTCCAAATCCGCATCAAGGCCAAATTTGCCACCATAAGCCTTATATGCGCTCACGCTCGTACGGAGGAAAAAAAAATTATAATTAAGGATTGCTTCTACGAGCTCCTTGACAACACCTATGAGCGACTACCGAAGTACGTGCTGGGAGATTTTAACGCAAAGATTGGAAGAGAAGACATCTTTAGCAATATTGTCGGAAAATATAGCCTACACGACAACACTTCTGGTAACGGACTTATGCTAATTGACTTCGCGGACTTCACGGAACGAAAACTGATTACATTGCGATAGACTAGAGGCAGGCATCCAGTATTTTGGATGTCCGAACATTACGAGGGACTAACATTGACTCGGACCACTACCTTGTTGCAGCCAAGGTAAGGATGCGGATATCCACCACGCCACAACAAACCAGAAATACTGTGAAAAAATTTAATTTCGAAAGACTGCAATCGCCAGAGACCGCCAAGACCTTCGCGCAACGGGTATCCCTTAACCTCTCGATTCACACCATACCACCAGCATCTAATGTCGAAGAACAATGGCAACGATGCCAAGAAGCCCTTAAATCAGCCGCAACTGACGTGCTAGGTTTCTCACGGCGACCAGCGAGAAACCCCTGATTTGATGAGGAATGCCGACAGATACTCGCAGCCAAGAACAAGGCCTACAAGCCTAAGCTGCAGGTGAAGACGAGAGCTGCCATTGAGCTCTATAGGACGAGAAGAAGGGAAGAACACCGGCTTTTCAGAAAGAAGAAAAGATAGCAAGAAAGTCGCGCGATCGAGGATATGGAGAGGTGCCACTCCAGGAACGATGTTCGCAAGTTCTACCAAAGTGTAAAACGTCAAAGCCAAGGATACAAGGTTCGAACAGAATCCTGTCGAGATGAACAAGGAAATATCGGAGTTGAGACTTAGTCGATGCTGAGGATATGGAAGAACCACTTCTGCAGACTGTTAAACGGTGATGACGAACAATATTCCGCTTTTAGGCAGAACGAGCCATTTAATATTGGCAACGGTGAGGATAGCAATATCTCAACTCAAGCTTAATAAGGCCGCCGGAAATAATGTCCTTATCGCTGAGCTTTATAAAGCTGGCAGAGATGTCTTGGTGAGTAACATCCACCAACTCATAAGCCAAATCTGGTCGGATGAAAGAAGAATGGAACCTCAGCATCGTTTGCCCGATCCACAAAAATTGAGACCCTCTGAACTGCGCCAATTACAGAGGTAAGTCTCTTCAACATCGCCTACAAGATCCTATCTGCCATAATATGTGAATATGTGAACACCTGAAAACGTTTAACAATAACCTGATCGGCCCTTAATAGTGTGGTTTAAGGCCAGGAAAGTCCACAACCGATCAAATTTTCACACTTCGGCAGATCCTGAAAAAAACTTAAGAAGTCCAACTCTACTTCTCAATAAATAGGTTTTCGATTTCAAAGCCGCATACGACAGCATTTATAAAAATATTAAAATAATCATAATTTCATTATAAATCAACTGACAAAAACGTAACGTAATGTTAGGATTATATTTACCGTTTTCATATGATATAATATTAACCGTCCCATATGCCAGCGTTCATCGGCTCGAATTCGGTCGCAAGTTATACGATGCTCAAAAAATTTTTGTGATTCTAATATATTCCGTATGGCATTCGCAAAAAGTTGAACTGCATCGAATGTTAAAGTTGGTATAACGGTTGTATCCTGAAATTAAAGAAATTTTATTATTTGTTTATTCCATCATATTTTTGAACAAAGACTAACTAAATCATTTACCCAAAAAAAAATATGATAAGGCTTTTATATTTTATGCGGAACGCTAAATACCCTTTTTAAGTTAAACTGTGCGCGTGGGTAAGACGCCTTAAATCAGCTCAAATATTGTTAACACAGAGACAGTCAGACGGGCGGTAAGAGAGATGGACATCATTTAAAGTATATGAATCGCTAGCTGAGTTGATGTTACTATGTCGGTCGGTCTGTCCTCCCGTCTGAACGGTACCGATTTGTATGCCTTAATTCTTGAGCTAGGATAATGAAATTTGGTAGGTATATAGCTATTGGTTATTGGTCTAACCGTAATCGACCATGTGTTAATCGATGCGAGACACGCATTCAACATCCTGGACGTGCACACATTCCGAGGGGCAAACGTCGACTCTGACCATTTTCTTGTCGCGGCTAAATTTGGAGCTCGACTGTCCAACGAGAAGAAGCTGCGAATTGCCCAGAAGAAGAAATTCGACGTTGGACGCCTTAGCACACCTGGAGTAGCCAGAGCATACAGCGAGCGCCTGAGTATGAAACTCTCCTCTGTGCACTCACCTACCACAGACGCCAACAATCAGTGGTGCCAGTATAGCGACATCATCAACAATGACGGATGACTGGACTATCAGCTCCATATGCCCAATCTACGATTCTATGTCTTGCAAGAACTATCGAGGCATATCCCTGCTTTATGTTGCATACAAGATCCTATCAAACGTACTGTGTGAAGGTCTCAAACCGTTCTGCAAGACACTAATCGGCACGTACCAGTGTGGCTTCCGCCCCGACAGATCGACTATAGACCAAATTTTCACACTGAGGCAAATCCTAGAAAAGACCAACGAATTTCAAGTCGACACTCACCACCTATTCATCGATTTCAAAGCCGCGTATGATAGCATACATCGATAGTAGTTCTATATGGCGATGGCCGAATTCGGAATCCCGGCAAAACTGATTCAGCTGTGTCGCATGGCGCTGGAAAACACGCGCTGCAAAGTGCAGCTTAGAAGTAGCTCCTCCGAACTGTTCCAAACATGCACCGGATTTCGGCAAGGAGACGCGCTGTCATGTGACTTCTTCAATCTCGTACTTGAGCAAATAGTGCGAAGGGCAGGTTTCAACACGGAAGGCTCAATTTTCAACAGGTCCGTCCAGCTGCTGGGCTATGCGGACGATATTGACATCATCGGTCGTTCCCAGCGTGCCGTGATAAAACCGTTCACGGCGATTGAAGAACAGGCGAAATCAGTTGGCCTTGAAGTAAATGAGGACAAGACTTAGTACATGCTATTAACAAACAAACAAGCATCTGCCACCGCCTAGGACAAAACGTAACTATTGATAGCAGCAATTTCGAAGTAGTTAAGGAGTTCACCTACCTCGGAGTAAACATAGACGCCACGAATGACACCCTAGTGGAGATCCGGCTAAGAATTACCCTATGAAACTGTTGCGTTGCTACTTCGGTTTGGCGAAACAACTGGGTTCAAAACTCCTAACTCGAAGGACGAAATGCTATACAAAACCCTTATCCTGCCAGTTCTGCTTTATGGCGCCGGGTGCTGGACGATAAGTAAGAAGGGAGAGCTGATACTGGGCTCCTTCGAAAGAAAAATGCTTCGGCGGATTTTTGGTCCTGTGCGCGAGGAGTGCAAATAGAGGAGAAGATACAACAGCGAACTCTATGAGCTGTACCAAGATGTGGATGTAGTCCAAAACGCCAAAACACATCGACATCGGCCACATCGAGCGAATGGACAATAATGCTCCAGCTAAGAGGATCTTTGAATCCCAGCCACCAGGTTCGAAAAGGCAAGGAAGACCGAACCTCCGCTTTAAAGACCAAGCCATCTCGGATGCCAGAGCGCTTGGTCTAGACAACTGGAAGCGGCTAGCCGGGGATCGTATAGGATGGAAGGCTGCTGTGTCTCAGGCAGAGACTCTTCACGGGTCGGGAGCCCGATAAGTAAGTAAGTAGTATATACTAAAGCCATTGAATACTAAAGCCATTTTGGTACTCAATTTCATAATTCTTCAAAAATGGGTACCTACAAAGTTTCCCATTTTTTGTTCTTCAAAAATTTGGAGTTTGAAGGACAATTTTTTAGAAACTATAGATAAAAAAAATTTGATTCAATAAGGTTATGGAAAAAGGAACTGCAGGTTATTGTAATGCCGTTGTTTTTTTAATAATTTTGTTTCCACGTTTAGTCATATTTTTTTTTAAAATTGCCCCTACCGCCTAAACTAGACGTGATTGACCCCCATTCCTCCCATAGTAAAAATTCCTTTTTTGTATCCCTAAAAAAACCGTTATCGATTTTCGGCGCCAAAGTTATCGTACTCGTGCAAATAAACATTTGATACACGTCCCATTTTTGTCACAGTTTCCATAAAGATAAACATTTTGTCAGTAAAATATTTTAACCACAACCACTTTGAAGAAGTTGAGAGGATTTTGATTCCCTATAATGTATTTTTCAACTAATTCAACCACACACAGCCAGTTTGCAATTAATTCAAATACTCACCTCTATGTGATCATATGTATTCAACTCAATTCGAACAGCAGTAATATTGGCCATAAATTCGGGAGTATAAAGTACGTTCAAACCGGAACTGTGGGTATCCAAATTGGTCAAAAAAATATGCTGCAAGAAAGTCTATTAATTTATGACAAATTTCTAAAATACATCTTACATTAAATTGGCCGGTCATCTGAAATTGTATTGAACTATTCATAACGTCAACTAACAAATCTGGTGGGCAATCTAAAATGACCCTTCTTTCACCCTGATGTCGAACATTCTTCCACATAATTCGATAATCATCACCACGTTGAAACTTTCGAACTTTCACTTCTTCATTGTGAATACGTTTTAACTGAAGTAGACTTTGGAGTCGGATTAACGCTGTCATAGATAAATTTAAAAAAAAAATGTCAAAATTTCTGATAGATTTTTGTACATTGAATCAACCTTCATCACTTTCATAGAGAATTGTAAATCTTTTCCAAGAGTAATTGTTTATAATATCGGAGTATGCCTTGATTAATACCGATGTTGAGGGTGCCACATTGATTGTGAACATGTGATTTCTTCTATCAATTATATTCTCTTCGGGACTCCAATCAAATAATATATGGGGAATTCCGGTTGAGTTGCATATAAGAGCCACAATATCTACATAACTTAATAATCAAAAATATTGTTTCAAAATGAGCAAAAAACAAAAAAAAACTACCGCTAGTTGCTTTTGAACTTGGTCCAAAAATAGCCGATACACCACTTCCTATCAAATCGCAAGCTATATATTTAAAACAAATAATATTTTTAATTGTTAGAATTATTTTTATATTTTTTTTTTTAGAGTTGTACCCAATTTTTGAAGAACCATACTGTCGTCATTAGTTGCATAGCGTTTTATTGGTATAAGCTTTAGATCGTATCGACTCATCCGATTAACGGCCGTAGTAAATGCAGTTTCTATTTCCTGCTCATCCTCGAAGAAAATGGCACCTATAATATATTTAGTTAATTTCACATAAATTTACATTTTATTGTTGTATTTCACCAATTTTAACATGTTGATACTGGCTCGAATACACCAGTAACAAGAGTAATATCAAAAGTGAAAATAACTTCATTTTCTAAAATTCACATAAACATTGTTTCTCCAAAATACTTGATGTTATCCAACAGCGTTAAAAAACAAAATTAGACTGACAACCACCTATTGTCACGACTCTCTATTATTGGACTACTAATTCCAAGTTCCAACACATGTGAAATATAAATACGGAACGGAAAGGCACTGAATTTTTGGAAAGCATGTGCAAATGTGTTTTCATGTTTGAAAATAAAAATAAAAACTATACAAACAAAACAAATAACAATATATAAAATATGAGAGTAAGAGAGTATGAGAGAAGCAGAACAGTATCCATACTTTAAAAAAATTCTCAATGCGATCCAACAGCGGCAGATACAGATACGTAAAACATCAATAATAGAAAGACTGCCAGTTCTCCAGCATGGCCATAAAAATAAAAAAAAACAAAACAAGTGGACTACGTACTTCGTACATACTCTTTGCGTGCTTGATTAAAATTACTTATTTATAAAATTCTATATTTACAAATGACAATTCTCTTAGTTTGGGCAAAACGTAACAATTTATCATTTTATCTTAAAAACGTACAGTTTGGGTGTGCATAAATATTTTTTTTATTATTTTCAAAACTGGTATAGCGGTAGAGTAATGCTAGACGAAATTTTTAAATTCCCCTCGAGTTTGAAAAAAAAAAAAAAAAAAAAAACAAATAAGAAGGCTACAAGCCGCTGTGCGAAATGTTTAATACCCTATCGCAATCCATCTGTAAATTAAACATCCCTGGTGTTGGCTCGGGAGTTTTGCACAATCCTCTCAAGAATCAAATTGAAGAAGTCACATGACAGTGCATCGCCTTGCCTAAATCCTTTTTTGGTATCGAATGTGTCGGTGAGGTCGTTTCCGACCCTGATGGAGCAGTGAGAATTCTCCATTGTCATCCTATACAAACGGACGAGTTTGGGCGGTATACCAAAACTAGACATAGCTGTGTATAGTTCGTCTCTATAAATGCTGTCGTATACGGCTTTGAAATCGATAAATAGGTGGTGGGTATCGATTTGGACTTCTTGGGTTATTTCCAGGATCTGCCGAAGTGTGAAAATTTGATCGGTTGTGGACTTTCCTGGCCTAAAACCACGCTGATAAGGGCCGATTAGGTTGTTGGTCAACGGTTTCAGTCGTTCACATATGACGGCAGATAGGATCTTGTAGGCGATGTTGAGAAGACTTATGTCTTTGTGGTTGGCGCAGTTCAGAGGGTATCCTTTTTTGTGGATCGGGTAAACGATACTGGGGTTCCATTCTTCAGGCATACTTTCACCCGACCAGATTCGGCTTATGAGTTGGTGGATGTTACTTACCAAGTCATCTCCGACAGCTTTATAAAGCTCAGCTTAAAGGCCGTCATTTCCGGCGGCCTTATTAAGCTTGAGTTTAGATATAGCTATCCTCACTTCACTTAGGTCGGGTGGTTGGCTGTTTTCGCTTTCGTTGCCAATATTAAATGGTTCGTTCTGCCTAACAGCGAAATGATGTTCGTCATCGCCGTTTAACAGTCTACAGAAGTGGTTCTTCAATATCCTCAGCATCGACTGTGTCTCAACTACGATATTTCCTTGTTCATCTCGACAGGATTCTGTTCGAGCCTTGTATCCTTGGTTTTGACGTTTTACACTTTGGTAAAACTTGCGAACATTGTTCCTGGAGTGGCACCTCTCTATATCCTCGACCGCGCGTTTTTCTTCCTCTTTTTTCTTCTTTCTGGAATCCTCTCTGCCTATAGAGCTCAATGGCAGCTCTCGTCTTCAACTGCAGCTTAGCCTTGTAGGCCTCGTTCTTAGCTGCGAGCATCTGTAGGCATTCCTCATCAAACCAGGGGTTTCTTGCTGGTAGTCGCGAGAATCCTAGAACATCAGTTTCGGCTGATATAATGGTTTGCTGGCATCGTTGCCATTGTTCTTCGACATTAGATGCTGGTGGAATGGTGTGAATCGAGAGGTTAAGGGATACGCATTGCGCGAAGGTCTTGGTGGTCTCTGGCGATTGCAGTCTTTCGACATTAAATTTTTTCACAGTATTTCTGGTTTGTTGTGGCGTGGTGGATATCCGCATTCTCACCTTGGCTGCAACAAGGTAGTGGTCCGAGTTGATGTTAGCCCCTCGGAATGTTCGGACATCCAAAATACTGGATGCGTGTCTCTTGTCGATCGTAATGTGATCAATTTGGTTGACTGTTCGTTGATCTGGAGACCGCCATATCCCCTTATGGATATCGAGGTGAGGAAATCGTGTGCTGGCTATAGTGGCATTTCTTTTTTTTTTTTTAACACTATCAGATCTGTGTCGTAGCGAGCTTAATACAAGCAGCATCTACGAGCAGAGATTTGCCACAGCATATAATATGCATCCACAGGCTCATCATTTAGTGCATTTGTTAGTGGGACAAAACAGAACATAGATGAAACTAAGTTTGAAATCACTAGCAAAATCAATAAACGATTAAATTACAATGAAGCTATATATGTTATTAAACAAAGGACAATTTTAAATACACTTATTACGGCTCTAGAATACAATTTCGCAGAGTGTTTTTCAAACTACTTTTACTAACATGCAGTTCAACTACGTCGTTATTTTTATTGTAAACTCTACTCATGCGACTAATAGCCTCATGCATGCCATAGTTGTGTTTATGGCTAGGTATATGTAATATATTGAATCTACGCAGGTTGTAGGAACCTCCCCGAGTATTAAAACCAATAGCACTTAAAAGATCAGGAGCATCAATTTGTCCTGATAATAATTGGTGTAAGAAAACCATGTCATTGTTAAGTCTACGTTGAGACAAAGGCAATAGTTGCAGCAGTTTAATTCTGCACCTATACGGAGGCAAATTGTGCAGATCATCCCATGGAAGTCCTCTCAAAGCAAATCTTATGAATTTACGTTGGACTGATTCAATTCTATTCGAATGAGCTACATAGAAGGGTGTCCAAACTTGTGAAGCATACTCCAAGTGAGGCCGAACTAGACAGTTATAGAGCGAAAGAGTGACGTAAGGGTCATTAAACTCTTTTGACCATCTTTTAATAAATCCTAACATAGAGTTTGATTTATTGACGATAACGTTAATGTGTTTATTAAACTCCATTTTGGGATCAAAATATACACCAAGATCTTTAAAACTGTCTGTACGACAGAGAGTGTGCCCGGACAGAGTATATTTAAAATTACATGGGGCGCGTTTTCGTGAAAATGACATATGCTGGCACTTTGTAGGGTTCAGATTCAAACCGTTTTTAAGACACCATATGGTAAAACTATTTAAATCGGTTTGTAGTGAAAGCGAATCGTTTAGATCTTCTACACATTTGAAAATTTTCATATCATCAGCATATATCAATATTTTGCTATCTCGAATACAAGCTTTTACATCGTTAATTGCAAGTATAAATAATATTGGTCCTAAATGACTTCCTTGAGGTACTCCAGAGTGAGCAACAAAAGGGTCTGACTTGGAACCTCTAAATTTTTTATTTCGTTCCGTAGCGAAGTCAATTAGCCTTAGTCCGTTACCAGACGTGTTGTCGTGTAGGCTATATTTTCCTACAATACTTCCCTTCCTACCTTTGCGTTAAAATTTCCCAGCACGATTTTAACATCGTACTTTGGTAGTCGCTCATAGGTTTTGTCAAGGAGCTCGTAGAAGAAATCCTTTGTTAAATCATCTTTTTCCTCCGTCGAAGCGTGAGCGCATATAAGGCTTAGGTTGGCGAATTTGGCGGCCTTGATGCGGATTGTTACAATGCGTTCGCTAATGTCTTGGAAACATAACACTTCTTGCCTAAGTCTGGAACTTATAACAAATCCGCATCCCACTAGTCGCTGTTTCTTCTCACTACAACACGGTCCATAGTGGATGTCATACTTTTTCATCTTCTTTTTTCCCGGCCCATCCCATCGTATTTCCTGGATGGCTGTAATGTCTGCATAGGGCTTCCGCTATTTATTCGCCTGTACCTCTCTTGTTTAATGTTCTCACATTCCAGGTGCATATACGAACGTCGTTGGCCTTTCGTCCAGGAGAACGTAAAATTCCTTCTTGAAAAAGTCTTTTAAGTCTTATGGGTAGGGGAATTGCAAATATAAGGCTGATGTTGCAAACCGTTTCTCTGATGCTGCTCACACCGAAGCGATCAATAAGCGGCATTTAGTCAATTCCTCCTGAACTGAGTTTGTTTCAAATATTTTGCGAGAAAATAACAATTTTCTTTATATTGCCTCAATAAAAAAAAATCCGTTACATATGGATTTTTTTGAAAAAACTGGGTATGAAGTTTTGTTGTAACTATTATATATATTTGGGTTTCCGTATCATCGTTATGGTCAAAATTTCAAAGTCAACATTTTTACTAAAACAGTACCATTCTATGTTAAAAAAAAATTCTACCAAAATCTTTACATGGGATGTACTATTAGTTTTGAATACAAAACGGCAATTCAAAAAGTCTCCATGGGTAATAAACCATAAGATAAGTATATCCGTCAAGCGGTTTACCCTCAAGATGCTTGCTCGCATATATCGACAGAATTGCGAGAGTCTCTTTTTCGACGTTCTCAATTAAATCTTCTAATACAAATACAAATTTCTGGCGCAACAGGCCCGTTAGTACCCAGGGCCTAGCTTTCTCACAACCATTCATGTGTGCGTGTGTACTTCTTGCACGATTGCGGGACCTCCTGTTTTATGCCGACTCCGAACGGCTAAGTTGAGATAACCTATTCTTGACAATTGATACTACTCGGATGATTTGTCAGATCTTCACGAGAGGAGGGTAAGTGAGTGAAGGTGCTGCTACGGCATTCGCACTAACCATCGCGCCACTGAGCCTTAGGTTTGATTAAAATCTCAAGTTTTTTTTCATGAAACCAATACTTGCTCTATAGGAGCATGTAAAAACGCGAAAGACGAAAATAAAATGTATGAAGCATAAAAATGTCCCCTCAAGACAAATCTAATTTTAAAAATTCAGTGCAAATGTAGCCGAAGTGCAGTCAGGCTGCACTCTCTTATAATGCAGTCATTAGTAATAAAAATATTTTTATTTGTTAGCTTTTGCCTAACAGTTAATTGTAGACCACAATTTAACATAGGTACGTTCAAAACAATATTTAATTTGTTGTATAATAATTATTATTTACTAAAATAGGTGCTATATTCGAAGACAGTAACAGTGAAAGTGAAATTGCATTTCTTTCCGCTGTAGAACGAATAAACATACACGAAAGAAGTTTTGAGCTCATACCAATTATTCAATTCACAAATATTGATGATAGTTTTGTTGTTGAAAAAACAGGTATTTACCATTTCCAACTGAAGTTGTCATGCACTTATTTTATATTTTTTTAATATTTTAGTGTGCAATCTTATTGCGCAAGGAGTGATTGCTATTTTTGGTCCAAATTCTGCTGACGGATCCGGTAAGTGTAAATGCATTTGTCAAAATAAGTTTGAGGCGTAATTTCGCTAAATTCAAGTATTGTTTTTTTTTTAGGAATTATAAGTTCAATATGCAATACCTTGGAGATACCCCACATCATGTTCGATTTTTCAATGGAAGAAGCAACAGCGGATCGACAATTTTCCTCGATGTCATTAAATGTTTACCCTGATAATCTAGTACTGGCTCGTGCTATGGCAGACGTAGTTCAAGCTCTTTCATGGAGAAGTTACACAATTATTTATGAAACTGAGAAAGGTGAGCTTTTGTATCTTAAGAATTAAAGTGTAGACTCAGTGACCTAGTGACAACTTTGTTCGGTGAAATAACCTCACAGAATGTCGTGGTTCGATTCTCAGTAATACCAAAACCATGTTAATCACTGGACCTACTATAACCAGTGAATAGTATTTGGATAATGACCATGTAGGTACAAATTGTATCAAAGTATGGGTCCGCCATCGTGCCGATCTTCGGTCTTGGTCACACGGTCTTTTCTATTTACTAAGTTTAATCACACGCCCTTCCGTATGCGAGATATCAAAAATAAACATAATGAGAATGCTACAATTTGCTGTGCGAATAGTTGAATACCCTATACCATCGCATCCTTAAGAGTGGAAGTGGCTAATAACTAAATGGGGATGAGATATAAAAAATGACATCGTCACCACATATCTTGTTCAGAGAGTTAATCTAAATCTTTTATAGTTCGACAAAAAACGACGATTTTCTATGGTATTGCTATGGAATAGGTTATACTAATCGTTATTTTAGGAAAACGCCCCCAAAAATTGGGTGTCGGTTAAAATGATCTTTATACGAAATACTTACTTAAGTGGCGCTACAATCAGCGATGAGCCTGGGCCTCAACCAACATGCCTCTCCAATTAGCCCGGTCCTTAGCTAACTGTGTCCAGTTACGCACTCCAAGTTGGTAGAGGTCGTTTTCTACTTGTGCGCGTCTCTTCAGGCGATGTCTTCCTCTACTGCGTCCGACGTCTGGGTGGGAATCAAAGACTCTGCGCGCCGGAGTATTAGTGTCCATTCGTTCTACATGTCCTAGCCTTAAACGTCCAATGCGGAGTGTTTTGATCAGGGGTATGTCCCTGCACAGCTCGTATAGTTCGTGGTTGAATCTTTGTCTCCATAGTCCGTCAACGCTACTGGACCGAAGTTTTTTCGAAGAATTTTTCTCTCGAATCGACCAAGGATTTCTTCAGCCGCCTTTTGATACGGTCCATGCTTCAGCGCCGTAGAGTAGGATGGTAAATAGGTGGTGGGTATCGATTTGGACTTTCCCGGATCTGCCGAAGTGTGAAAATGGGATCGGTTGTGGACTTTCCTGGCCTAAAACCACACTGATAAGGGCCGATCAGGTTGTTTGTAAACGGTTTCAGGCATTCACATATTACGGCAGAGAGGATCTTGAAGGGGTTGTTGAGGAGACTTATGCGGCCTCTGTAGTTGGCGCAATTCCAAGGTCATGGAAATGCTCATAAATCATCAGCTTATGAAATATCTCGAAACACGAAAACTTCTCAATGACCGGCAGTATGGTTTTCGCAGCAACAGGTCTACTGGTGATTTGATGATATATCTCACCGAAAAGTGGAACCAATCAATACACCATGGTGGCGAAAGCAAGATTGTTGTGCTTTATATTTCAAAATCATTTGACAGGGTTTGGCATCAAGCCCTTTTGTCGAAAATGCGTTCATTTGGAATCAACGAAAAACTTCTTTTATGGATTAGACATTATCTTTCGAAACGTTCAATTCAAGTTGTTTTGGACGGTTTCAAGTCCGCAACTCACCAAATAAATGCTGGTGTCCCCCAAGGCTCAGTTTTGTCTCCGACTCTCTTCCTCATTTTTATAAATAATCTCCTGTCTGCATCTTCTAATCCAATTCATTCCTTCGCTGATGACAGTACTCTCAGCTTCTCATATTCGTTTTCTGGTTCACGTCCCGTGGAACGTGGACTCTAAACGACAAAATATGTTAAGCTCATTGAATTCCGACCCTGACAGCATCATCAAATGGGGTAAATTCAACAGAGTAGCATTCAATGCTTCCGAAACACAATGCTGTCTTCTGTCGTCAAAGTGCAATCAAAATTTAGAGCCATTATCCATGAATGGCACTTATGTCGAAGAAACCGAAAAACTATTCCATGTTAGGTATGTGTGTTAGTAACGACTCACGTTGGAACGACCACATATTTCAAATCGCTAAAAACGCAGCGAAAGGTCTAGGTTTCCTTAATCGATGTAAGAAATATTTCACCTCTTCTGATCTGGCCATAATATAAAAAAACGTTTATACGCCCTAAACTTAAGTTCAACGCCCACGTCTGGTCGGGTGCACCAAAAACAACATTCCACCTCCTAGATATGATTTAGACGCGTGCGAAAAAACTTATAGGCGACATTAGAATAGCGAAATCTTTAGTTTCGCTAGAACATCGTCGAAATATCTCCTGCCTTACAATGTTCTGTAGCTATCTTAACAAGCAATGAAATAGCCAGCTGCACTCCTCCCATTCAACAATTCTTCATCAAATTAGGTTTTTCTTGCTGGTGGCCGCGAGAAACCTAGGATTGATAACAAATCCGCATCCGAATAGTCGCTGTTTCTGCTCACTATAACACGGTCCATAGTATTTTTTTTTTTTTTTTTTAAATTCTGACCTGCCTAAGCAGTAATATACACATCGACCTAAAAGATCTATTGTGCTTGCCGTCAGATGCTTTTTAGGTTAGTAGCGCTTCTACTTTCCTAATGCAGCTGATAATACTTTCAGCCGAAGATTTCCTCAATTCTTCGGGACTTAAGAATTCCCTGAAGAAAGATTCTCTTCTCATACCGTAAAGGGCCGGGCATTCACATATGATATGCTCGGCTGTTTCGTCTTCTTCTAGACATAGTCTGCACTCCGGTGAGTCGACTAGACGCATTTTGTTTAGGTGATATCGAAGACCGTGATGACCAGTTAGGTAGCCTACTAAGTTTTTGATATCGTGCCTGCGAAGATTTAGTATCTTGTCGGCATCTGATTTGAAGGGTTGAATAGCTCTTTTGGCCTGTCTTAGGCCTGGGATGTTTCCCCAGTATGAAACACATCTGTTTTGTTCCCAGTTTTTTATAACTAGATTTATGGCTGATTTGGGGATTGCACAGAAGGGTTCAGGTCCAATGAAGGGGGTTTCGGAACCTTTTCTGGCTAGTTCATCAGCTTTTTCGTTACCTTCAACTCCCTTATGTCCGGGGACCCACCATAGTTTGGTTTTGTTCCTGGAACTGAGTGTTTGGAGGGAGTTGAAGCAGTGTAGTACTGATTTGGAGTCAATGATGTGTGAGCTAAGGGCTTTTATAGCTGCTTGACTGTCCGTGAATATATGGATGTTTGCGCCTTTAATACCTGAGTTGTGTATTAGGTTTGCGCATTCTTTTATGGCATGGAGCTCAGCTTGGAATACACTAGGGTTTTTTCCCATAGGTATTGAGATGTTTTTATTTGGTCCATGTATGCCAGCTCCTACCCCTGAGTCCATTTTAGAACCATCCGTATACCACTTTAGGCCGTTTAGGCAGTTTGGAGGGTTGTTGCTACACCATGCTTCTCTGGTTGTGATCTCCGTTGAGAATCTTTTGTCGAAGCATAGTGTCTTTGGTAAGCGGTCTGTAACCGCACAGATCATGTCAAGTTCTGGAAGTTCGGAAAGAAGTTCAATTAGTTTTAGATGTTCACTAATGTTTAATTCTTCCGCTTGTGTCAAACTTGCTGAGCTGCGAATTGCCACTTTTTTTATATAAATGTGGAGAGGTGTTAGTCCTATTATGGCTTCCATAGCCGCCGTGGGACAGGTACGCATAGCTCCGGTAATGCCCAGACAGGCAAGCCGTTGTACCTTGTTTAATTTATTTATAGTTGTTTTTTGGGTGACTTTGTTCCACCATACTATTGAAGCGTATGTTATAATGGGCCTGACCATGATCGTGTAGATCCAGTGTGTGGTCTTTGGAGAGATTCCCCAGGTTTTGCCATACATGCTTCGGCAGGCCCAGAAAGCTTTGGTTGCTTTTTGAATTTTGTTGTTGATGTAGGAGTTCCAGCTTAGTGTTTTATCGAGGATCACTCCAAGATATTTTACTTCGTTGGAATACTCAATGTATGTACCATTAATTGAAATTTGGGTAAGATTTAATTTCCTCCTTTTTGTAAAAGGGACGATGATAGCCTTGCTGGGGTTTATAGAGAGACTTTCTTTATTACACCAGTCTATGACTATCTTAAGGGCGTTTTGCAAACGTGTTGTAACTTCGTTTGGTTCTTTGCCCTTTATTATGATGACTAGGTCATCGGCGTATCCAATTATATTGAAACCTGCATTACTTAGGTCTTGAAGTAGGTTATCGATAACCAGAGACCATAGTAGGGGTGAGAGTACTCCTCCCTGAGGGCAGCCTTTAACGGCTGTTACTGATACTGAGGTCTGTGCTGATGAAGCAGTTATTTTCCGACTTTCAAGCATCGCTTTGATCCATTTGATGGTGGGATGATCTATTCTTCTATGAGTCAGAGCATTTGATATGGAGTCATATCCATTGTTGTCAAAAGCGCCCTCTATGTCTAGGAAGGCACATAAAGCTACTTCTTTGTTTTCGTATGCACTTTTTATTTGTGATGTTAAACTTAGAAGTGCTCCTTCCGTGGATTTACCTTTTTGGTAGGCGAATTGACATGGGTGCAGAGGAGTGCTTTCATTTAAGCACTCTGTAATGTGTACGTCAAGTATTCTTTCCATTGTTTTCAGGAAAAACGATGTTAAGCTTATTGGACGGTATGATTTAGGTAGTTCTATTGGTTTGCCTGGTTTGGGGATAAATACCACGTTTACCTCCCTCCAGGTTTGTGGTATGTAGCCCCAATTGAAACTAAACCTAAATAAGGCTACCATAGTGGGTAGGAAAAAGTCCAAGCCCTTTTGTATAAGAGCAGGAAAGATTCCGTCTGTCCCTGGTGCCTTGTACGGTTTAAATGAGTTGATCGCCCATTTGACCTTATCCGGAGTGAAAAGTTTGCCGGATAAACTATTAATCCTTTTCAGGTTTATAGGGGGTGAGTCATCTATCATGTGTTCATGAAACTCAGTTGTGATTGTAGAGCCGGGAAAGTGTCCATAGTAGATGTCACAGTTTTTCATCCTCTTTTGCCAGGCTCATCCCATCGTATTTCCTGGATGGCAGTAAGGTCTGCTTTGTAGCAGTTTAGGGCTTCCGCTAGTTGTTCCCCTGCACCTCGCCTGTTTAATGTTCCAGGTGCAGGTACGAACGTCGTTGTCCTTTTTTCGTTTAGCAGGGTCGTCAACAATAATATCAGTCCTTTCAGAGGCTATTGGTTGCTTCGTAATATATAGTTTTTTCCATGAGTGGGTAGTTAACCCAAAGCACAACCCCCCACCTGGACGGCCAGTTCCAATTTTTTAGATACCCCTAGGACACAGGACCGTCAGTATCTACTACGGGATTGAGCGCTGCCCCGGCACCATCTCTGTTCAAGGGGCCTGACTTACCCATGAGATTCCTAGATAACCTGTTGTCCGAATATGTCGAAGCACCTCATGTAAGTTCGCCTGGGACGGCAGAAGGAGTATTCATTCCGTGTCATTCTGACCAGGGTGATTATAGTGTTGCTGTTTTACGTCTTGTTATCAACACTCGCACTTATCGTCTAGCAAGTCAAATCCGGTTGGAAATAAGCACATTTGATGTGTAGTAAGAGTTGCAAGCACTGGACATTGCCAACTTAATGCCAATCAGAGTCTACCCTCGTTCTACAACACCCAACCATCTGAAGTAAGTAAGGAAAAACCGATCTATTACAATGTTGTCGAAGTATTGTCATCAGAACTTTTTGCAATCTTGTTAAAACTTTTACAAAAAAAATGTTTTTTTTTTGAGTAAACGCACACAAAAAAACTTTGAAAATATAAAGCCCAAAGCCCAAGTAAAGGTAAAATAAATTGACACCTCGTTAAGGAAAATTTTCAAAATTCCCTTGCAAAGGTATACAAAAAATGTTGGAAACAAAATATTTCTATTAAAATTTTTTTTTCTTCTTTAAAATTTTATTTATAGAATTAATGCAAATTCAAGATATCTTACAAATCCATGGACCACAAAGTAATCCGACAACGGTTCTTCAGTTAGGCCCCGGACCGGATCATAGGCCTTTTTTGAAAGGTATTAAACTTTCCAGTGATAATTGCTACATTCTACATGTTTCACAAGACAATATTGTTCATGTTTTAAAACAAGCTGAAGAGCTACAAATGCTTGGAGAATATCAAGTAACGCTTAGAATATCTGAAATATTAAGAATATTAATATTAATTATTGTTTTGTAGAGTGTATTTATTCCATCATTAGATGTCCATACTTTGGAATTTCAAGATCTGCAAAATATTGCGGCTAATATAACAACAGTACGCATTATGGATCCAACGGATTTCCATGTAAGAAATGCAGTCCATGATTGGGAAGAGCGTGAAAAGCGTGAAGGGCGATATTATAAAGTCCTTACTACGAAAGTTAAGGTACATTTGTTGATCTTAAACTTTGAATTTGTATTAATTGTGTATGTGTGCTTAGACAAATATGCTTCTAATAAGTGATGCAATTTGGATATTTGCAAAGGGGTTGTCAGAGCTGGGAATTGTAGATGATATAGTCCCTCCAAAAGTGGAGTGTCGTAAAAATAAACCATGGCCCTATGGAAGGAGAATTGTGGAATTCATCAAAGCGGTAAAATTTATACAATAAAGAAGGATAATATAGTTGCATTCATATATAATATCCTGTTTAGAGGTCTGAAGAAGGATCAACTGGACGTATAGATTTTAATGAGTATGGCCAAAGGAATTTCTTTACGGTGAGGGTTCTTGAACTGTCCAATAACGGTTTTCTGGAATTAGCGGTCTGGGATACTGTGAACGGACTAGAGATCGGTGGCGACGAAGAAATAAATGCACAAAGAGTTGGCGAGAAATTTGCTAATAAAACGTTTGTTATAACATCAAGAATAGGAGCACCATTTCTATTAGACAGGTAACACAATTGCACGATTTGGTGCCTATTATATGTCCTTTCGCTTAGTGATGAATTAGTTTTGATACATAGTTTGTAACATTGGCAAATAATTTTGTAAACCTTATCGGAAAGTATGTGGATCGACTCAGAATCATTTGCCATTCCGTCAATCTGTATTTCAACGTTCAATATTTTTATTAAACACTAACCCATAGGTGAATATTAGTTGGTTATATATTATAAAAATAATAAAGAAAGACACATTGCAAGGTATATCGATCGAATCAGAATCGTCATCTAAATACCTGCCTGCCCGTCTGTTTGTCAACGATTTTTGGAACTGAAATTTTGGGCTAGACTAATAAAATTCGATATATTAACTCTCTGTTCAAGAAGGCAGAACATGTGTACAAATTTCCAAAATACGCCCACTGCCACGTCTGTACTAAAAGCAGGAGAAAATATATCATGTTATCATCCAAGATCAACATTTATGGATATGGACTAATATACTCCTATGGACCTATATGATATATTAATCATATTTCTTCGAAGAAACCTCCCCTAAATTGAGCGTGCAAAAAAAAATGCTATATTTAAGAAGTATATCTAATGAATTTTGTCCAAATATCCAGATCAAACACTTTCAATTTTCCTAACGGTTTAAGAAAAGCAACTTTTATATAAAAAGTATGCGCGGTAGTGGCCGGATTTAAAAATACTTTCAGCTGATTTCCGGGATGCCATCAAAACTGATACAGTATAACACTAATACAGTATCATGCAACGTTGAGTTTGGAAACAGCTTATTCGAACAGATGCAAACATGTACCGGATTTCGAGAAGGAGACTTGCTATCATGCGCTGTATCTTCAGTTGAAATTATAAATAAAGATAATGAGATTATTTATGAAGGGAAACAGTTAAAAAACTTCCCCCACCGCCAATTAATGTGATTGGTATTGACGAATATAACAAGTATAGAATGGTATTCATTTGAGAATAAATCTAAAAGTTGACACAAATGCGTGCACCGATTTTAATGGTTTACTCCTTATATTAAAGCTAACGACATCTAGTTATATTATAAAATATAAACTATACAAATTCCGAGACATTTGTGGCAATTTGATGACATGAACTGCTAAAATCAAATATATCCCCTTATTCCTTCCTATAACACCTATAAATTTTTTTTAAAAATTCACAAATAGTTTTTATTATCATATTGACACGAATGCGTTAACCGATTTTAATGGTTTACCCCTTATATTAAAGCTGAATACATCTACTTATATTATAAAATATAAACTATACAAATTCCGAGACATTTGTGGCAATTTGATGACATGAACTGCTAAAATCGAATATATCCCCTTATTCCTTCCTATAACACCTATAATTTTTTTTTAAAAATTCACAAATAGTTTTTATTAACTATTTTTAACACCCTCTTCAATTCTGCATACCAAAAAAAATTTTTTAAAAATATCGATTTTTTGGGTCAAAAAAATGATAAGGGGTACCCCTTGCCATTTTTTCAGCCCTAAAAATCGATATTTTTTAAAATTTTTTTTTGGTATGCAGGATTCAAGAGGGTATTAAAAATAGTTAATAAAAACTATTTGTGAATTTTGAAATATATTTTATAGGTGTTTTAGGAAGATTTTACGGAAATGTTTAATTTTAGCAGTTCATCTTATCATATTGAAACGAATGCGTTAACCGATTTTAATGGTTTACCCCTTATATTAAAGCTGAATACATCTACTTATATTATAAAATATAAACTATACAAATTCCGAGACATTTGTGGCAATTTGATGACATGAACTGCTAAAATCGAATATATCCCCTTATTCCTTCCTATAACACCTATAAATTTTTTTTAAAAATTCACAAATAGTTTTTATTAACTATTTTTAACACCCTCTTCAATTCTGCATACCAAAACAAATTTTTAAAAAATATCGATTTTTTGGGTCAAAAAAATGATACTGGGGTACCCCTTGCCATTTTTTCAGCCCTAAAAATCGATATTTTTTAAAAATTTTTTTTGGTATGCAGGATTCAAGAGGGTATTAAAAATAGTTAATAAAAACTATTTGTGAATTTTGAAATATATTTTATAGGTGTTTTAGGAAGATTTTACGGAAATGTTTAATTTTAGCAGTTCATCTTATCATATTGCCACGAATGCGTTAACCGATTTTAATGGTTTACCCCTTATATTAAAGCTGAATACATCTACTTATATTATAAAATATAAACTATACAAATTCCGAGACATTTGTGGCAATTTGATGACATGAACTGCTAAAATCGAATATATCCCCTTATTCCTTCCTATAACACCTATAAATTTTTTTTAAAAATTCACAAATAGTTTTTATTAACTATTTTTAACACCCTCTTCAATTCTGCATACCAAAAAAAATTTTTTAAAAATATCGATTTTTTGGGTCAAAAAAATGATAAGGGGTACCCCTTGCCATTTTTTCAGCCCTAAAAATCGATATTTTTTAAAATTTTTTTTTGGTATGCAGGATTCAAGAGGGTATTAAAAATAGTTAATAAAAACTATTTGTGAATTTTGAAATATATTTTATAGGTGTTTTAGGAAGATTTTACGGAAATGTTTAATTTTAGCAGTTCATCTTATCATATTGAAACGAATGCGTTAACCGATTTTAATGGTTTACCCCTTATATTAAAGCTGAATACATCTACTTATATTATAAAATATAAACTATACAAATTCCGAGACATTTGTGGCAATTTGATGACATGAACTGCTAAAATCAAATATATCCCCTTATTCCTTCCTATAACACCTATAAATTTTTTTTAAAAATTCACAAATAGTTTTTATTAACTATTTTTAACACCCTCTTCAATTCTGCATACCAAAAAAATTTTTTTAAAAATATCGATTTTTTGGGTCAAAAAAATGATAAGGGGTACCCCTTGCCATTTTTTCAGCCCTAAAAATCGATATTTTTTAAAATTTTTTTTTGGTATGCAGGATTCAAGAGGGTATTAAAAATAGTTAATAAAAACTATTTGTGAATTTTGAAATATATTTTATAGGTGTTTTAGGAAGATTTTACGGAAATGTTTAATTTTAGCAGTTCATCTTATCATATTGAAACGAATGCGTTAACCGATTTTAATGGTTTACCCCTTATATTAAAGCTGAATACATCTACTTATATTATAAAATATAAACTATACAAATTCCGAGACATTTGTGGCAATTTGATGACATGAACTGCTAAAATCAAATATATCCCCTTATTCCTTCCTATAACACCTATAATTTTTTTTTAAAAATTCACAAATAGTTTTTATTATCATATTGACACGAATGCGTTAACCGATTTTAATGGTTTACCCCTTATATTAAAGCTGAATACATCTACTTATATTATAAAATATAAACTATACAAATTCCGAGACATTTGTGGCAATTTGATGACATGAACTGCTAAAATCAAATATATCCCCTTATTCCTTCCTATAACACCTATAAATTTTTTTTAAAAATTCACAAATAGTTTTTATTAACTATTTTTAACACCCTCTTCAATTCTGCATACCAAAATTTTTTTTTAAAAAATATCGATTTTTTGGGTCAAAAAAATGATAAGGGGTACCCCTTGCCATTTTTTCAGCCCTAAAAATCGATATTTTTTAAAATTTTTTTTTGGTATGCAGGATTCAAGAGGGTATTAAAAATAGTTAATAAAAACTATTTGTGAATTTTGAAATATATTTTATAGGTGTTTTAGGAAGATTTTACGGAAATGTTTAATTTTAGCAGTTCATCTTATCATATTGACACGAATGCGTTAACCGATTTTAATGGTTTACCCCTTATATTAAAGCTGAATACATCTACTTATATTATAAAATATAAACTATACAAATTCCGAGACATTTGTGGCAATTTGATGACATGAACTGCTAAAATCAAATATATCCCCTTATTCCTTCCTATAACACCTATAATTTTTTTTTAAAAATTCACAAATAGTTTTTATTATCATATTGACACGAATGCGTTAACCGATTTTAATGGTTTACCCCTTATATTAAAGCTGAATACATCTACTTATATTATAAAATATAAACTATACAAATTCCGAGACATTTGTGGCAATTTGATGACATGAACTGCTAAAATCAAATATATCCCCTTATTCCTTCCTATAACACCTATAAATTTTTTTTAAAAATTCACAAATAGTTTTTATTAACTATTTTTAACACCCTCTTCAATTCTGCATACCAAAAATTTTTTTTAAAAAATATCGATTTTTTGGGTCAAAAAAATGATAAGGGGTACCCCTTGCCATTTTTTCAGCCCTAAAAATCGATATTTTTTAAAAATTTTTTTTGGTATGCAGGATTCAAGAGGGTATTAAAAATAGTTAATAAAAACTATTTGTGAATTTTGAAATATATTTTATAGGTGTTTTAGGAAGATTTTACGGAAATGTTTAATTTTAGCAGTTCATCTTATCATATTGCCACGAATGCGTTAACCGATTTTAATGGTTTACCCCTTATATTAAAGCTGAATACATCTACTTATATTATAAAATATAAACTATACAAATTCCGAGACATTTGTGGCAATTTGATGACATGAACTGCTAAAATCGAATATATCCTTATTCCTTCCTATAACACCTATAAATTTTTTTTAAAAATTCACAAATAGTTTTTATTAACTATTTTTAACACCCTCTTCAATTCTGCATACCAAAAAAAATTTTTTAAAAATATCGATTTTTTGGGTCAAAAAAATGATAAGGGGTACCCCTTGCCATTTTTTCAGCCCTAAAAATCGATATTTTTTAAAATTTTTTTTTGGTATGCAGGATTCAAGAGGGTATTAAAAATAGTTAATAAAAACTATTTGTGAATTTTGAAATATATTTTATAGGTGTTTTAGGAAGATTTTACGGAAATGTTTAATTTTAGCAGTTCATCTTATCATATTGAAACGAATGCGTTAACCGATTTTAATGGTTTACCCCTTATATTAAAGCTGAATACATCTACTTATATTATAAAATATAAACTATACAAATTCCGAGACATTTGTGGCAATTTGATGACATGAACTGCTAAAATCAAATATATCCCCTTATTCCTTCCTATAACACCTATAATTTTTTTTTAAAATTCACAAATAGTTTTTATTATCATATTGACACGAATGCGTTAACCGATTTTAATGGTTTACCCCTTATATTAAAGCTGAATACATCTACTTATATTATAAAATATAAACTATACAAATTCCGAGACATTTGTGGCAATTTGATGACATGAACTGCTAAAATCAAATATATCCCCTTATTCCTTCCTATAACACCTATAAATTTTTTTTAAAAATTCACAAATAGTTTTTATTAACTATTTTTAACACCCTCTTCAATTCTGCATACCAAAAATTTTTTTTAAAAAATATCGATTTTTTGGGTCAAAAAAATGATAAGGGGTACCCCTTGCCATTTTTCAGCCCTAAAAATCGATATTTTTTAAAATTTTTTTTTGGTATGCAGGATTCAAGAGGGTATTAAAAATAGTTAATAAAAACTATTTGTGAATTTTTAAATATATTTTGTAGGTGTTTAAGGAAGATTTTACGGAAATGTTTAATTTTAGCAGTTCATCTTATCATATTGACACGAATGCGTTAACCGATTTTAATGGTTTACCCCTTATATTAAAGCTGAATACATCTACTTATATTATAAAATATAAACTATACAAATTCCGAGACATTTGTGGCAATTTAATGACATGAACTGCTAAAATCAAATATATCCCCTTATTCCTTCCTATAACACCTATAAATTTGTTTAAAAAATTCACAAATAGTTTTTATTAACTATTTTTAACACCCTCTTCAATTCTGCATACCAAAAAATTTTTTAAAAAGTATCGATTTTTTGGGTCAAAAAAATGATAAGGGGTACCCCTTGCCATTTTTTCAGCCCTAAAAATCGATATTTTTTAAAATTTTTTTTTGGTATGCAGGATTCAAGAGGGTATTAAAAATAGTTAATAAAAACTATTTGTGAATTTTGAAATATATTTTATAGGTGTTTTAGGAAGATTTTACGGAAATGTTTAATTTTAGCAGTTCATCTTATCATATTGACACGAATGCGTTAACCGATTTTAATGGTTTACCCCTTATATTAAAGCTGAATACATCTACTTATATTATAAAATATAAACTATACAAATTCCGAGACATTTGTGGCAATTTGATGACATGAACTGCTAAAATCAAATATATCCCCTTATTCCTTCCTATAACACCTATAAATTTTTTTTAAAAATTCACAAATAGTTTTTATTAACTATTTTTAACACCCTCTTCAATTCTGCATACCAAAAAATTTTTTTAATAAATATCGATTTTTTGGGTCAAAAAAATGATAAGGGGTACCCCTTGCCATTTTTTCAGCCCTAAAAATCGATATTTTTTAAAAATTTTTTTTGGTATGCAGGATTCAAGAGGGTATTAAAAATAGTTAATAAAAACTATTTGTGAATTTTGAAATATATTTTATAGGTGTTTTAGGAAGATTTTACGGAAATGTTTAATTTTAGCAGTTCATCTTATCATATTGACACGAATGCGTTAACCGATTTTAATGGTTTACTCCTTATATTAAAGCTGAATACATCTACTTATATTATAAAATATAAACTATACAAATTCCGAGACATTTGTGGCAATTTGATGACATGAACTGCTAAAATCAAATATATCCCCTTATTCCTTCCTATAACACCTATAAATTTTTTTTAAAAATTCACAAATAGTTTTTATTAACTATTTTTAACACCCTCTTCAATTCTGCATACCAAAAAATTTTTTTAAAAAATATCGATTTTTTGGGTCAAAAAAATGATAAGGGGTACCCCTTGCCATTTTTTCAACCCTAAAAATCGATATTTTTTAAAATTTTTTTTTGGTATGCAGGATTCTAGAGGGTATTAAAAATAGTTAATAAAAACTATTTGTGAATTTTTAAATATATTTTGTAGGTGTTTTAGGAAGATTTTACGGAAATGTTTAATTTTAGCAGTTCATCTTATCATATTGACACGAATGCGTTAACCGATTTTAATGTTTTACCCCTTATATTAAAGCTGAATACATCTACTTATATTATAAAATATAAACTATACAAATTCCGAGACATTTGTGGCAATTTGATGACATGAACTGCTAAAATCAAATATATCCCCTTATTCCTTCCTATAACACCTATAAATTTTTTTTAAAAATTCACAAATAGTTTTTATTATCATATTGACACGAATGCGTTAACCGATTTTAATGGTTTACCCCTTATATTAAAGCTGAATACATCTACTTATATTATAAAATATAAACTATACAAATTCCGAGACATTTGTGGCAATTTGATGATATGAACTGCTAAAATCAAATATATCCCCTTATTCCTTCCTATAACACCTATAATTTTTTTTTTAAAAATTCACAAATAGTTTTTATTAACTATTTTTAACACCCTCTTCAATTCTGCATACCAAAAAAAATTTTTAATAAATATCGATTTTTTGGGTCAAAAAAATGATAAGGGGTACCCCTTGCCATTTTTTCAGCCCTAAAAATCGATATTTTTTAAAAATTTTTTTTGGTATGCAGGATTCAAGAGGGTATTAAAAATAGTTAATAAAAACTATTTGTGAATTTTTAAATATATTTTGTAGGTGTTTTAGGAAGATTTTACGGAAATGTTTAATTTTAGCAGTTCATCTTATCATATTGACACGAATGCGTTAACCGATTTTAATGGTTTACCCCTTATATTAAAGCTGAATACATCTACTTATATTATAAAATATAAACTATACAAATTCCGAGACATTTGTGGCAATTTGATGATATGAACTGCTAAAATCAAATATATCCCCTTATTCCTTCCTATAACACTTATAAATTTTTTTTAAAAATTCACAAATAGTTTTTATTAACTATTTTTAACACCCTCTTCAATTCTGCATACCAAAAAAAATTTTTAAAAAATATCGATTTTTTGGGTCAAAAAAATGATAAGGGGTACCCCTTGCCATTTTTTCAGCCCTAAAAATCGATATTTTTTAAAAATTTTTTTTGGTATGCAGGATTCAAGAGGGTATTAAAAATAGTTAATAAAAACTATTTGTGAATTTTGAAATATATTTTATAGGTGTTTTAGGAAGATTTTACGGAAATGTTTAATTTTAGCAGTTCATCTTATCATATTGACACGAATGCGTTAACCGATTTTAATGGTTTACCCCTTATATTAAAGCTGAATACATCTACTTATATTATAAAATATAAACTATACAAATTCCGAGACATTTGTGGCAATTTGATGACATGAACTGCTAAAATCAAATATATCCCCTTATTCCTTCCTATAACACCTATAAATTTTTTTTAAAAATTCACAAATAGTTTTTATTAACTATTTTTAACACCCTCTTCAATTCTGCATACCAAACAAAATTTTTAAAAAATATCGATTTTTTGGGTCAAAAAAATGATAAGGGGTACCCCTTGCCATTTTTTCAGCCCTAAAAATCGATATTTTTTAAAAATTTTTTTTGGTATGCAGGATTCAAGAGGGTATTAAAAATAGTTAATAAAAACTATTTGTGAATTTTGAAATATATTTTATAGGTGTTTTAGGAAGATTTTACGGAAATGTTTAATTTTAGCAGTTCATCTTATCATATTGACACGAATGCGTTAACCGATTTTAATGGTTTACCCCTTATATTAAAGCTGAATACATCTACTTATATTATAAAATATAAACTATACAAATTCCGAGACATTTGTGGCAATTTGATGACATGAACTGCTAAAATCAAATATATCCCCTTATTCCTTCCTATAACACCTATAATTTTTTTTTAAAATTCACAAATAGTTTTTATTATCATATTGACACGAATGCGTTAACCGATTTTAATGGTTTACCCCTTATATTAAAGCTGAATACATCTACTTATATTATAAAATATAAACTATACAAATTCCGAGACATTTGTGGCAATTTGATGACATGAACTGCTAAAATCAAATATATCCCCTTATTCCTTCCTATAACACCTATAAATTTTTTTTAAAAATTCACAAATAGTTTTTATTAACTATTTTTAACACCCTCTTCAATTCTGCATACCAAAAATTTTTTTTAAAAAATATCGATTTTTTGGGTCAAAAAAATGATAAGGGGTACCCCTTGCCATTTTTCAGCCCTAAAAATCGATATTTTTTAAAATTTTTTTTTGGTATGCAGGATTCAAGAGGGTATTAAAAATAGTTAATAAAAACTATTTGTGAATTTTTAAATATATTTTGTAGGTGTTTAAGGAAGATTTTACGGAAATGTTTAATTTTAGCAGTTCATCTTATCATATTGACACGAATGCGTTAACCGATTTTAATGGTTTACCCCTTATATTAAAGCTGAATACATCTACTTATATTATAAAATATAAACTATACAAATTCCGAGACATTTGTGGCAATTTAATGACATGAACTGCTAAAATCAAATATATCCCCTTATTCCTTCCTATAACACCTATAAATTTTTTTAAAAAATTCACAAATAGTTTTTATTAACTATTTTTAACACCCTCTTCAATTCTGCATACCAAAAAATTTTTTAAAAAGTATCGATTTTTTGGGTCAAAAAAATGATAAGGGGTACCCCTTGCCATTTTTTCAGCCCTAAAAATCGATATTTTTTAAAAATTTTTTTTGGTATGCAGGATTCAAGAGGGTATTAAAAATAGTTAATAAAAACTATTTGTGAATTTTGAAATATATTTTATAGGTGTTTTAGGAAGATTTTACGGAAATGTTTAATTTTAGCAGTTCATCTTATCATATTGACACGAATGCGTTAACCGATTTTAATGGTTTACTCCTTATATTAAAGCTGAATACATCTACTTATATTATAAAATATAAACTATACAAATTCCGAGACATTTGTGGCAATTTGATGACATGAACTGCTAAAATCAAATATATCCCCTTATTCCTTCCTATAACACCTATAAATTTTTTTTAAAAATTCACAAATAGTTTTTATTAACTATTTTTAACACCCTCTTCAATTCTGCATACCAAAAAATTTTTTTAAAAAATATCGATTTTTTGGGTCAAAAAAATGATAAGGGGTACCCCTTGCCATTTTTTCAACCCTAAAAATCGATATTTTTTAAAATTTTTTTTTGGTATGCAGGATTCTAGAGGGTATTAAAAATAGTTAATAAAAACTATTTGTGAATTTTTAAATATATTTTGTAGGTGTTTTAGGAAGATTTTACGGAAATGTTTAATTTTAGCAGTTCATCTTATCATATTGACACGAATGCGTTAACCGATTTTAATGTTTTACCCCTTATATTAAAGCTGAATACATCTACTTATATTATAAAATATAAACTATACAAATTCCGAGACATTTGTGGCAATTTGATGACATGAACTGCTAAAATCAAATATATCCCCTTATTCCTTCCTATAACACCTATAAATTTTTTTTAAAAATTCACAAATAGTTTTTATTAACTATTTTTAACACCCTCTTCAATTCTGCATACCAAAAAAAATTTTTTAAAAATATCGATTTTTTGGGTCAAAAAAATGATAAGGGGTACCCCTTGCCATAATAAAAACTATAACACTTATAAATTTTTTTTAAAAATTCACAAATAGTTTTTATTAACTATTTTTAACACCCTCTTCAATTCTGCATACCAAAAAAATTTTTTAAAAAATATCGATTTTTTGGGTCAAAAAAATGATAAGGGGTACCCCTTGCCATTTTTTCAGCCCTAAAAATCGATATTTTTTAAAAATTTTTTTTGGTATGCAGGATTCAAGAGGGTATTAAAAATAGTTAATAAAAACTATTTGTGAATTTTGAAATATATTTTATAGGTGTTTTAGGAAGATTTTACGGAAATGTTTAATTTTAGCAGTTCATCTTATCATATTGACACGAATGCGTTAACCGATTTTAATGGTTTACCCCTTATATTAAAGCTGAATACATCTACTTATATTATAAAATATAAACTATACAAATTCCGAGACATTTGTGGCAATTTGATGACATGAACTGCTAAAATCAAATATATCCCCTTATTCCTTCCTATAACACCTATAAATTTTTTTTAAAAATTCACAAATAGTTTTTATTAACTATTTTTAACACCCTCTTCAATTCTGCATACCAAAAAAATTTTTTAAAAATATCGATTTTTTGGGTCAAAAAAATGATAAGGGGTACCCCTTGCCATTTTTTCAACCCTAAAAATCGATATTTTTTAAAAAATTTTTTTGGTATGCAGGATTCTAGAGGGTATTAAAAATAGTTAATAAAAACTATTTGTGAATTTTTAAATATATTTTGTAGGTGTTTTAGGAAGATTTTACGGAAATGTTTAATTTTAGCAGTTCATCTTATCATATTGACACGAATGCGTTAACCGATTTTAATGTTTTACCCCTTATATTAAAGCTGAATACATCTACTTATATTATAAAATATAAACTATACAAATTCCGAGACATTTGTGGCAATTTGATGACATGAACTGCTAAAATCAAATATATCCCCTTATTCCTTCCTATAACACCTATAAATTTTTTTTAAAAATTCACAAATAGTTTTTATTATCATATTGACACGAATGCGTTAACCGATTTTAATGGTTTACCCCTTATATTAAAGCTGAATACATCTACTTATATTATAAAATATAAACTATACAAATTCCGAGACATTTGTGGCAATTTGATGACATGAACTGCTAAAATCAAATATATCCCCTTATTCCTTCCTATAACACCTATAAATTTTTTTTTAAAAATTCACAAATAGTTTTTATTAACTATTTTTAACACCCTCTTCAATTCTGCATACCAAAAAATTTTTTTAAAAAATATCGATTTTTTGGGTCAAAAAAATGATAAGGGGTACCCCTTGCCATTTTTTCAGCCCTAAAAATCGATATTTTTTAAAAATTTTTTTTGGTATGCAGGATTCAAGAGGGTATTAAAAATAGTTAATAAAAACTATTTGTGAATTTTGAAATATATTTTATAGGTGTTTTAGGAAGATTTTACGGAAATGTTTAATTTTAGCAGTTCATCTTATCATATTGACACGAATGCGTTAACCGATTTTAATGGTTTACCCCTTATATTAAAGCTGAATACATCTACTTATATTATAAAATATAAACTATACAAATTCCGAGACATTTGTGGCAATTTGATGACATGAACTGCTAAAATCAAATATATCCCCTTATTCCTTCCTATAACACCTATAAATTTTTTTTAAAAATTCACAAATAGTTTTTATTAACTATTTTTAACACCCTCTTCAATTCTGCATACCAAAAAATTTTTTTAAAAAATATCGATTTTTTGGGTCAAAAAAATGATAAGGGGTACCCCTTGCCATTTTTTCAGCCCTAAAAATCGATATTTTTTAAAAATTTTTTTTGGTATGCAGGATTCAAGAGGGTATTAAAAATAGTTAATAAAAACTATTTGTGAATTTTGAAATATATTTTATAGGTGTTTTAGGAAGATTTTACGGAAATGTTTAATTTTAGCAGTTCATCTTATCATATTGACACGAATGCGTTAACCGATTTTAATGGTTTACTCCTTATATTAAAGCTGAATACATCTACTTATATTATAAAATATAAACTATACAAATTCCGAGACATTTGTGGCAATTTGATGACATGAACTGCTAAAATCAAATATATCCCCTTATTCCTTCCTATAACACCTATAAATTTTTTTTAAAAATTCACAAATAGTTTTTATTAACTATTTTTAACACCCTCTTCAATTCTGCATACCAAAAAATTTTTTTAAAAAATATCGATTTTTTGGGTCAAAAAAATGATAAGGGGTACCCCTTGCCATTTTTTCAACCCTAAAAATCGATATTTTTTAAAAATTTTTTTTGGTATGCAGGATTCTAGAGGGTATTAAAAATAGTTAATAAAAACTATTTGTGAATTTTTAAATATATTTTGTAGGTGTTTTAGGAAGATTTTACGGAAATGTTTAATTTTAGCAGTTCATCTTATCATATTGACACGAATGCGTTAACCGATTTTAATGTTTTACCCCTTATATTAAAGCTGAATACATCTACTTATATTATAAAATATAAACTATACAAATTCCGAGACATTTGTGGCAATTTGATGACATGAACTGCTAAAATCAAATATATCCCCTTATTCCTTCCTATAACACCTATAAATTTTTTTTAAAAATTCACAAATAGTTTTTATTATCATATTGACACGAATGCGTTAACCGATTTTAATGGTTTACCCCTTATATTAAAGCTGAATACATCTACTTATATTATAAAATATAAACTATACAAATTCCGAGACATTTGTGGCAATTTGATGATATGAACTGCTAAAATCAAATATATCCCCTTATTCCTTCCTATAACACCTATAATTTTTTTTTTAAAAATTCACAAATAGTTTTTATTAACTATTTTTAACACCCTCTTCAATTCTGCATACCAAAAAAAATTTTTAAAAAATATCGATTTTTTGGGTCAAAAAAATGATAAGGGGTACCCCTTGCCATTTTTTCAGCCCTAAAAATCGATATTTTTTAAAAATTTTTTTTGGTATGCAGGATTCAAGAGGGTATTAAAAATAGTTAATAAAAACTATTTGTGAATTTTTAAATATATTTTGTAGGTGTTTTAGGAAGATTTTACGGATATGTTTAATTTTAGCAGTTCATCTTATCATATTGACACGAATGCGTTAACCGATTTTAATGGTTTACCCCTTATATTAAAGCTGAATACATCTACTTATATTATAAAATATAAACTATACAAATTCCGAGACATTTGTGGCAATTTGATGATATGAACTGCTAAAATCAAATATATCCCCTTATTCCTTCCTATAACACTTATAAATTTTTTTTAAAAATTCACAAATAGTTTTTATTAACTATTTTTAACACCCTCTTCAATTCTGCATACCAAAAAAAATTTTTAAAAAATATCGATTTTTTGGGTCAAAA
This sequence comes from Rhingia campestris, assembly GCA_932526625.1. Lineage (NCBI taxonomy): Eukaryota > Metazoa > Arthropoda > Insecta > Diptera > Syrphidae > Rhingia > Rhingia campestris. The sequence goes on from OW052185.1 coordinate 94,303,502, forward strand.
AAATGATAAGGGGTACCCCTTGCCATTTTTTCAGCCCTAAAAATCGATATTTTTTAAAAATTTTTTTTGGTATGCAGGATTCAAGAGGGTATTAAAAATAGTTAATAAAAACTATTTGTGAATTTTGAAATATATTTTATAGGTGTTTTAGGAAGATTTTACGGAAATGTTTAATTTTAGCAGTTCATCTTATCATATTGACACGAATGCGTTAACCGATTTTAATGGTTTACCCCTTATATTAAAGCTGAATACATCTACTTATATTATAAAATATAAACTATACAAATTCCGAGACATTTGTGGCAATTTGATGACATGAACTGCTAAAATCAAATATATCCCCTTATTCCTTCCTATAACACCTATAAATTTTTTTTAAAAATTCACAAATAGTTTTTATTAACTATTTTTAACACCCTCTTCAATTCTGCATACCAAAAAAATTTTTTAAAAATATCGATATTTTGGGTCAAAAAAATGATAAGGGGTACCCCTTGCCATTTTTTCAACCCTAAAAATCGATATTTTTTAAAAAATTTTTTTGGTATGCAGGATTCTAGAGGGTATTAAAAATAGTTAAAAAAACTATTTGTGAATTTTTAAATATATTTTGTAGGTGTTTTAGGAAGATTTTACGGAAATGTTTAATTTTAGCAGTTCATCTTATCATATTGACACGAATGCGTTAACCGATTTTAATGTTTTACCCCTTATATTAAAGCTGAATACATCTACTTATATTATAAAATATAAACTATACAAATTCCGAGACATTTGTGGCAATTTGATGACATGAACTGCTAAAATCAAATATATCCCCTTATTCCTTCCTATAACACCTATAAATTTTTTTTAAAAATTCACAAATAGTTTTTATTATCATATTGACACGAATGCGTTAACCGATTTTAATGGTTTACCCCTTATATTAAAGCTGAATACATCTACTTATATTATAAAATATAAACTATACAAATTCCGAGACATTTGTGGCAATTTGATGATATGAACTGCTAAAATCAAATATATCCCCTTATTCCTTCCTATAACACCTATAATTTTTTTTTAAAAATTCACAAATAGTTTTTATTAACTATTTTTAACACCCTCTTCAATTCTGCATACCAAAAAAAATTTTTAAAAAATATCGATTTTTTGGGTCAAAAAAATGATAAGGGGTACCCCTTGCCATTTTTTCAGCCCTAAAAATCGATATTTTTTAAAAATTTTTTTTGGTATGCAGGATTCAAGAGGGTATTAAAAATAGTTAATAAAAACTATTTGTGAATTTTTAAATATATTTTGTAGGTGTTTTAGGAAGATTTTACTGAAATGTTTAATTTTAGCAGTTCATCTTATCATATTGACACGAATGCGTTAACCGATTTTAATGGTTTACCCCTTATATTAAAGCTGAATACATCTACTTATATTATAAAATATAAACTATACAAATTCCGAGACATTTGTGGCAATTTGATGATATGAACTGCTAAAATCAAATATATCCCCTTATTCCTTCCTATAACACTTATAAATTTTTTTTAAAAATTCACAAATAGTTTTTATTAACTATTTTTAACACCCTCTTCAATTCTGCATACCAAAAAAAAATTTTAAAAAATATCGATTTTTTGGGTCAAAAAAATGATAAGGGGTACCCCTTGCCATTTTTTCAGCCCTAAAAATCGATATTTTTTAAAAATTTTTTTTGGTATGCAGGATTCAAGAGGGTATTAAAAATAGTTAATAAAAACTATTTGTGAATTTTGAAATATATTTTATAGGTGTTTTAGGAAGATTTTACGGAAATGTTTAATTTTAGCAGTTCATCTTATCATATTGACACGAATGCGTTAACCGATTTTAATGGTTTACCCCTTATATTAAAGCTGAATACATCTACTTATATTATAAAATATAAACTATACAAATTCCGAGACATTTGTGGCAATTTGATGACATGAACTGCTAAAATCAAATATATCCCCTTATTCCTTCCTATAACACCTATAAATTTTTTTAAAAATTCACAAATAGTTTTTATTAACTATTTTTAACACCCTCTTCAATTCTGCATACCAAAAAAATTTTTTAAAAATATCGATTTTTTGGGTCAAAAAAATGATAAGGGGTACCCCTTGCCATTTTTTCAACCCTAAAAATCGATATTTTTTAAAAAATTTTGTTGGTATGCAGGATTCTAGAGGGTATTAAAAATAGTTAATAAAAACTATTTGTGAATTTTTAAATATATTTTGTAGGTGTTTTAGGAAGATTTTACGGAAATGTTTAATTTTAGCAGTTCATCTTATCATATTGACACGAATGCGTTAACCGATTTTAATGTTTTACCCCTTATATTAAAGCTGAATACATCTACTTATATTATAAAATATAAACTATACAAATTCCGAGACATTTGTGGCAATTTGATGACATGAACTGCTAAAATCAAATATATCCCCTTATTCCTTCCTATAACACCTATAATTTTTTTTTAAAAATTCACAAATAGTTTTTATTATCATATTGACACGAATGCGTTAACCGATTTTAATGGTTTACCCCTTATATTAAAGCTGAATACATCTACTTATATTATAAAATATAAACTATACAAATTCCGAGACATTTGTGGCAATTTGATGATATGAACTGTTAAAATCAAATATATCCCCTTATTCCTTCCTATAACACCTATAATTTTTTTTTAAAAATTCACAAATAGTTTTTATTAACTATTTTTAACACCCTCTTCAATTCTGCATACCAAAAAAAATTTTTAAAAAATATCGATTTTTTGGGTCAAAAAAAAGATAAGGGGTACCCCTTGCCATTTTTTCAGCCCTAAAAATCGATATTTTTTAAAAATTTTTTTTGGTATGCAGGATTCAAGAGGGTATTAAAAATAGTTAATAAAAACTATTTGTGAATTTTGAAATATATTTTGTAGGTGTTTTAGGAAGATTTTACGGAAATGTTTAATTTTAGCAGTTCATCTTATCATATTGACACGAATGCGTTAACCGATTTTAATGGTTTACCCCTTATATTAAAGCTGAATACATCTACTTATATTATAAAATATAAACTATACAAATTCCGAGACATTTGTGGCAATTTGATGACATGAACTGCTAAAATCAAATATATCCCCTTATTCCTTCCTATAACACCTATAAATTTTTTTAAAAATTCACAAATAGTTTTTATTAACTATTTTTAACACCCTCTTCAATTCTGCATACCAAAAAAATTTTTTAAAAATATCGATTTTTTGGGTCAAAAAAATGATAAGGGGTACCCCTTGCCATTTTTTCAACCCTAAAAATCGATATTTTTTAAAAAATTTTGTTGGTATGCAGGATTCTAGAGGGTATTAAAAATAGTTAATAAAAACTATTTGTGAATTTTTAAATATATTTTGTAGGTGTTTTAGGAAGATTTTACGGAAATGTTTAATTTTAGCAGTTCATCTTATCATATTGACACGAATGCGTTAACCGATTTTAATGTTTTACCCCTTATATTAAAGCTGAATACATCTACTTATATTATAAAATATAAACTATACAAATTCCGAGACATTTGTGGCAATTTGATGACATGAACTGCTAAAATCAAATATATCCCCTTATTCCTTCCTATAACACCTATAAATTTTTTTTAAAAATTCACAAATAGTTTTTATTATCATATTGACACGAATGCGTTAACCGATTTTAATGGTTTACCCCTTATATTAAAGCTGAATACATCTACTTATATTATAAAATATAAACTATACAAATTCCGAGACATTTGTGGCAATTTGATGATATGAACTGTTAAAATCAAATATATCCCCTTATTCCTTCCTATAACACCTATAATTTTTTTTTAAAAATTCACAAATAGTTTTTATTAACTATTTTTAACACCCTCTTCAATTCTGCATACCAAAAAAATTTTTTAAAAAATATCGATTTTTTGGGTCAAAACAATGATAAGGGGTACCCCTTGCCATTTTTTCAGCCCTAATAATCGATATTTTTAAAAAATTTTTTTTGGTATGCAGGATTCAAGAGGGTGTTAAAAATAGTTAATAAAAACTATTTGTGAATTTTTAAAAAAAAATTTATAGGTGTTATAGGAAGGAATAAGGGGATATATTTGATTTTAGCAGTTCATGTCATCAAATTGCCACAAATGTCTCGGAATTTGTATAGTTTATATTTTATAATATAAGTAGATGTATTCAGCTTTAATATAAGGGTCAACCATTAAAATCGGTTAACGCATTCGTGTCAATATGATAAGATGAACTGCTAAAATTAAACATTTCCGTAAAATCTTCCTAAAACACCTATAAAATATATTTCAAAATTCACAAATAGTTTTTATTAACTATTTTTAATACCCTCTTAAATCCTGCATACCAAAAAAAATTTTTAAAAAATATCGATTTTTAGGGCTGAAAAAATGGCAAGGGGTACCCCTTATCATTTTTTTGACCCAAAAAATCGATATTTTTTAAAATTTTTTTTTGGTATGCAGAATTGAAGAGGGTGTTAAAAATAGTTAATAAAAACCATTTGTGAATTTTTAAAAAAAATTTATAGGTGTTATAGGAAGGAATAAGGGGATATATTTGATTTTAGCAGTTCATGTCATCAAATTGCCACAAATGTCTCGGAATTTGTATAGTTTATATTTTATAATATAAGTAGATGTATTCAGCTTTAATATAAGGGTCAACCATTAAAATCGGTTAACGCATTCGTGTCAATATGATAAGATGAACTGCTAAAATTAAACATTTCCGTAAAATCTTCCTAAAACACCTATAAAATATATTTCAAAATTCACAAATAGTTTTTATTAACTATTTTTAATACCCTCTTGAATCCTGCATACCAAAAAAAATTTTTAAAAAATATCGATTTTTAGGGCTGAAAAAATGGCAAGGGGTACCCCTTATCATTTTTTTGACCCAAAAAATCGATATTTTTTAAAATTTTTTGTTGGTACGCAGAATTGAAGAGGGTGTTAAAAATAGTTAATAAAAACTATTTGTGAATTTTTAAAAAAAATTTATAGGTGTTATAGGAAGGAATAAGGGGATATATTTGATTTTAGCAGTTCATGTCATCAAATTGCCACAAATGTCTCGGAATTTGTATAGTTTATATTTTATAATATAAGTAGATGTATTCAGCTTTAATATAAGGGGTAAACCATTAAAATCGGTTAACGCATTCGTGTCAATATGATAAGATGAACTGCTAAAATTAAACATTTCCGTAAAATCTTCCTAAAACACCTATAAAATATATTTCAAAATTCACAAATAGTTTTAATTAACTAGTTTTAATACCCTCTGGAATCCTGCATACCAAAAAAAATTTTAAAAAATTTCGATTTTTAGGGCTGAAAAAATGGCAAGGGGTACCCCTAATCATTTTTTTGACCCAAAAAATCGATATTTTTTAAAAATTTTTTTTGGTATGCAGAATTGAAGAGGGTGTTAAAAATAGTTAATAAAAACTATTTGTGAATATATAATATATATCTTCATTAAACAATGATTATTCTGCAGGGCCCGATGGAATCCCACCAATAGTCGTAAAGCAATGCAAAGATGCTCTTTTGCCATACCTTAAGTATATGTTTGAAAGCTCCCTTGCCACAGGAGTATTCCCAACCCAATGGAAAAGTGCATTTATAACACCTGTTTTTAAAAAAGGCGAGCGAGGAGATATCTCTAATTATAGACCTATCTCTAAACTATTTTGCATTCCTAAGTTATTTGAACATATTATTTGTGATAAATTAGTATTCCTGTGTCGAAACATTATCTGTGAAGAACAGCATGGCTTTGTTAAACATCGATCCACTGTAACAAATCTATTGACTTTTATGCATCATTGTTCCAATAGTTTAGAAAATAAAAAAGAAGTCGATTGTATATACACTGACTTCTCCAAAGCATTTGACCAGTTATCACATCACACCATAATTTTTAAACTTAAGGCGTATGGATTCCCTCCAGGTTTCATAAATTGGGTTAAATCATATCTCTCATTGAGAACATACCAAGTAAAATTTAGAGGTTCCAAGTCCAACCCTTTTGTTGCTCAATCTGGAGTACCTCAAGGAAGTCATTTGGGACCAATTTTATTTATACTTGCAATTAACGATGTAAAAGCCTGTATTCGAGATAGCAAAATATTGATATATGCTGATGATATGAAAATTTTCAAATGTGTAGGAGATTTAAACGATTCGCTTTCACTACAAACTGATTTAAATAGTTTTACCATATGGTGTCTTAAAAACGGTTTGAATCTGAACCCTACAAAGTGCCAGCATATGTCATTTTCACGAAAACGCGCTCCATGTAATTTTAAATATACTCTGTCCGGGCACACTCTCTGTCGTGTAGACAGTTTTAAAGATCTTGGTGTTTATTTTGATCCCAAAATGGAGTTTAATAAACACATTAACGTTATCGTCAATAAATCCAACTCCATGTTAGGATTTATAAAAAGGTGGTCAAAAGAGTTTACTGACCCATATGTCACTCTTTCACTCTATAATTGTCTAGTTCGCCCTCACTTGGAGTATGCCTCACAAGTTTGGACACCCTTCTATGTAGTTCATTCGAATAGAATTGAATCAGTCCAACGTAAATTCATAAGATTTGCTTTGAGAGGACTTCCATGGGATGATCTGCACAATTTGCCTCCGTATAGGTGCAGAATTAAACTGCTGCAACTATTGCCTTTGTCTCAACGTAGACTTAACAATGACATGGTTTTCTTACACCAATTATTATCAGGACAAATTGATGCTCCTGATCTTTTAAGTGCCATTGGTTTTAATACCCGGGGAGGTTCCTACAACCTGCGTAGATTAAATATATTACATATACCTAATCATAAACAGAACTATGGTATGCATGAGGCCATTAGTCGTATGAGTAGGGTATATAATAAAAATAATGATGTAGTTGAACTACATGTTAGTAAATGTAGTTTAAAAAATACTCTGCGAAATTGTATGCTAGAGTCATAATAAGTGTATGTAAAATTGTTATATAGCTAAATTGTAATTTCATCGTTTACTGACTTTGTTAGTGTTGTCAAACTTAATAACTTCTATGTTCTGTTATGTCCCACTAACAAATGCACTAAATGATGAGCCTGTGGATGCATATTATATGCTGTGGCAAATCTCTGCTCGTAGATGCTGCTTGTATTAAGCTCGCTACGACACAGATCTGATAGTGTATAAAAAAAAAACACCTATAAAATATATTTCAAAATTCACAAATAGTTTTTATTAACTATTTTTAATACCCTCTTGAATCCTGCATACCAAAAAAAAAAAATTTAAAAAAATATCGATTTTTAGGGCTGAAAACATGGCAAGGGGTACCCCTTATCATTTTTTTGACCCAAAAAATCGATATTTTTTAAAAAAAATTTTTTGGTGTGCAGAATTGAAGAGGGTGTTAAAAATAGTTAATAAAAACTATTTGTGAATTTTTAAATATATTTTATAGGTGTTTTAGGAAGATTTTACGGAAATGTTTAATTTTAGCAGTTCATCTTGTCATATTGACACGAATGCGTTAACCGATTTTAATGGTTTACCCCTTATATTAAAGCTGAATACATTTACTTATATTATAAAATATAAACTATACAAATTCCGAGACATTCGTGGCAATTTGATGACATGAACTGCTAAATCAAATATATCCCCTTATTCCTTCCTATAACACCTATAAATTTTTTTTAAAAATTCACAAATAGTTTTTATTAACTATTTTTAACACCCTCTTCAATTCTGCATACCAAAATTTTTTTTTAAAAAATATCGATTTTTGGGTCAAAAAAATGATAAGGTGTACCCCTTGCCATTTTTTCAGCCCTAAAAATCGATATTTTTTAAAATTTTTTTTGGTATGCAGGATTCAAGAGGGTGTTTAAAATAGTTAATAAAAACTATTTGTGAATTTTGAAATATATTTTATAGGTGTTTTAGGAAGATTTTACGGAAATGTTTAATTTTAGCAGTTCATCTTATCATATTGACACGAATGCGTTAACCGATTTTAATGGTTTACCCCTTATATTAAAGCTGAATACATCTATTATATTATAAAATATAAACTATACAAATTCCGAGACATTTGTGGCAATTTGATGACATGAACTGCTAAAATCAAATATATCCCCTTATTCCTTCCTATAACACCTATAATTTTTTTTTAAAAATTCACAAATAGTTTTTATTAACTATTTTTAACACCCTCTTCAATTCTGCATACCAACATTTTTTTTTAAAAAATATCGATTTTTGGGTCAAAAAAAATGATAAGGTGTACCCCTTGCCATTTTTTCAGCCCTAAAAATCGATATTTTTTAAATTTTTTTTTTGGTATGCAGGATTCAAGAGGGTGTTTAAAATAGTTAATAAAAACTATTTGTGAATTTTGAAATATATTTTATAGGTGTTTTAGGAAGATTTTACGGAAATGTTTAATTTTAGCAGTTCATCTTATCATATTGACACGAATGCGTTAACCGATTTTAATGGTTTACCCCTTATATTAAAGCTGAATACATCTACTTATATTATAAAATATAAACTATACAAATTCCGAGACATTTGTGGCAATTTGATGACATGAACTGCTAAAATCAAATATATCCCCTTATTCCTTCCTATAACACCTATAAATTTTTTTTAAAAATTCACAAATAGTTTTTATTAACTATTTTTAACACCCTCTTCAATTCTGCATACCAAAAAAAAATTTTAAAAAATATCGATTTTTTGGGTCAAAAAAATGATAAGGGGTACCCCTTGCCATTTTTTCAGCCCTAAAAATCGATATTTTTTAAAAATTTTTTTTGGTATGCAGGATTCAAGAGGGTATTAAAAATAGTTAATAAAAACTATTTGTGAATTTTGAAATATATTTTATAGGTGTTTTAGGAAGATTTTACGGAAATGTTTAATTTTAGCAGTTCATCTTATCATATTGACACGAATGCGTTAACCGATTTTAATGGTTTACCCCTTATATTAAAGCTGAATACATCTACTTATATTATAAAATATAAACTATACAAATTCCGAGACATTTGTGGCAATTTGATGACATGAACTGCTAAAATCAAATATATCCCCTTATTCCTTCCTATAACACCTATACATTTTTTTTAAAAATTCACAAATAGTTTTTATTAACTATTTTTAACACCCTCTTCAATTCTGCATACCAAAAAAATTTTTTAAAAAATATCGATTTTTTGGGTCAAAAAAATGATAAGGGGTACCCCTTGCCATTTTTTCAGCCCTAAAAATCGATATTTTTTAAAAAAATTTTTTGGTATGCAGGATTCAAGAGGGTATTAAAAATAGTTAATAAAAACTATTTGTGAATTTTGAAATATATTTTATAGGTGTTTTAGGAAGATTTTACGGAAATGTTTAATTTTAGCAGTTCATCTTATCATATTGACACGAATGCGTTAACCGATTTTAATGGTTTACCCCTTATATTAAAGCTGAATACATCTACTTATATTATAAAATATAAAATATACAAATTCCGAGACATTTGTGGCAATTTGATGACATGAACTGCTAAAATCAAATATATCCCCTTATTCCTTCCTATAACACCTATAAATTTTTTTTAAAAATTCACAAATAGTTTTTATTAACTATTTTTAACACCCTCTTCAATTCTGCATACCAAAAAAAATTTTTAAAAAATATCGATTTTTTTGGTCAAAAAAATGATAAGGGGTACCCCTTGCCATTTTTTCAGCCCTAAAAATCGATATTTTTTAAAAATTTTTTTTGGTATGCAGGATTCAAGAGGGTATTAAAAATAGTTAATAAAAACTATTTGTGAATTTTGAAATATATTTTATAGGTGTTTTAGGAAGATTTTACGGAAATGTTTAATTTTAGCAGTTCATCTTATCATATTGACACGAATGCGTTAACCGATTTTAATGGTTTACCCCTATTATTAAAGCTGAATACATCTACTTATATTATAAAATATAAACTATACAAATTCCGAGACATTTGCGGCAATTTGATGACATGAACTGCTAAAATCAAATATATCCCCTTATTCCTTCCTATAACACCTATACATTTTTTTTAAAAATTCACAAATAGTTTTTATTAACTATTTTTAACACCCTCTTCAATTCTGCATACCAAAATTTTTTTTTAAAAAATATCGATTTTTGGGTCAAAAAAATGATAAGGTGTACCCCTTGCCATTTTTTCAGCCCTAAAAATCGATATTTTTTAAAATTTTTTTTGGTATGCAGGATTCAAGAGGGTGTTTAAAATAGTTAATAAAAACTATTTGTGAATTTTGAAATATATTTTATAGGTGTTTTAGGAAGATTTTACGGAAATGTTTAATTTTAGCAGTTCATCTTATCATATTGACACGAATGCGTTAACCGATTTTAATGGTTTACCCCTTATATTAAAGCTGAATACATCTACTTATATTATAAAATATAAACTATACAAATTCCGAGACATTTGTGGCAATTTGATGACATGAACTGCTAAAATCAAATATATCCCCTTATTCCTTCCTATAACACCTATAAATTTTTTTTAAAAATTCACAAATAGTTTTTATTAACTATTTTTAACACCCTCTTCAATTCTGCATACCAAAAAAAATTTTTAAAAAATATCGATTTTTTGGGTCAAAAAAATGATAAGGGGTACCCCTTGCCATTTTTTCAGCCCTAAAAATCGATATTTTTCAATTCTGCATACCAAAAAAAGGGGGGTGTTAAAAATAGTTAATAAAAACTATTTGTGAATTTTTAAAAAAAATTTATAGGTGTTATAGGAAGGAATAAGGGGATATATTTGATTTTAGCAGTTCATGTCATCAAATTGCCACAAATGTCTCGGAATTTGTATAGTTTATATTTCATAATATAAGTAGATGTATTCAGCTTTAATATAAGGGTCAACCATTAAAATCGGTTAACGCATTCGTGTCAATATGATAAGATGAACTGCTAAAATTAAACATTTCCGTAAAATCTTCCTAAAACACCTATAAAATATATTTCAAAATCCACAAATAGTTTTTATTAACTATTTTTAATACCCTCTTGAATCCTGCATACCAAAAAAAATTTTTAAAAAATATCGATTTTTAGGGCTGAAAAAATGGCAAGGGGTACCCCTTATCATTTTTTTGACCCAAAAAATCGATATTTTTTAAAATTTTTTTTTGGTATGCAGAATTGAAGAGGGTATTAAAAATAGTTAATAAAAACTATTTGTGAATTTTGAAATATATTTTATAGGTGTTTTAGGAAGATTTTACGGAAATGTTTAATTTTAGCAGTTCATCTTATCATATTGACACGAATGCGTTAACCGATTTTAATGGTTTACCCCTTATATTAAAGCTGAATACATCTACTTATATTATAAAATATAAACTATACAAATTCCGAGACATTTGTGGCAATTTGATGACATGAACTGCTAAAATCAAATATATCCCCTTATTCCTTCCTATAACACCTATAAATTTTTTTTAAAAATTCACAAATAGTTTTTATTAACTATTTTTAACACCCTCTTCAATTCTGCATACCAAAAAATTTTTTTTAAAAATATCGATTTTTTGGGTCAAAAAAATGATAAGGGGTACCCCTTGCCATTTTTTCAGCCCTAAAAATCTATTTTTTTTTAAAATTTTTTTTTTGTTATGTAGGATTCAAGAGGGTATTAAAAATAGTTAATAAAAACTATTTGTGAATTTTTAAATATATTTTATAGGTGTTTTAGGAAGATTTTACGGAAATGTTTAATTTTAGCAGTTCATCTTATCATATTGACACGAATGCGTTAACCGATTTTAATGGTTTACCCCTTATATTAAAGCTGAATACATCTACTTATATTATAAAATATAAACTATACAAATTCCGAGACATTTGTGGCAATTTGATGACATGAACTGCTAAAATCAAATATATCCCCTTATTCCTTCCTATAACACCTATACATTTTTTTTAAAAATTCACAAATAGTTTTTATTAACTATTTTTAACACCCTCTTCAATTCTGCATACCAAAAAATTTTTTTAAAAAATATCGATTTTGGGTCAAAAAAATGATAAGGGGTACCCCTTGCCATTTTTTCAGCCCTAAAAATCGATATTTTTTAAAAAAAATTTTTGGTATGCAGGATTCAAGAGGGTATTAAAAATAGTTAATAAAAACTATTTGTGAATTTTGAAATATATTTTATAGGTGTTTTAGGAAGATTTTACGGAAATGTTTAATTTTAGCAGTTCATCTTATCATATTGACACGAATGCGTTAACCGATTTTAATGGTTTACCCCTTATATTAAAGCTGAATACATCTACTTATATTATAAAATATAAAATATACAAATTCCGAGACATTTGTGGCAATTTGATGACATGAACTGCTAAAATCAAATATATCCCCTTATTCCTTCCTATAACACCTATAAATTTTTTTTAAAAATTCACAAATAGTTTTTATTAACTATTTTTAACACCCTCTTCAATTCTGCATACCAAAAAATTTTTTTAAAAAATATCGATTTTTTGGGTCAAAAAAATGATAAGGGGTACCCCTTGCCATTTTTTCAGCCCTAAAAATCGATATTTTTTAAAAAAAATTTTTGGTATGCAGGATTCAAGAGGGTATTAAAAATAGTTAATAAAAACAATTTGTGAATTTTGAAATATATTTTATAGGTGTTTTAGGAAGATTTTACGGAAATGTTTAATTTTAGCAGTTCATCTTATCATATTGACACGAATGCGTTAACCGATTTTAATGGTTTACCCCTTATATTAAAGCTGAATACATCTACTTATATTATAAAATATAAACTATACAAATTCCGAGACATTTGTGGCAATTTGATGACATGAACTGCTAAAATCAAATATATCCCCTTATTCCTTCCTATAACACCTATAAATTTTTTTTAAAAATTCACAAATAGTTTTTATTAAGTATTTTTAACACCCTCTTCAATTCTGCATACCAAAAAAAAATTTTAAAAAATATCGATTTTTTGGGTCAAAAAAATGATAAGGGGTACCCCTTGCCATTTTTCAGCCCTAAAAATCGATATTTTTTAAAAAAATTTTTTGGTATGCAGGATTCTAGAGGGTATTAAAAATAGTTAATAAAAACTATTTGTGAATTTTTAAATATATTTTATAGGTGTTTTAGGAAGATTTTACGGAAATGTTTAATTTTAGCAGTTCATCTTATCATATTGACACGAATGCGTTAACAGATTTTAATGGTTTACCCCTTATATTAAAGCTGAATACATCTACTTATATTATAAAATATAAACTATACAAATTCCGAGACATTTGTGGCAATTTGATGACTTGAACTGCTAAAATCAAATATATCCCCTTATTCCTTCCTATAACACCTATAATTTTTTTTTAAAAATTCACAAATAGTTTTTATTAACTATTTTTAACACCCTCTTCAATTCTGCATACCAAAAAAAATAAAAATAGTTAATAAAAACTATTTGTGAATTTATAAATATATTTGATAGGTGTTTTAGGAAGATTTTACGGAAATGTTTAATTTTAGCAGTTCATCTTATCATATTGACACGAATGCGTTAACCGATTTTAATGGTTTACCCCTTATATTAAAGCTGAATACATCTACTTATATTATAAAATATAAACTATACAAATTCCGAGACATTTGTGGCAATTTGATGACATGAACTGCTAAAATCAAATATATCCCCTTATTCCTTCCTATAACACCTATAAATTTTTTTTAAAAATTCACAAATAGTTTTTATTAACTATTTTTAACACCCTCTTCAATTCTGAATACCAAAAAATTTTTTTTTAAAAAATATCGATTTCTTGGGTCAAAAAAATGATAAGGGGTACCCCTTGCCATTTTTTCAGCCCTAAAAATCGATATTTTTTAAAATTTTTTTTTGGTATGCAGGATTCAAGAGGGTATTAAAAATAGTTAATAAAAACTATTTGTGAATTTTGAAATATATTTTATAGGTGTTTTAGGAAGATTTTACGGAAATGTTTAATTTTAGCAGTTCATCTTATCATATTGACACGAATGCGTTAACCGATTTTAATGGTTTACCCCTTATATTAAAGCTGAATACATCTACTTATATTATAAAATATAAACTATACAAATTCCGAGACATTTGTGGCAATTTGATGACATGAACTGCTAAAATCAAATATATCCCCTTATTCCTTCCTATAACACCTATAATTTTTTTTTAAAAATTCACAAATAGTTTTTATTAACTATTTTTAACACCCTCTTCAATTCTGCATACCAAAAAAAAATAAAAATAGTTAATAAAAACTATTTGTGAATTTTTAAATATATTTGATAGGTGTTTTAGGAAGATTTTACGGAAATGTTTAATTTTAGCAGTTCATCTTATCATATTGACACGAATGCGTTAACCGATTTTAATGGTTTACCCCTTATATTAAAGCTGAATACATCTACTTATATTATAAAATATAAACTATACAAACTGAAAAAATGGCAAGGGGTACCCCTTTTAATTTTTTTGACCCAAAAAATCGATATTTTTTAAAAAATTTTTTTGGTATGCAGGATTCAAGAGGGTATTAAAAATAGTTAATAAAAACTATTTGTGAATTTTGAAATATATTTTATAGGTGTTTTAGGAAGATTTTACGGAAATGTTTAATTTTAGCAGTTCATCTTATCATATTGACACGAATGCGTTAACCGATTTTAATGGTTTACCCCTTATATTAAAGCTGAATACATCTACTTATATTATAAAATATAAACTATACAAATTCCGAGACATTTGTGGCAATTTGATGACATGAACTGCTAAAATCAAATATATCCCCTTATTCCTTCCTATAACACCTATAAATTTTTTTTAAAAATTCACAAATAGTTTTTATTAACTATTTTTAACACCCTCTTCAATTCTGCATACCAAAAAAAATTTTTAAAAAATATCGATTTTTTGGGTCAAAAAAATGATAAGGGGTACCCCTTGCCATTTTTTCAGCCCTAAAAATCGATATTTTTTAAAAAATTTTTTTGGTATGCAGGATTCAAGAGGGTATTAAAAATAGTTAACAAAAACTATTTGTGAATTTTGAAATATATTTTATAGGTGTTTTAGGAAGATTTTACGGAAATGTTTAATTTTAGCAGTTCATCTTATCATATTGACACGAATGCGTTAACCGATTTTAATGGTTTACCCCTTATATTAAAGCTGAATACATCTACTTATATTATAAAATATAAACTATACAAATTCCGAGACATTTGTGGCAATTTGATGACATGAACTGCTAAAATCAAATATATCCCCTTATTCCTTCCTATAACACCTATATTTTTTTTTAAAAATTCACAAATAGTTTTTATTAACTATTTTTAACACCCTCTTCAATTCTGCATCCCAAAAAAAAATTTAAAAAAATATCGATTTTTTGGGTCAAAAAAATGATAAGGGGTACCCCTTGCCATTTTTTCAGCCCTAAAAATCGATATTTTTTAAAAAATGAATTTTTAAATATATTTTGTAGGTGTTTTAGGAAGATTTTACGGAAATGTTTAATTTTAGCAGTTCATCTTATCATATTGACACGAATGCGTTAACCGATTTTAATGGTTTACCCCTTATATTAAAGCTGAATACATCTACTTATATTATAAAATATAAACTATACAAACTGAAAAAATGGCAAGGGGTACCCCTTATCATTTTTTTGACCCAAAAAATCGATATTTTTTAAAAATTTTTTTTGGTATGCAGGATTCAAGAGGGTATTAAAAATAGTTAATAAAAACTATTTGTGAATTCTTAAATATATTTTATGGGTGTTTTAGGAAGATTTTACGGAAATGTTTAATTTTAGCAGTTCATCTTATCATATTGACACGAATGCGTTAACCGATTTTAATGGTTTACCCCTTATATTAAAGCTGAATACATCTACTTATATTATAAAATATAAACTATACAAATTCCGAGACATTTGTGGCAATTTGATGACATGAACTGCTAAAATCAAATATATCCCCTTATTCCTTCCTATAACACCTATATTTTTTTTTTAAAAATTCACAAATAGTTTTTATTAACTATTTTTAACACCATCTTCAATTCTGCATACCAAAAAAAATTTTAAAAAAATATCGATTTTTTGGGTCAAAAAAATGATAAGGGGTACCCCTTGCCATTTTTTCAGCCCTAAAAATCGATATTTTTTAAAAAAATTTTTTGGTATGCAGGATTCTAGAGGGTATTAAAAATAGTTAATAAAAACTATTTGTGAATTTTTAAATATATTTTGTAGGTGTTTTAGGAAGATTTTACGGAAATGTTTAATTTTAGCAGTTCATCTTATCATATTGACACGAATGCGTTAACCGATTTTAATGGTTTACCCCTTATATTAAAGCTGAATACATCTACTTATATTATAAAATATAAACTATACAAATTCCGAGACATTTGTGGCAATTTGATGACATGAACTGCTAAAATCAAATATATCCCCTTATTCCTTCCTATAACACCTATAAATTTTTTTTAAAAATTCACAAATAGTTTTTATTAACTATTTTTAACACCCTCTTTAATTCTGCATACCAAAAATTTTTTTTAAAAAATATCGATTTTTTGGGTCAAAAAAAAGATAAGGGGTACCCCTTGCCATTTTTTCAGCCCTAAAAATCGATATTTTTTAAAATTTTTTTTTGGTATGCAGGATTCAAGAGGGTATTAAAAATAGTTAATAAAAACTATTTGTGAATTTTGAAATATATTTTATAGGTGTTTTAGGAAGATTTTACGGAAATGTTTAATTTTAGCAGTTCATCTTATCATATTGACACGAATGCGTTAACCGATTTTAATGGTTTACCCCTTATATTAAAGCTGAATACATCTTCTTATATTATAAAATATAAACTATACAAATTCCGAGACATTTGTGGCAATTTGATGACATGAACTGCTAAAATCAAATATATCCCCTTATTCCTTCCTATAACACCTATAAATTTTTTTTAAAAATTCACAAATAGTTTTTATTAACTATTTTTAACACCCTCTTCAATTCTGCATACCAATTGTCAGCCCTAAAAATCGATATTTTTTAAAATTTTTTTTTGGTATGCAGGATTCAAGAGGGTATTAAAAATAGTTAATAAAAACTATTTGTGAATTTTGAAATATATTTTATAGGTGTTTTAGGAAGATTTTACGGAAATGTTTAATTTTAGCAGTTCATCTTATCATATTGACACGAATGCGTTAACCGATTTTAATGGTTTACCCCTTATATTAAAGCTGAATACATCTACTTATATTATAAAATATAAACTATACAAATTCCGAGACATTTGTGGCATTTTGATGACATTAACTGCTAAAATCAAATATATCCCCTTATTCCTTCCTATAACACCTATAATTTTTTTTTTAAAAATTCACAAATAGTTCTTATTAACTATTTTTAACACCCTCTTCAATTCTGCATACCAAAAAAAATTTTTAAAAAATATCGATTTTTTGGGTCAAAAAAATGATAAGGGGTACCCCTTGCCATTTTGTCAGCCCTAAAAATCGATATTTTTTAAAATTTTTTTTGGTATGCAGGATTCAAGAGGGTATTAAAAATAGTTAATAAAAACTATTTGTGAATTTTGAAATATATTTTATAGGTGTTTTAGGAAGATTTTACGGAAATGTTTAATTTTAGCAGTTCATCTTATCATATTGACACGAATGCGTTAACCGATTTTAATGGTTTACCCCTTATATTAAAGCTGAATACATCTACTTATATTATAAAATATAAACTATACAAATTCCGAGACATTTGTGGCAATTTGATGACATGAACTGCTAAAATCAAATGTATCCCCTTATTCCCTATAACACCTATAAATTTTTTTTAAAAATTCACAAATAGTTTTTATTAACTATTTTTAACACCCTCTTCAATTCTGCATACCAAAAATTTTTTTTAAGAAATATCGATTTTTTGGGTCAAAAAAATGATAAGGGGTACCCCTTGCCATTTTTTCAGCCCTAAAAATCGATATTTTTTAAAATTTTTTTTTTGGTATGCAGGATTCAAGAGGGTATTAAAAATAGTTAATGAAAACTATTTGTGAATTTTGAAATATATTTTATAGGTGTTTTAGGAAGATTTTACGGAAATGTTTAATTTTAGCAGTTCATCTTATCATATTGACACGAATGCGTTAACCGATTTTAATGGTTTACCCCTTATATTAAAGCTGAATACATCTACTTATATTATAAAATATAAACTATACAAATTCCGAGACATTTGTGGCAATTTGATGACATGAACTGCTAAAATCAAATATATCCCCTTATTCCTTCCTATAACACCTATAAATTTTTTTTAAAAATTCACAAATAGTTTTTATTAACTATTTTTAACACCCTCTTCAATTCTGAATACCAAAAAATTTTTTTTTAAAAAATATCGATTTCTTGGGTCAAAAAAATGATAAGGGGTACCCCTTGCCATTTTTTCAGCCCTAAAAATCGATATTTTTTAAAATTTTTTTTTGGTATGCAGGATTCAAGAGGGTATTAAAAATAGTTAATAAAACTATTTGTGAATTTTGAAATATATTTTGTAGGTGTTTTAGGAAGATTTTACGGAAATGTTTAATTTTAGCAGTTCATCTTATCATATTGACACGAATGCGTTAACCGATTTTAATGGTTTATCCCTTATATTAAAGCTGAATACATCTACTTATATTATAAAATATAAACTATACAAATTCCGAGACATTTGTGGCAATTTGATGACATGAACTGCTAAAATCAAATATATCCCCTTATTCCTTCCTATAACACCTATAAATTTTTTTTTAAAAATTCACAAATAGTTCTTATTAACTATTTTTAACACCCTCTTCAATTCTGCATACCAAAAAAAATTTTTAAAAAATATCGATTTTTTGGGTCAAAAAAATGATAAGGGGTAGATACCCCTTGCCATTTTGTCAGCCCTAAAAATCGATATTTTTTAAAATTTTTTTTGGTATGCAGGATTCAAGAGGGTATTAAAAATAGTTAATAAAAACTATTTGTGAATTTTGAAATATATTTTATAGGTGTTTTAGGAAGATTTTACGGAAATGTTTAATTTTAGCAGTTCATCTTATCATATTGACACGAATGCGTTAACCGATTTTAATGGTTTACCCCTTATATTAAAGCTGAATACATCTACTTATATTATAAAATATAAACTATACAAATTCCGAGACATTTGTGGCAATTTGATGACATGAACTGCTAAAATCAAATATATCCCCTTATTCCTTCCTATAACACCTATACATTTTTTTTAAAAATTCACAAATAGTTTTTATTAACTATTTTTAACACCCTCTTCAATTCTGCATACCAAAAAATTTTTTTAAAAAATATCGATTTTGGGTCAAAAAAATGATAAGGGGTACCCCTTGCCATTTTTTCAGCCCTAAAAATCGATATTTTTTAAAAAAAATTTTTGGTATGCAGGATTCAAGAGGGTATTAAAAATAGTTAATAAAAACTATTTGTGAATTTTGAAATATATTTTATAGGTGTTTTAGGAAGATTTTACGGAAATGTTTAATTTTAGCAGTTCATCTTATCATATTGACACGAATGCGTTAACCGATTTTAATGGTTTACCCCTTATATTAAAGCTGAATACATCTACTTATATTATAAAATATAAACTATACAAATTCCGAGACATTTGTGGCAATTTGATGACATGAACTGCTAAAATCAAATATATCCCCTTATTCCTTCCTATAACACCTATACATTTTTTTTAAAAATTCACAAATAGTTTTTATTAACTATTTTTAACACCCTCTTCAATTCTGCATACCAAAAAAAATTTTTAAAAAATATCGATTTTTTGGGTCAAAAAAATGATAAGGGGTACCCCTTGCCATTTTTTCAGCCCTAAAAATCGATATTTTTTAAAAATTTTTTTTGGTATGCAGGATTCAAGAGGGTATTAAAAATAGTTAATAAAACTATTTGTGAATTTTGAAATATATTTTATAGGTGTTTTAGGAAGATTTTACGGAAATGTTTAATTTTAGCAGTTCATCTTATCATATTGACACGAATGCGTTAACCGATTTTAATGGTTTACCCCTTATATTAAAGCTGAATACATCTACTTATATTATAAAATATAAACTATACAAATTCCGAGACATTTGTGGCAATTTGATGACGTGAACTGCTAAAATCAAATATATCCCCTTATTCCTTCCTATAACACCTATAAATTTTTTTTTAAAATTCACAAATAGTTTTTATTAACTATTTTTAACACCCTCTTCAATTCTGCATACCAAAAAAATTTTAAAAAATATCGATTTTTTGGGTCAAAAAAATGATAAGGGGTACCCCTTGCCATTTTTTCAGCCCTAAAAATCGATATTTTTTTAAAATTTTTTTTGGTATGCAGGATTCAAGAGGGTATTAAAAATAGTTAATAAAAACTATTTGTGAATTTTGAAATATGTATATTTTATAGGTGTTTTAGGAAGATTTTACGGAAATGTTTAATTTTAGCAGTTCATCTTATCATATTGACACTAATGCGTTAACCGATTTTAATGGTTTACCCCTTATATTAAAGCTGAATACATCTACTTATATTATAAAATATAAACTATACAAATTCCGAGACATTTGTGGCAATTTGATGACGTGAACTGCTAAAATCAAATATATCCCCTTATTCCTTCCTATAACACCTATAAATTTTTTTTTAAAATTCACAAATAGTTTTTATTAACTATTTTTAACACCCTCTTCAATTCTGCATACCAAAAAAATTTTAAAAAATATCGATTTTTTGGGTCAAAAAAATGATAAGGGGTACCCCTTGCCATTTTTTCAGCCCTAAAAATCGATATTTTTTTAAAATTTTTTTTGGTATGCAGGATTCAAGAGGGTATTAAAAATAGTTAATAAAAACTATTTGTGAATTTTGAAATATGTATATTTTATAGGTGTTTTAGGAAGATTTTACGGAAATATTTAATTTTAGCAGTTCATCTTATCATATTGACACTAATGCGTTAACCGATTTTAATGGTTTACCCCTTATATTAAAGCTGAATACATCTACTTATATTATAAAATATAAACTATACAAATTCCGAGACATTTGTGGCAATTTGATGACGTGAACTGCTAAAATCAAATATATCCCCTTATTCCTTCCTATAACACCTATAATTTTTTTTTTAAAATTCACAAATAGTTTTTATTAACTATTTTTAACACCCTCTTCAATTCTGCATACCAAAAATTTTTTTTAAAAAATATCGATTTTTTGGGTCAAAAAAATGATAAGGGTACCCCTTGCCATTTTTCCAGCCCTAAAAATCGATATTTTTAAAAATTTTTTTTTTGGTATGCAGGATTCAAGAGGGTATTAAAAATACTTAATAAAAACTATTTGTGAATTTTTAAATATATTTTATAGGTGTTTTAGGAAGATTTTACGGAAATGTTTAATTTTAGCAGTTCATCTTATCATATTGACACGAATGCGTTAACCGATTTTAATGGTTTACCCCTTATATTAAAGCTGAATACATCTACTTATATTATAAAATATAAACTATACAAATTCCGAGACATTTGTGGCAATTTGATGACATGAACTGCTAAAATCAAATATATCCCTTTATTCCTTCCTATAACACCTATACATTTTTTTTAAAAATTCACAAATAGTTTTTATTAACTATTTTTAACACCCTCTTCGATTTTTTGGGTCAAAAAAATGATAAGGGGTACCCCTTGCCATTTTTCCAGCCCTAAAAATCTATATTTTTAAAAAATTTTTTTTTGGTATGCAGGATTCAAGAGGGTATTAAAAATAGTTAATAAAAACTATTTGTGAATTTTTAAATATATTTTATAGGTAATTTAGGAAGATTTTACGGAAATGTTTAATTTTAGCAGTTCATCTTATCATATTGACACGAATGCGTTAACCGATTTTAATGGTTTACCCCTTATATTAAAGCTGAATACATCTACTTATATTATAAAATATAAACTATACAAATTCCGAGACATTTGTGGCAATTTGATGACATGAACTGCTAAAATCAAATATATCCCCTTATTCCTTCCTATAACACCTATAAATTTTTTTTAAAAATTCACAAATAGTTTTTATTAAGTATTTTTAACACCCTCTTCAATTCTGCATACCAAAAAAAATTTTTAAAAAATATCGATTTTTTGGGTCAAAAAAATGATAAGGGGTACCCCTTGCCATTTTTCAGCCCTAAAAATCGATATTTTTTAAAAAAATTTTTTGGTATGCAGGATTCTAGAGGGTATTAAAAATAGTTAATAAAAACTATTTGTGAATTTTTAAATATATTTTATAGGTGTTTTAGGAAGATTTTACGGAAATGTTTAATTTTAGCAGTTCATCTTATCATATTGACACGAATGCGTTAACAGATTTTAATGGTTTACCCCTTATATTAAAGCTGAATACATCTACTTATATTATAAAATATAAACTATACAAATTCCGAGACATTTGTGGCAATTTGATGACTTGAACTGCTAAAATCAAATATATCCCCTTATTCCTTCCTATAACACCTATAATTTTTTTTTAAAAATTCACAAATAGTTTTTATTAACTATTTTTAACACCCTCTTCAATTCTGCATACCAAAAAAAATAAAAATAGTTAATAAAAACTATTTGTGAATTTATAAATATATTTGATAGGTGTTTTAGGAAGATTTTACGGAAATGTTTAATTTTAGCAGTTCATCTTATCATATTGACACGAATGCGTTAACCGATTTTAATGGTTTACCCCTTATATTAAAGCTGAATACATCTACTTATATTATAAAATATAAACTATACAAATTCCGAGACATTTGTGGCAATTTGATGACATGAACTGCTAAAATCAAATATATCCCCTTATTCCTTCCTATAACACCTATAAATTTTTTTTAAAAATTCACAAATAGTTTTTATTAACTATTTTTAACACCCTCTTCAATTCTGAATACCAAAAAATTTTTTTTTAAAAAATATCGATTTCTTGGGTCAAAAAAATGATAAGGGGTACCCCTTGCCATTTTTTCAGCCCTAAAAATCGATATTTTTTAAAATTTTTTTTTGGTATGCAGGATTCAAGAGGGTATTAAAAATAGTTAATAAAAACTATTTGTGAATTTTGAAATATATTTTATAGGTGTTTTAGGAAGATTTTACGGAAATGTTTAATTTTAGCAGTTCATCTTATCATATTGACACGAATGCGTTAACCGATTTTAATGGTTTACCCCTTATATTAAAGCTGAATACATCTACTTATATTATAAAATATAAACTATACAAATTCCGAGACATTTGTGGCAATTTGATGACATGAACTGCTAAAATCAAATATATCCCCTTATTCCTTCCTATAACACCTATAATTTTTTTTTAAAAATTCACAAATAGTTTTTATTAACTATTTTTAACACCCTCTTCAATTCTGCATACCAAAAAAAAATAAAAATAGTTAATAAAAACTATTTGTGAATTTTTAAATATATTTGATAGGTGTTTTAGGAAGATTTTACGGAAATGTTTAATTTTAGCAGTTCATCTTATCATATTGACACGAATGCGTTAACCGATTTTAATGGTTTACCCCTTATATTAAAGCTGAATACATCTACTTATATTATAAAATATAAACTATACAAATTCCGAGACATTTGTGGCAATTTGATGACATGAACTGCTAAAATCAAATATATCCCTTTATTCCTTCCTATAACACCTATACATTTTTTTTAAAAATTCACAAATAGTTTTTATTAACTATTTTTAACACCCTCTTCAATTCTGCATACCAAAAAAAATTAAAAATAGTTAATAAAAACTATTTGTGAATTTTTAAATATATTTTATAGGTGTTTTAGGAAGATTTTACGGAAATGTTTAATTTTAGCAGTTCATCTTATCATATTGACACGAATGCGTTAACCGATTTTAATGGTTTACCCCTTATATTAAAGCTGAATACATCTACTTATATTATAAAATATAAACTATACAAACTGAAAAAATGGCAAGGGGTACCCCTTTTAATTTTTTTGACCCAAAAAATCGATATTTTTTAAAAATTTTTTTTGGTATGCAGGATTCAAGAGGGTATTAAAAATAGTTAATAAAAACTATTTGTGAATTTTGAAATATATTTTATAGGTGTTTTAGGAAGATTTTACGGAAATGTTTAATTTTAGCAGTTCATCTTATCATATTGACACGAATGCGTTAACCGATTTTAATGGTTTACCCCTTATATTAAAGCTGAATACATCTACTTATATTATAAAATATAAACTATACAAATTCCGAGACATTTGTGGCAATTTGATGACATGAACTGCTAAAATCAAATATATCCCCTTATTCCTTCCTATAACACCTATAAATTTTTTTTAAAAATTCACAAATAGTTTTTATTAACTATTTTTAACACCCTCTTCAATTCTGCATACCAAAAAATTTTTTTAAAAAATATCGATTTTTTGGGTCAAAAAAATGATAAGGGGTACCCCTTGCCATTTTTTTCAGCCCTAAAAATCGATATTTTTTAAAAATTTTTTTTGGTATGCAGGATTCAAGAGGGTATTAAAAATAGTTAATAAAAACTATTTGTGAATTTTGAAATATATTTTATAGGTGTTTTAGGAAGATTTTACGGAAATGTTTAATTTTAGCAGTTCATCTTATCATATTGACACGAATGCGTTAACCGATTTTAATGGTTTACCCCTTATATTAAAGCTGAATACATCTACTTATATTATAAAATATAAACTATACAAATTCCGAGACATTTGTGGCAATTTGATGACATGAACTGCTAAAATCAAATATATCCCCTTATTCCTTCCTATAACACCTATAAATTTTTTTTAAAAATTCACAAATAGTTTTTATTAACTATTTTTAACACCCTCTTCAATTCTGCATACCAAAAAAAATTTTAAAAAAATATCGATTTTTTGGGTCAAAAAAATGATAAGGGGTACCCCTTGCCATTTTTTCAGCCCTAAAAATCGATATTTTTTAAAAAAATTTTTTGGTATGCAGGATTCAAGAGGGTATTAAAAATAGTTAACAAAAACTATTTGTGAATTTTGAAATATATTTTATAGGTGTTTTAGGAAGATTTTACGGAAATGTTTAATTTTAGCAGTTCATCTTATCATATTGACACGAATGCGTTAACCGATTTTAATGGTTTACCCCTTATATTAAAGCTGAATACATCTACTTATATTATAAAATATAAACTATACAAATTCCGAGACATTTGTGGCAATTTGATGACATGAACTGCTAAAATCAAATATATCCCCTTATTCCTTCCTATAACACCTATATTTTTTTTTTAAAAATTCACAAATAGTTTTTATTAACTATTTTTAACACCCTCTTCAATTCTGCATCCCAAAAAAAAATTTAAAAAAATATCGATTTTTTGGGTCAAAAAAATGATAAGGGGTACCCCTTGCCATTTTTTCAGCCCTAAAAATCGATATTTTTTAAAAAATGAATTTTTAAATATATTTTGTAGGTGTTTTAGGAAGATTTTACGGAAATGTTTAATTTTAGCAGTTCATCTTATCATATTGACACGAATGCGTTAACCGATTTTAATGGTTTACCCCTTATATTAAAGCTGAATACATCTACTTATATTATAAAATATAAACTATACAAATTCCGAGACATTTGTGGCAATTTGATGACATGAACTGCTAAAATCAAATATATCCCCTTATTCCTTCCTATAACACCTATAATTTTTTTTTAAAAATTCACAAATAGTTTTTATTAACTATTTTTAACACCCTCTTCAATTCTGCATACCAAAAAAAAATAAAAATAGTTAATAAAAACTATTTGTGAATTTTTAAATATATTTGATAGGTGTTTTAGGAAGATTTTACGGAAATGTTTAATTTTAGCAGTTCATCTTATCATATTGACACGAATGCGTTAACCGATTTTAATGGTTTACCCCTTATATTAAAGCTGAATACATCTACTTATATTATAAAATATAAACTATACAAATTCCGAGACATTTGTGGCAATTTGATGACATGAACTGCTAAAATCAAATATATCCCCTTATTCCTTCCTATAACACCTATAATTTTTTTTTAAAAATTCACAAATAGTTTTTATTAACTATTTTTAACACCCTCTTCAATTCTGCATACCAAAAAAAAATAAAAATAGTTAATAAAAACTATTTGTGAATTTTTAAATATATTTGATAGGTGTTTTAGGAAGATTTTACGGAAATGTTTAATTTTAGCAGTTCATCTTATCATATTGACACGAATGCGTTAACCGATTTTAATGGTTTACCCCTTATATTAAAGCTGAATACATCTACTTATATTATAAAATATAAACTATACAAATTCCGAGACATTTGTGGCAATTTGATGACATGAACTGCTAAAATCAAATATATCCCTTTATTCCTTCCTATAACACCTATACATTTTTTTTAAAAATTCACAAATAGTTTTTATTAACTATTTTTAACACCCTCTTCAATTCTGCATACCAAAAAAAATTAAAAATAGTTAATAAAAACTATTTGTGAATTTTTAAATATATTTTATAGGTGTTTTAGGAAGATTTTACGGAAATGTTTAATTTTAGCAGTTCATCTTATCATATTGACACGAATGCGTTAACCGATTTTAATGGTTTACCCCTTATATTAAAGCTGAATACATCTACTTATATTATAAAATATAAACTATACAAACTGAAAAAATGGCAAGGGGTACCCCTTTTAATTTTTTTGACCCAAAAAATCGATATTTTTTAAAAATTTTTTTTGGTATGCAGGATTCAAGAGGGTATTAAAAATAGTTAATAAAAACTATTTGTGAATTTTGAAATATATTTTATAGGTGTTTTAGGAAGATTTTACGGAAATGTTTAATTTTAGCAGTTCATCTTATCATATTGACACGAATGCGTTAACAGATTTTAATGGTTTACCCCTTATATTAAAGCTGAATACATCTACTTATATTATAAAATATAAACTATACAAATTCCGAGACATTTGTGGCAATTTGATGACATGAACTGCTAAAATCAAATATATCCCCTTATTCCTTCCTATAACACCTATAAATTTTTTTTAAAAATTCACAAATAGTTTTTATTAACTATTTTTAACACCCTCTTCAATTCTGCATACCAAAAAAAATTTTTAAAAAATATCGATTTTTTGGGTCAAAAAAATGATAAGGGGTACCCCTTGCCATTTTTTCAGCCCTAAAAATCGATATTTTTTAAAAAAATTTTTTGGTATGCAGGATTCAAGAGGGTATTAAAAATAGTTAACAAAAACTATTTGTGAATTTTGAAATATATTTTATAGGTGTTTTAGGAAGATTTTACGGAAATGTTTAATTTTAGCAGTTCATCTTATCATATTGACACGAATGCGTTAACCGATTTTAATGGTTTACCCCTTATATTAAAGCTGAATACATCTACTTATATTATAAAATATAAACTATACAAATTCCGAGACATTTGTGGCAATTTGATGACATGAACTGCTAAAATCAAATATATCCCCTTATTCCTTCCTATAACACCTATATTTTTTTTTTAAAAATTCACAAATAGTTTTTATTAACTATTTTTAACACCCTCTTCAATTCTGCATCCCAAAAAAAAATTTAAAAAAATATCGATTTTTTGGGTCAAAAAAATGATAAGGGGTACCCCTTGCCATTTTTTCAGCCCTAAAAATCGATATTTTTTAAAAAATGAATTTTTAAATATATTTTGTAGGTGTTTTAGGAAGATTTTACGGAAATGTTTAATTTTAGCAGTTCATCTTATCATATTGACACGAATGCGTTAACCGATTTTAATGGTTTACCCCTTATATTAAAGCTGAATACATCTACTTATATTATAAAATATAAACTATACAAACTGAAAAAATGGCAAGGGGTACCCCTTATCATTTTTTTGACCCAAAAAATCGATATTTTTTAAAAATTTTTTTTGGTATGCAGGATTCAAGAGGGTATTAAAAATAGTTAATAAAAACTATTTGTGAATTCTTAAATATATTTTATGGGTGTTTTAGGAAGATTTTACGGAAATGTTTAATTTTAGCAGTTCATCTTATCATATTGACACGAATGCGTTAACCGATTTTAATGGTTTACCCCTTATATTAAAGCTGAATACATCTACTTATATTATAAAATATAAACTATACAAATTCCGAGACATTTGTGGCAATTTGATGACATGAACTGCTAAAATCAAATATATCCCCTTATTCCTTCCTATAACACCTATATTTTTTTTTTAAAAATTCACAAATAGTTTTTATTAACTATTTTTAACACCATCTTCAATTCTGCATACCAAAAAAAATTTTAAAAAAATATCGATTTTTTGGGTCAAAAAAATGATAAGGGGTACCCCTTGCCATTTTTTCAGCCCTAAAAATCGATATTTTTTAAAAAAATTTTTTGGTATGCAGGATTCTAGAGGGTGTTAAAAATAGTTAATAAAAACTATTTGTGAATTTTTAAATATATTTTGTAGGTGTTTTAGGAAGATTTTACGGAAATGTTTAATTTTAGCAGTTCATCTTATCATATTGACACGAATGCGTTAACCGATTTTAATGGTTTACCCCTTATATTAAAGCTGAATACATCTACTTATATTATAAAATATAAACTATACAAATTCCGAGACATTTGTGGCAATTTGATGACATGAACTGCTAAAATCAAATATATCCCCTTATTCCTTCCTATAACACCTATAAATTTTTTTTAAAAATTCACAAATAGTTTTTATTAACTATTTTTAACACCCTCTTTAATTCTGCATACCAAAAATTTTTTTTAAAAAATATCGATTTTTTGGGTCAAAAAAAAGATAAGGGGTACCCCTTGCCATTTTTTCAGCCCTAAAAATCGATATTTTTTAAAATTTTTTTTTGGTATGCAGGATTCAAGAGGGTATTAAAAATAGTTAATAAAAACTATTTGTGAATTTTGAAATATATTTTATAGGTGTTTTAGGAAGATTTTACGGAAATGTTTAATTTTAGCAGTTCATCTTATCATATTGACACGAATGCGTTAACCGATTTTAATGGTTTACCCCTTATATTAAAGCTGAATACATCTACTTATATTATAAAATATAAACTATACAAATTCCGAGACATTTGTGGCAATTTGATGACATGAACTGCTAAAATCAAATATATCCCCTTATTCCTTCCTATAACACCTATAAATTTTTTTTAAAAATTCACAAATAGTTTTTATTAACTATTTTTAACACCCTCTTCAATTCTGCATACCAATTGTCAGCCCTAAAAATCGATATTTTTTAAAATTTTTTTTTGGTATGCAGGATTCAAGAGGGTATTAAAAATAGTTAATAAAAACTATTTGTGAATTTTGAAATATATTTTATAGGTGTTTTAGGAAGATTTTACGGAAATGTTTAATTTTAGCAGTTCATCTTATCATATTGACACGAATGCGTTAACCGATTTTAATGGTTTAACCCTTATATTAAAGCTGAATACATCTACTTATATTATAAAATATAAACTATACAAATTCCGAGACATTTGTGGCATTTTGATGACATTAACTGCTAAAATCAAATATATCCCCTTATTCCTTCCTATAACACCTATAATTTTTTTTTTAAAAATTCACAAATAGTTCTTATTAACTATTTTTAACACCCTCTTCAATTCTGCATACCAAAAAAAATTTTTAAAAAATATCGATTTTTTGGGTCAAAAAAATGATAAGGGGTACCCCTTGCCATTTTGTCAGCCCTAAAAATCGATATTTTTTAAAATTTTTTTTGGTATGCAGGATTCAAGAGGGTATTAAAAATAGTTAATAAAAACTATTTGTGAATTTTGAAATATATTTTATAGGTGTTTTAGGAAGATTTTACGGAAATGTTTAATTTTAGCAGTTCATCTTATCATATTGACACGAATGCGTTAACCGATTTTAATGGTTTACCCCTTATATTAAAGCTGAATACATCTACTTATATTATAAAATATAAACTATACAAATTCCGAGACATTTGTGGCAATTTGATGACATGAACTGCTAAAATCAAATGTATCCCCTTATTCCCTATAACACCTATAAATTTTTTTTAAAAATTCACAAATAGTTTTTATTAACTATTTTTAACACCCTCTTCAATTCTGCATACCAAAAATTTTTTTTAAGAAATATCGATTTTTTGGGTCAAAAAAATGATAAGGGGTACCCCTTGCCATTTTTTCAGCCCTAAAAATCGATATTTTTTAAAATTTTTTTTTTGGTATGCAGGATTCAAGAGGGTATTAAAAATAGTTAATGAAAACTATTTGTGAATTTTGAAATATATTTTATAGGTGTTTTAGGAAGATTTTACGGAAATGTTTAATTTTAGCAGTTCATCTTATCATATTGACACGAATGCGTTAACCGATTTTAATGGTTTACCCCTTATATTAAAGCTGAATACATCTACTTATATTATAAAATATAAACTATACAAATTCCGAGACATTTGTGGCAATTTGATGATATGAACTGCTAAAAACAAATATATCCCCTTATTCCTTCCTATAACACCTATAAATTTTTTTTTAAAAATTCACAAATAGTTTTTATTAACTATTTTTAACACCCTCTTCAATTCTGCATACCAAAAAAAATTTTTAAAAAATATCGATTTTTTGGGTAAAAAAAATGATAAGGGGTACCCCTTGCCATTTTTTCAGCCCTAAAAATCGATATTTTTTAAAAATTTTTTTTGGTATGCAGGATTCAAGAGGGTACTAAAAATAGTTAATAAAAACTATTTGTGAATTTTGAAATATATTTTATAGGTGTTTTAGGAAGATTTTACGGAAATGTTTAATTTTAGCAGTTCATCTTATCATATTGACACGAATGCGTTAACCGATTTTAATGGTTTACCCCTTATATTAAAGCTGAATACATCTACTTATATTATAAAATATAAACTATACAAATTCCGAGACATTTGTGGCAATTTGATGACATGAACTGCTAAAATCAAATATATCCCCTTATTCCTTCCTATAACACCTATAAATTTTTTTTAAAAATTCACAAATAGTTTTTATTAACTATTTTTAACACCCTCTTCAATTCTGAATACCAAAAAATTTTTTTTTAAAAAATATCGATTTCTTGGGTCAAAAAAATGATAAGGGGTACCCCTTGCCATTTTTTCAGCCCTAAAAATCGATATTTTTTAAAATTTTTTTTTGGTATGCAGGATTCAAGAGGGTATTAAAAATAGTTAATAAAAACTATTTGTGAATTTTGAAATATATTTTATAGGTGTTTTAGGAAGATTTTACGGAAATGTTTTATTTTAGCAGTTCATCTTATCATATTGACACGAATGCGTTAACCGATTTTAATGGTTTACCCCTTATATTAAAGCTGAATACATCTACTTATATTATAAAATATAAACTATACAAATTCCGAGACATTTGTGGCAATTTGATGACATGAACTGCTAAAATCAAATATATCCCCTTATTCCTTCCTATAACACCTATAAATTTTTTTTAAAAATTCACAAATAGTTTTTATTAACTATTTTTAACACCCTCTTCAATTCTGCATACCAAAAAAATTTTTTAAAAAATATCGATTTTTTGGGTCAAAAAAATGATAAGGGGTACCCCTAGCCATTTTTTCAGCCCTAAAAATCGATATTTTTTAAAAATTTTTTTTGGTATGCAGGATTCAAGAGGGTATTAAAAATAGTTAATAAAAACTATTTGTGAATTTTGAAATATATTTTATAGGTGTTTTAGGAAGATTTTACGGAAATGTTTAATTTTAGCAGTTCATCTTATCATATTGACACGAATGCGTTAACCGATTTTAATGGTTTACCCCTTATATTAAAGCTGAATACATCTACTTATATTATAAAATATAAACTATACAAATTCCGAGACATTTGTGGCAATTTGATGACATGAACTGCTAAAATCAAATATATCCCCTTATTCCTTCCTATAACACCTATAAATTTTTTTTTAAAATTCACAAATAGTTTTTATTAACTATTTTTAACACCCTCTTCAATTCTGCATACCAAAAAATTTTTTTAAAAAATATCGATTTTTTGGGTCAAAAAAATGATAAGGGGGTACCCCTTGCCATTTTTTCAGCCCTAAAAATCGATATTTTTTAAAATTTTTTTTTGGTATGCAGGATTCTAGAGGGTATTAAAAATAGTTAAGAAAAACTATTTGTGAATTTTGAAATATATTTTATAGGTGTTTTAGGAAGATTTTACGGAAATGTTTAATTTTAGCAGTTCATCTTATCATATTGACACGAATGCGTTAACCGATTTTAATGGTTTACCCCTTATATTAAAGCTGAATACATCTATTTATATTATAAAATATAAACTATACAAATTCCGAGACATTTGTGGCAATTTGATGATATGAACTGCTAAAATCAAATATATCCCCTTATTCCTTCCTATAACACCTATAAATTTTTTTTAAAAATTCACAAATAGTTTTTATTAACTATTTTTAACACCCTCTTCAATTCTGCATACCAAAAAAAATTTTTAAAAAATATCGATTTTTTGGGTCAAAAAAATGATAAGGGGTACCCCTTGCCATTTTTTCAGCCCTAAAAATCGATATTTTTAAAAAAAAATTTTTGGTATGCAGGATTCAAGAGGGTATTAAAAATAGTTAATAAAAACTATTTGTGAATTTTGAAATATATTTTATAGGTGTTTTAGGAAGATTTTACGGAAATGTTTAATTTTAGCAGTTCATCTTATCATATTGAAACGAATGCGTTAACCGATTTTAATGGTTTACCCCTTATATTAAATCTGAATACATCTACTTATATTATAAAATATAAACTATACAAATTCCGAGACATTTGTGGCAATTTGATGACACGAACTGCTAAAATCAAATATATCCCCTTATTCCTTCCTATAACACCTATAAATTTTTTTTAAAAATTCACAAATAGTTTTTATTAACTATTTTTAACACCCTCTTCAATTCTGCATACCAAAAATTTTTTTTAAAAAATATCGATTTTTGGGTCAAAAAATGATAAGGGGTACCCCTTGCCATTTTTTCAAATCGATATTTTTTAAAATTTTTTTTGGTATG
Source organism: Rhingia campestris (assembly GCA_932526625.1). Classification (NCBI taxonomy): domain Eukaryota; kingdom Metazoa; phylum Arthropoda; class Insecta; order Diptera; family Syrphidae; genus Rhingia; species Rhingia campestris. Next base: position 94,336,987 of record OW052185.1, read on the forward strand.
CAGGATTCAAGAGGGTATTAAAAATAGTTAATAAAAACTATTTGTGAATTTTTAAATATATTTTATAGGTGTTTTAGGAAGATTTTACGGAAATGTTTAATTTTAGCAGTTCATCTTATCATATTGACACGAATGCGTTAACCGATTTTAATGGTTTACCCCTTATATTAAAGCTGAATACATCTACTTATATTATAAAATATAAACTATACAAATTCCGAGACATTTGTGGCAATTTGATGACACGAACTGCTAAAATCAAATATATCCCCTTATTCCTTCCTATAACACCTATAAATTTTTTTTAAAAATTCACAAATAGTTTTTATTAACTATTTTTAACACCCTCTTCAATTCTGCATACCAAAAAAAATTTTTAAAAAATATCGATTTTTTGGGTCAAAAAAAAGATAAGGGGGTACCCCTTGCCATTTTTTCAGCCCTAAAAATCGATATTTTTTAAAATTTTTTTTTGGTTTGCAGGATTCAAGAGGGTATTAAAAATAGTTAATAAAAACTATTTGTGAATTTTGAAATATATTTTATAGGTGTTTTAGGAAGGTTTTACGGAAATGTTTAATTTTAGCAGTTCATCTTATCATATTGACACGAATGCGTTAACCGATTTTAATGGTTTACCCCTTATATTAAAGCTGAATACATCTACTTATATTATAAAATATAAACTATACAAATTCCGAGACATTTGTGGCAATTTGATGACATGAACTGCTAAAATCAAATATATCCCCTTATTCCTTCCTATAACACCTATAATTTTTTTTTAAAAATTCACAAATAGTTTTTATTAACTATTTTTAACACCCTCTTCAATTCTGCATACCAAAAAAAATTTTTAAAAAATATCGATTTTTTGGGTCAAAAAAATGATAAGGGGTACCCCTTGCCATTTTTTCAGCCCTAAAAATCGATATTTTTTTAAATTTTTTTTTGGTATGCAGGATTCAAGAGGGTATTAAAAATAGTTAATAAAAACTATTTGTGAATTTTGAAATATATTTTATAGGTGTTTTAGGAAGATTTTACGGAAATGTTTAATTTTAGCAGTTCATCTTATCATATTGACACGAATGCGTTAACCGATTTTAATGGTTTACCCCTTATATTAAAGCTGAATACATCTACTTATATTATAAAATATAAACTATACAAATTCCGAGACATTTGTGGCAATTTGATGACATGAACTGCTAAAATCAAATATATCCCCTTATTCCTTCCTATAACACCTATAAATTTTTTTTAAAAATTCACAAATAGTTTTTATTAACTATTTTTAACACCCTCTTCAATTCTGCATACCAAAAAAATTTTTTAAAAAATATCGATTTTTTGGGTCAAAAAAATGATAAGGGGTACCCCTTGCCATTTTGTCAGCCCTAAAAATCGATATTTTTTAAAATTTTTTTTTGGTATGCAGGATTCAAGAGGGTATTAAAAATAGTTAATAAAAACTATTTGTGAATTTTTAAATATATTTTATAGGTGTTTTAGGAAGATTTTACGGAAATGTTTAATTTTAGCAGTTCATCTTATCATATTGACACGAATGCGTTAACCGATTTTAATGGTTTACCCCTTATATTAAAGCTGAATACATCTACTTATATTATAAAATATAAACTATACAAATTCCGAGACATTTGTGGCAATTTGATGACATGAACTGCTAAATCAAATATATCCCCTTATTCCTTCCTATAACACCTATAAATTTTTTTTTAAAATTCACAAATAGTTTTTATTAACTATTTTTAACACCCTCTTCAATTCTGCATACCAAAAAAAATTTTTAAAAAATATATATAAAATACCCCTTGCCATTTTTTCAGCCCTAAAAATCGATATTTTTTAAAATTTTTTTTTGGTATGCAGGATTCAAGAGGGTATTAAAAATAGTTAATAAAAACTATTTGTGAATTTTTAAATATATTTTATAGGTGTTTTAGGAAGATTTTACGGAAATGTTTAATTTTAGCAGTTCATCTTATCATATTGACACGAATGCGTTAACCGATTTTAATGGTTTACCCCTTATATTAAAGCTGAATACATCTACTTATATTATAAAATATAAACTATACAAATTCCGAGACATTTGTGGCAATTTGATGACATGAACTGCTAAAATCAAATATATCCCCTTATTCCTTCCTATAACACCTATAAATTTTTTTTAAAAATTCACAAATAGTTTTTATTAACTATTTTTAACACCCTCTTCAATTCTGCATACCAAAAAAAATTTTTAAAAAATATCGATTTTTTGGGTCAAAAAAATGATAAGGGGTACCCCTTGCCATTTTGTCAGCCCTAAAAATCGATATTTTTTAAAATTTTTTTTTGGTATGCAGGATTCAAGAGGGTATTAAAAATAGTTAATAAAAACTATTTGTGAATTTTTAAATATATTTTATAGGTGTTTTAGGAAGATTTTACGGAAATGTTTAATTTTAGCAGTTCATCTTATCATATTGACACGAATGCGTTAACCGATTTTAATGGTTTACCCCTTATATTAAAGCTGAATACATCTACTTATATTATAAAATATAAACTATACAAATTCCGAGACATTTGTGGCAATTTGATGACATGAACTGCTAAATCAAATATATCCCCTTATTCCTTCCTATAACACCTATAAATTTTTTTTTAAAATTCACAAATAGTTTTTATTAACTATTTTTAACACCCTCTTCAATTCTGCATACCAAAAAAAATTTTTAAAAAATATATATAAAATACCCCTTGCCATTTTTTCAGCCCTAAAAATCGATATTTTTTAAAATTTTTTTTTGGTATGCAGGATTCAAGAGGGTATTAAAAATAGTTAATAAAAACTATTTGTGAATTTTTAAATATATTTTATAGGTGTTTTAGGAAGATTTTACGGAAATGTTTAATTTTAGCAGTTCATCTTATCATATTGACACGAATGCGTTAACCGATTTTAATGGTTTACCCCTTATATTAAAGCTGAATACATCTACTTATATTATAAAATATAAACTATACAAATTCCGAGACATTTGTGGCAATTTGATGACATGAACTGCTAAAATCAAATATATCCCCTTATTCCTTCCTATAACACCTATAAATTTTTTTTTAAAAATTCACAAATAGTTTTTATTAACTATTTTTAACACCCTCTTCAATTCTGCATACCAAAAAAATTTTTTAAAAAATATCGATTTTTTGGGTCAAAAAAATGATAAGGGGTACCCCTTGCCATTTTTTCAGCCCTAAAAATCGATATTTTTTAAAATTTTTTTTTGGTATGCAGGATTCAAGAGGGTATTAAAAATAGTTAATAAAAACTATTTGTGAATTTTGAAATATATTTTATACATAGGTGTTTTAGGAAGATTTTACGGAAATGTGTAATTTTAGCAGTTCATCTTATCATATTGACACGAATGCGTTAACCGATTTTAATGGTTTACCCCTTATATTAAAGCTGAATACATCTACTTATATTATAAAATATAAACTATACAAATTCCGAGACATTTGTGGCAATTTGATGACATGAACTGCTAAAATCAACTATATCCCCTTATTCCTTCCTATAACACCTATAATTTTTTTTTTAAAAATTCACAAATAGTTTTTATTAACTATTTTTAACACCCTCTTCAATTCTGCATACCAAAAAATTTTTTTTAAAAAATATCGATTTTTTGGGTCAAAAAAATGATAAGGGGTACCCCTTGCCATTTTTTCAGCCCTAAAAATCGATATTTTTTAAAAATTTTTTTTGGTATGCAGGATTCAAGAGGGTATTAAAAATAGTTAACAAAAACTATTTGTGAATTTTGAAATATATTTTATAGGTGTTTTAGGAAGATTTTACGGAAATGTTTAATTTTAGCAGTTCATCTTATCATATTGACACGAATGCGTTAACCGATTTTAATGGTTTACCCCTTATATTAAAGCTGAATACATCTACTTATATTATAAAATATAAACTATACAAATTCCGAGACATTTGTGGCAATTTGATGACATGAACTGCTAAAATCAAATATATCCCCTTATTCCTTCCTATAACACCTATAAATTTTTTTTAAAAATTCACAAATAGTTTTTATCAACTATTTTTAACACCCTCTTCAATTCTGCATACCAACAAAATTTTTTAAAAAATATCGATTTTTTGGGTCAAAAAAATGATAAGGGGTACCCCTTGCCATTTTTTCAGCCCTAAAAATCGATATTTTTTAAAATTTTTTTTTGGTATGCAGGATTCAAGAGGGTATTAAAAATAGTTAATAAAAACTATTTGTGAATTTTGAAATATATTTTATACATAGGTGTTTCAGGAAGATTTTACGGAAATGTTTAATTTTAGCAGTTCATCTTATCATATTGACACGAATGCGTTAACCGATTTTAATGGTTTACCCCTTATATTAAAGCTGAATACATCTACTTATATTATAAAATATAAACTATACAAATTCCGAGACATTTGTGGCAATTTGATGATATGTACTGCTAAAATCAAATATATCCCCTTATTCCTTCCTATAACACCTATAAATTTTTTTTAAAAATTCACAAATAGTTTTTATTAACTATTTTTAACACCCTCTTCAATTCTGCATACTAAAAATTTTTTTTTTTAAATATCGATTTTTTGGGTCAAAAAAATAATAAGGGGTACCCCTTGCCATTTTTCCAGCCCTAAAAATCGATATTTTTTAAAATTTTTTTTTGGTTTGCAGGATTCAAGAGGGTATTAAAAATAGTTAATAAAAACTATTTGTGAATTTTGAAATATATTTTATAGGTGTTTTAGGAAGGTTTTACGGAAATGTTTAATTTTAGCAGTTCATCTTATCATATTGACACGAATGCGTTAACCGATTTTAATGGTTTACCCCTTATATTAAATCTGAATACATCTACTTATATTATAAAATATAAACTATACAAATTCCGAGACATTTGTGGCAATTTGATGACACGAACTGCTAAAATCAAATATATCCCCTTATTCCTTCCTATAACACCTATAAATTTTTTTTAAAAATTCACAAATAGTTTTTATTAACTATTTTTAACACCCTCTTCAATTCTGCATACCAAAAATTTTTTTTAAAAAATATCGATTTTTGGGTCAAAAAATGATAAGGGGTACCCCTTGCCATTTTTTCAAATCGATATTTTTTAAAATTTTTTTTGGTATGCAGGATTCAAGAGGGTATTAAAAATAGTTAATAAAAACTATTTGTGAATTTTTAAATATATTTTATAGGTGTTTTAGGAAGATTTTACGGAAATGTTTAATTTTAGCAGTTCATCTTATCATATTGACACGAATGCGTTAACCGATTTTAATGGTTTACCCCTTATATTAAAGCTGAATACATCTACTTATATTATAAAATATAAACTATACAAATTCCGAGACATTTGTGGCAATTTGATGACACGAACTGCTAAAATCAAATATATCCCCTTATTCCTTCCTATAACACCTATAAATTTTTTTTAAAAATTCACAAATAGTTTTTATTAACTATTTTTAACACCCTCTTCAATTCTGCATACCAAAAAAAATTTTTAAAAAATATCGATTTTTTGGGTCAAAAAAAAGATAAGGGGGTACCCCTTGCCATTTTTTCAGCCCTAAAAATCGATATTTTTTAAAATTTTTTTTTGGTTTGCAGGATTCAAGAGGGTATTAAAAATAGTTAATAAAAACTATTTGTGAATTTTGAAATATATTTTATAGGTGTTTTAGGAAGGTTTTACGGAAATGTTTAATTTTAGCAGTTCATCTTATCATATTGACACGAATGCGTTAACCGATTTTAATGGTTTACCCCTTATATTAAAGCTGAATACATCTACTTATATTATAAAATATAAACTATACAAATTCCGAGACATTTGTGGCAATTTGATGACATGAACTGCTAAAATCAAATATATCCCCTTATTCCTTCCTATAACACCTATAATTTTTTTTTAAAAATTCACAAATAGTTTTTATTAACTATTTTTAACACCCTCTTCAATTCTGCATACCAAAAAAAATTTTTAAAAAATATCGATTTTTTGGGTCAAAAAAATGATAAGGGGTACCCCTTGCCATTTTTTCAGCCCTAAAAATCGATATTTTTTTAAATTTTTTTTTGGTATGCAGGATTCAAGAGGGTATTAAAAATAGTTAATAAAAACTATTTGTGAATTTTGAAATATATTTTATAGGTGTTTTAGGAAGATTTTACGGAAATGTTTAATTTTAGCAGTTCATCTTATCATATTGACACGAATGCGTTAACCGATTTTAATGGTTTACCCCTTATATTAAAGCTGAATACATCTACTTATATTATAAAATATAAACTATACAAATTCCGAGACATTTGTGGCAATTTGATGATATGTACTGCTAAAATCAAATATATCCCCTTATTCCTTCCTATAACACCTATAAATTTTTTTTAAAAATTCACAAATAGTTTTTATTAACTATTTTTAACACCCTCTTCAATTCTGCATACTAAAAATTTTTTTTTTTAAATATCGATTTTTTGGGTCAAAAAAATAATAAGGGGTACCCCTTGCCATTTTTCCAGCCCTAAAAATCGATATTTTTTAAAATTTTTTTTTGGTTTGCAGGATTCAAGAGGGTATTAAAAATAGTTAATAAAAACTATTTGTGAATTTTGAAATATATTTTATAGGTGTTTTAGGAAGGTTTTACGGAAATGTTTAATTTTAGCAGTTCATCTTATCATATTGACACGAATGCGTTAACCGATTTTAATGGTTTACCCCTTATATTAAATCTGAATACATCTACTTATATTATAAAATATAAACTATACAAATTCCGAGACATTTGTGGCAATTTGATGACACGAACTGCTAAAATCAAATATATCCCCTTATTCCTTCCTATAACACCTATAAATTTTTTTTAAAAATTCACAAATAGTTTTTATTAACTATTTTTAACACCCTCTTCAATTCTGCATACCAAAAATTTTTTTTAAAAAATATCGATTTTTGGGTCAAAAAATGATAAGGGGTACCCCTTGCCATTTTTTCAAATCGATATTTTTTAAAATTTTTTTTGGTATGCAGGATTCAAGAGGGTATTAAAAATAGTTAATAAAAACTATTTGTGAATTTTTAAATATATTTTATAGGTGTTTTAGGAAGATTTTACGGAAATGTTTAATTTTAGCAGTTCATCTTATCATATTGACACGAATGCGTTAACCGATTTTAATGGTTTACCCCTTATATTAAAGCTGAATACATCTACTTATATTATAAAATATAAACTATACAAATTCCGAGACATTTGTGGCAATTTGATGACACGAACTGCTAAAATCAAATATATCCCCTTATTCCTTCCTATAACACCTATAAATTTTTTTTAAAAATTCACAAATAGTTTTTATTAACTATTTTTAACACCCTCTTCAATTCTGCATACCAAAAAAAATTTTTAAAAAATATCGATTTTTTGGGTCAAAAAAAAGATAAGGGGGTACCCCTTGCCATTTTTTCAGCCCTAAAAATCGATATTTTTTAAAATTTTTTTTTGGTTTGCAGGATTCAAGAGGGTATTAAAAATAGTTAATAAAAACTATTTGTGAATTTTGAAATATATTTTATAGGTGTTTTAGGAAGGTTTTACGGAAATGTTTAATTTTAGCAGTTCATCTTATCATATTGACACGAATGCGTTAACCGATTTTAATGGTTTACCCCTTATATTAAAGCTGAATACATCTACTTATATTATAAAATATAAACTATACAAATTCCGAGACATTTGTGGCAATTTGATGACATGAACTGCTAAAATCAAATATATCCCCTTATTCCTTCCTATAACACCTATAATTTTTTTTTAAAAATTCACAAATAGTTTTTATTAACTATTTTTAACACCCTCTTCAATTCTGCATACCAAAAAAAATTTTTAAAAAATATCGATTTTTTGGGTCAAAAAAATGATAAGGGGTACCCCTTGCCATTTTTTCAGCCCTAAAAATCGATATTTTTTTAAATTTTTTTTTGGTATGCAGGATTCAAGAGGGTATTAAAAATAGTTAATAAAAACTATTTGTGAATTTTGAAATATATTTTATAGGTGTTTTAGGAAGATTTTACGGAAATGTTTAATTTTAGCAGTTCATCTTATCATATTGACACGAATGCGTTAACCGATTTTAATGGTTTACCCCTTATATTAAAGCTGAATACATCTACTTATATTATAAAATATAAACTATACAAATTCCGAGACATTTGTGGCAATTTGATGACATGAACTGCTAAAATCAAATATATCCCCTTATTCCTTCCTATAACACCTATAAATTTTTTTTAAAAAATTCACAAATAGTTTTTATTAACTATTTTTAACACCCTCTTCAATTCTGCATACCAAAAAAAAATTTTTAAAAATATCGATTTTTTGGGTCAAAAAAATGATAAGGGGTACCCCTAGCCATTTTTTCAGCCCTAAAAATCGATATTTTTTAAAAATTTTTTTTGGTATGCAGGATTCAAGAGGGTATTAAAAATAGTTAATAAAAACTATTTGTGAATTTTGAAATATATTTTATAGGTGTTTTAGGAAGATTTTACGGAAATGTTTAATTTTAGCAGTTCATCTTATCATATTGACACGAATGCGTTAACCGATTTTAATGGTTTACCCCTTATATTAAAGCTGAATACATCTACTTATATTATAAAATATAAACTATACAAATTCCGAGACATTTGTGGCAATTTGATGACATGAACTGCTAAAATCAAATATATCCCCTTATTCCTTCCTATAACACCTATAAATTTTTTTTAAAAAATTCACAAATAGTTTTTATTAACTATTTTTAACACCCTCTTCAATTCTGCATACCAAAAAAAAATTTTTAAAAATATCGATTTTTTGGGTCAAAAAAATGATAAGGGGTACCCCTAGCCATTTTTTCAGCCCTAAAAATCGATATTTTTTAAAAATTTTTTTTGGTATGCAGGATTCAAGAGGGTATTAAAAATAGTTAATAAAAACTATTTGTGAATTTTGAAATATATTTTATAGGTGTTTTAGGAAGATTTTACGGAAATGTTTAATTTTAGCAGTTCATCTTATCATATTGACACGAATGCGTTAACCGATTTTAATGGTTTACCCCTTATATTAAAGCTGAATACATCTACTTATATTATAAAATATAAACTATACAAATTCCGAGACATTTGTGGCAATTTGATGACATGAACTGCTAAAATCAAATATATCCCCTTATTCCTTCCTATAACACCTATAAATTTTTTTTAAAAATTCACAAATAGTTTTTATTAACTATTTTTAACACCCTCTTCAATTCTGCATACCAAAAAAATTTTTTAAAAAATATCGATTTTTTGGGTCAAAAAAATGATAAGGGGTACCCCTTGCCATTTTGTCAGCCCTAAAAATCGATATTTTTTAAAATTTTTTTTTGGTATGCAGGATTCAAGAGGGTATTAAAAATAGTTAATAAAAACTATTTGTGAATTTTGAAATATATTTTATAGGTGTTTTAGGAAGATTTTACGGAAATGTTTAATTTTAGCAGTTCATCTTATCATATTGACACGAATGCGTTAACCGATTTTAATGGTTTACCCCTTATATTAAAGCTGAATACATCTACTTATATTATAAAATATAAACTATACAAATTCCGAGACATTTGTGGCAATTTGATGACATGAACTGCTAAAATCAAATATATCCCCTTATTCCTTCCTATAACACCTATAAATTTTTTTTAAAAAATTCACAAATAGTTTTTATTAACTATTTTTAACACCCTCTTCAATTCTGCATACCAAAAAAAAATTTTTAAAAATATCGATTTTTTGGGTCAAAAAAATGATAAGGGGTACCCCTAGCCATTTTTTCAGCCCTAAAAATCGATATTTTTTAAAAATTTTTTTTGGTATGCAGGATTCAAGAGGGTATTAAAAATAGTTAATAAAAACTATTTGTGAATTTTGAAATATATTTTATAGGTGTTTTAGGAAGATTTTACGGAAATGTTTAATTTTAGCAGTTCATCTTATCATATTGACACGAATGCGTTAACCGATTTTAATGGTTTACCCCTTATATTAAAGCTGAATACATCTACTTATATTATAAAATATAAACTATACAAATTCCGAGACATTTGTGGCAATTTGATGACATGAACTGCTAAAATCAAATATATCCCCTTATTCCTTCCTATAACACCTATAAATTTTTTTTAAAAAATTCACAAATAGTTTTTATTAACTATTTTTAATACCCTCTTCAATTCTGCATACCAAAAAAAAATTTTAAAAAATATCGATTTTTTGGGTCAAAAAAATGATAAGGGGTACCCCTAGCCATTTTTTCAGCCCTAAAAATCGATATTTTTTAAAAATTTTTTTTGGTATGCAGGATTCAAGAGGGTATTAAAAATAGTTAATAAAAACTATTTGTGAATTTTGAAATATATTTTATAGGTGTTTTAGGAAGATTTTACGGAAATGTTTAATTTTAGCAGTTCATCTTATCATATTGACACGAATGCGTTAACCGATTTTAATGGTTTACCCCTTATATTAAAGCTGAATACATCTACTTATATTATAAAATATAAACTATACAAATTCCGAGACATTTGTGGCAATTTGATGACATGAACTGCTAAAATCAAATATATCCCCTTATTCCTTCCTATAACACCTATAAATTTTTTTTAAAAATTCACAAATAGTTTTTATTAACTATTTTTAACACCCTCTTCAATTCTGCATACCAAAAAAATTTTTTAAAAAATATCGATTTTTTGGGTCAAAAAAATGATAAGGGGTACCCCTTGCCATTTTGTCAGCCCTAAAAATCGATATTTTTTAAAATTTTTTTTTGGTATGCAGGATTCAAGAGGGTATTAAAAATAGTTAATAAAAACTATTTGTGAATTTTTAAATATATTTTATAGGTGTTTTAGGAAGATTTTACGGAAATGTTTAATTTTAGCAGTTCATCTTATCATATTGACACGAATGCGTTAACCGATTTTAATGGTTTACCCCTTATATTAAAGCTGAATACATCTACTTATATTATAAAATATAAACTATACAAATTCCGAGACATTTGTGGCAATTTGATGACATGAACTGCTAAAATCAAATATATCCCCTTATTCCTTCCTATAACACCTATAAATTTTTTTTTAAAAATTCACAAATAGTTTTTATTAACTATTTTTAACACCCTCTTCAATTCTGCATACCAAAAAAAATTTTTAAAAAATATCGATTTTTTGGGTCAAAAAAATGATAAGGGGTACCCCTTGCCATTTTTTCAGCCCTAAAAATCGATATTTTTTAAAATTTTTTTTTGGTATGCAGGATTCAAGAGGGTATTAAAAATAGTTAATAAAAACTATTTGTGAATTTTGAAATATATTTTATACATAGGTGTTTTAGGAAGATTTTACGGAAATGTGTAATTTTAGCAGTTCATCTTATCATATTGACACGAATGCGTTAACCGATTTTAATGGTTTACCCCTTATATTAAAGCTGAATACATCTACTTATATTATAAAATATAAACTATACAAATTCCGAGACATTTGTGGCAATTTGATGACATGAACTGCTAAAATCAACTATATCCCCTTATTCCTTCCTATAACACCTATAATTTTTTTTTTAAAAATTCACAAATAGTTTTTATTAACTATTTTTAACACCCTCTTCAATTCTGCATACCAAAAAATTTTTTTTAAAAAATATCGATTTTTTGGGTCAAAAAAATGATAAGGGGTACCCCTTGCCATTTTTTCAGCCCTAAAAATCGATATTTTTTAAAAATTTTTTTTGGTATGCAGGATTCAAGAGGGTATTAAAAATAGTTAACAAAAACTATTTGTGAATTTTGAAATATATTTTATAGGTGTTTTAGGAAGATTTTACGGAAATGTTTAATTTTAGCAGTTCATCTTATCATATTGACACGAATGCGTTAACCGATTTTAATGGTTTACCCCTTATATTAAAGCTGAATACATCTACTTATATTATAAAATATAAACTATACAAATTCCGAGACATTTGTGGCAATTTGATGACATGAACTGCTAAAATCAAATATATCCCCTTATTCCTTCCTATAACACCTATAAATTTTTTTTAAAAATTCACAAATAGTTTTTATCAACTATTTTTAACACCCTCTTCAATTCTGCATACCAACAAAATTTTTTAAAAAATATCGATTTTTTGGGTCAAAAAAATGATAAGGGGTACCCCTTGCCATTTTTTCAGCCCTAAAAATCGATATTTTTTAAAATTTTTTTTTGGTATGCAGGATTCAAGAGGGTATTAAAAATAGTTAATAAAAACTATTTGTGAATTTTGAAATATATTTTATACATAGGTGTTTCAGGAAGATTTTACGGAAATGTTTAATTTTAGCAGTTCATCTTATCATATTGACACGAATGCGTTAACCGATTTTAATGGTTTACCCCTTATATTAAAGCTGAATACATCTACTTATATTATAAAATATAAACTATACAAATTCCGAGACATTTGTGGCAATTTGATGATATGTACTGCTAAAATCAAATATATCCCCTTATTCCTTCCTATAACACCTATAAATTTTTTTTAAAAATTCACAAAAAGTTTTTATTAACTATTTTTAACACCCTCTTCAATTCTGCATACCAAAAAAATTTTTTAAAAAATATCGATTTTTTGGGTCAAAAAAATGATAAGGGGTACCCCTTGCCATTTTTTCAGCCCTAAAAATCGATATTTTTTAAAATTTTTTTTTGGTATGCAGAATTGAAGAGGGTATTAAAAATAGTTAATAAAAACTATTTGTGAATTTTGAAATATATTTTATACATAGGTGTTTCAGGAAGATTTTACGGAAATGTTTAATTTTAGCAGTTCATCTTATCATATTGACACGAATGCGTTAACCGATTTTAATGGTTTACCCCTTATATTAAAGCTGAATACATCTACTTATATTATAAAATATAAACTATACAAATTCCGAGACATTTGTGGCAATTTGATGACATGAACTGCTAAAATCAAATATATCCCCTTATTCCTTCCTATAACACCTATAAATTTTTTTTAAAAATTCACAAATAGTTTTTATCAACTATTTTTAACACCCTCTTCAATTCTGCATACCAACAAAATTTTTTAAAAAATATCGATTTTTTGGGTCAAAAAAATGATAAGGGGTACCCCTTGCCATTTTTTCAGCCCTAAAAATCGATATTTTTTAAAATTTTTTTTTGGTATGCAGGATTCAAGAGGGTGTTAAAAATAGTTAATAAAAACTATTTGTGAATTTTGAAATATATTTTATAGGTGTTTTAGGAAGATTTTACGGAAATGTTTAATTTTAGCAGTTCATCTTATCATATTGACACGAATGCGTTAACCGATTTTAATGGTTTACCCCTTTTATTATAGCTGAATACATCTACTTATATTATAAAATATAAACTATACAAATTCCGAGACATTTGTGGCAATTTGATGACATGAACTGCTAAAATCAAATATATCCCCTTATTCCTTCCTATAACACCTATAAATTTTTTTTAAAAATTCACAAATAGTTTTTATCAACTATTTTTAACACCCTCTTCAATTCTGCATACCAACAAAATTTTTTAAAAAATATCGATTTTTTGGGTCAAAAAAATGATAAGGGGTACCCCTTGCCATTTTTTCAGCCCTAAAAATCGATATTTTTTAAAATTTTTTTTTGGTATGCAGGATTCAAGAGGGTATTAAAAATAGTTAATAAAAACTATTTGTGAATTTTGAAATATATTTTATACATAGGTGTTTCAGGAAGATTTTACGGAAATGTTTAATTTTAGCAGTTCATCTTATCATATTGACACGAATGCGTTAACCGATTTTAATGGTTTACCCCTTATATTAAAGCTGAATACATCTACTTATATTATAAAATATAAACTATACAAATTCCGAGACATTTGTGGCAATTTGATGACATGAACTGCTAAAATCAAATATATCCCCTTATTCCTTCCTATAACACCTATAAATTTTTTTTAAAAATTCACAAATAGTTTTTATCAACTATTTTTAACACCCTCTTCAATTCTGCATACCAACAAAATTTTTTAAAAAATATCGATTTTTTGGGTCAAAAAAATGATAAGGGGTACCCCTTGCCATTTTTTCAGCCCTAAAAATCGATATTTTTTAAAATTTTTTTTTGGTATGCAGGATTCAAGAGGGTATTAAAAATAGTTAATAAAAACTATTTGTGAATTTTGAAATATATTTTATACATAGGTGTTTCAGGAAGATTTTACGGAAATGTTTAATTTTAGCAGTTCATCTTATCATATTGACACGAATGCGTTAACCGATTTTAATGGTTTACCCCTTATATTAAAGCTGAATACATCTACTTATATTATAAAATATAAACTATACAAATTCCGAGACATTTGTGGCAATTTGATGATATGTACTGCTAAAATCAAATATATCCCCTTATTCCTTCCTATAACACCTATAAATTTTTTTTAAAAATTCACAAATAGTTTTTATTAACTATTTTTAACACCCTCTTCAATTCTGCATACTAAAAATTTTTTTTTTTAAATATCGATTTTTTGGGTCAAAAAAATAATAAGGGGTACCCCTTGCCATTTTTCCAGCCCTAAAAATCGATATTTTTTAAATTTTTTTTTTGGTATGCAGGATTCAAGAGGGTGTTAAAAATAGTTAATAAAAACTATTTGTGAATTTTGAAATATATTTTATAGGTGTTTTAGGAAGATTTTACGGAAATGTTTAATTTTAGCAGTTCATCTTATCATATTGACACGAATGCGTTAACCGATTTTAATGGTTTACCCCTTATATTAAAGCTGAATACATCTACTTATATTATAAAATATAAACTATACAAATTCCGAGACATTTGTGGCAATTTGATGACATGAACTGCTAAAATCAAATATATCCCCTTATTCCTTCCTATAACACCTATAAATTTTTTTTAAAAATTCACAAATAGTTTTTATTAACTATTTTTAACACCCTCTTCAATTCTGCATACCAAAAAAAAATTTTAAAAAATATCGATTTTTTGGGTCAAAAAAATGATAAGGGGTACCCCTTGCCATTTTTTCAGCCCTAAAAATCGATATTTTTTAAAATTTTTTTTTGGTATGCAGGATTCAAGAGGGTATTAAAAATAGTTAATAAAAACTATTTGTGAATTTTGAAATATATTTTATAGGTGTTTTAGGAAGATTTTACGGAAATGTTTAATTTTAGCAGTTCATCTTATCATATTGACACGAATGCGTTAACCGATTTTAATGGTTTACCCCTTATATTAAAGCTGAATACATCTACTTATATTATAAAATATAAACTATACAAATTCCGAGACATTTGTGGCAATTTGATGACATGAACTGCTAAAATCAAATATATCCCCTTATTCCTTCCTATAACACCTATAAATTTTTTTTAAAAATTCACAAATAGTTTTTATTAACTATTTTTAACACCCTCTTCAATTCTGCATACCAAAAAAAAATTTTAAAAAATATCGATTTTTTGGGTCAAAAAAATGAGAAGGGGTACGTACCCCTTGCCATTTTTTCAGCCCTTAAAATCGATATTTTTTAAAATTTTTTTTTGGTATGCAGGATTCAAGAGGGTATTAAAAATAGTTAATAAAAACTATTTGTGAATTTTTAAATATATTTTATAGGTGGGAAGATTTTACGGAAATGTTTAATTTTAGCAGTTCATCTTATCATATTGACACGAATGCGTTAACCGATTTTAATGGTTTACCCCTTATATTAAAGCTGAATACATCTACTTATATTATAAAATATAAAATATACAAATTCCGAGACATTTGTGGCAATTTGATGACATGAACTGCTAAAATCAAATATATCCCCTTATTCCTTCCTATAACACCTATAAATTTTTTTTAAAAATTCACAAATAGTTTTTATTAACTATTTTTAACACCCTCTTCAATTCTGCATACCAAAAAAAAAAATTAAAAAATATCGATTTTTTGGGTCAAAAAAATGATAAGGGGTACCCCTTGCCATTTTTTCAGCCCTAAAAATCGATACAATGAATGCATTTCCTGAACGCTGTCTCGCTGTCTGGGATGAAAGATTGTGCAATTTAGATAATTTGGATAGGAATGTTGCCAACTAGTGATTCTGAGTAGATTCAAATTATTAATCGATATAATTGACCTAGCCATGTCCGCCCGTCCGTCTGTATCTTACCCACTTTTTGGGAAGTTTATTTTAATGCTAGAATGTGAAGAGGTTTTAATCGATTCGCACGGCGGATTAAAGTCTCCTGCTATGTTTCCAACTTACACACTTGTTCTAGCATTTTACATCTATATCTCTCTTATCAGATTGTCGGATTGTTCTAGCATTTTACATCTATATCTCTCTTGTCGGATTGTGGTGAAAATAATAACAATAATGACTTTGTTCTATATATACTCATATTTCAGGGTACCAAAAGATGGGGAAATACTTGAAGGTAATGCTCGTTATGAAGGTTATTCGATGGATCTTATTGATAACATTGCACAACTTCTTGGATTCAAATATACATTTGAGTTGGCTCCAGATAAAAAGTATGGATCCTACAACAAAGTTACAAAGCAATGGGATGGTTTAGTTAAGCAACTTCTTGATGGAGTAAGTATGCGGATTTGGAGGATAAAAATAATCCGGATGCATTAACTTTCGTTTATTTACTAAGAATGCGGATCTTGGAATATGTGATCTCACGATGACTTCGGCACGTCGACAAGTTGTTGATTTTACTCCTCCCTTTATGACATTGGGTATCAGCATTTTATACTTGAAACCAGAAAGTCCTCCACCTGATTTATTTTCTTTTCTATCGCCGTTCTCACTTGATGTTTGGATGTACATGGCAACTGCTTACTTGGGTGTGTCTTTATTACTGTTTGCGCTCTCACGAATGGCTCCAGATGACTGGGAAAATCCACACCCATGTAAGGAAGCAGAAGAGGTAGAAAATATTTGGACTATTGTTAACACAACATGGCTCACTATGGGCTCTATAATGGGTCAAGGATGCGATATACTTCCTAAGTAAGTATTATGATATTAAACATGATATACACATGTCACTTGCATTATTTATAGGGCAGCATCAACACGCCTTGCCACAGGTATGTGGTGGTTCTTTGCGCTTATGATGTTAAACTCCTACACAGCTAACTTGGCTGCTTTTTTGACTATGTCCCGCATGGAAAGTTCAATATCAAGTGCTGAGGATTTAGCCAGCCAAAGTAAGATTAAATACGGGGCAGTTGCTGGTGGCAGTACGTTAGCATTCTTTAGGGTAATATTACGTTACATTTTACGAAATGTTTGTTTTAAATTGTCTATTTCACTCCAGGATTCTAACTTTAGTACATATCAGAAAATGTGGGCAGCAATGGAGTCAGCACGTCCATCCGTATTTACGAAGGATAATGATGAAGGTGTTGATAGAGTTTTAAAAGGAAAGAGACTGTACGCCTATCTCATTGAATCCACAATTTTGGAGTATATTGTTGAGAGAAAGTGCGAACTTGTCCAAGTTGGGGGTTGGCTCGACTACAAAACATACGGTATAGCGATGCCCTTTAGTAAGTATAGATGTGATTTCAACTTCCCGACTCAGAGTTTATATGCGCAATGAATTCAAGATTCACCATATCGTAAACAAATTAGTAAGGCTGTATTAAAACTTGGGGAATCTGGTACATTGGCGGAGCTTAAACGCAAATGGTGGAAGGAGAAGCATGGTGGTGGTCACTGTTCACAAACTGCCGAAAGTAGTGCAGATACACCGGAGTTGGGAGTTGAAAATGTCGGTGGTGTTTTCCTCGTATTAGGTATGGGACTATTTTCAGCGTTTGTAATTGGCTTGGTGGAGTTTTTATGGAACGTTAAAGCAGTAGCCATTGATGAGAAGGTTGTATTTTATGCTTTATTTGAATATTTTTTTGAATTGAGTTTGATTTCCAGATATCACTATATGATGCGCTGAAATTAGAAACAGCCTTTATAGTACAATTCTGGATTACTACGAAACCAGTACGTGGAAGCAGCGGCAGTTCATCATCCTCCTCAAAGAATTCAACAAAATCAATATGTTCTTCACATAGTATTAATAGTAATGGGACGACAGTCAGTGAAAAGCTTAGAAAAATAAGTTCTATGTTTTCTCTTAAGTCTTTTAAAAGTACTGCAGGAGAAGCAGAGGTGGATACTAAGGAAAATCACAAGGCTATAGATAGTAGATCTAGTAAAACTGGGAAAGTAATTAATAATAATGTTTAAAATTGCATAAGTTTACGAAAAGCGACCTTGTAAAGCAGGAATATGCATAAATATGTACTTGACAGTCTATATCAATAGAAAAAATATATTATTTCAAGAAATTAAAACATTTACCTTGTCATTCAATAAGATTTTGCATTCCACATCACCTTACCTTATTTTTTTAGATGTGATCTGAAGACCGGAACATGGTCATTGACTTCAATTTTTTAACCTGAAAAAGAGCTCGGTAAAATATATCCAGTGGCTAATTTTTAAAGTTTGGTATACCTACTCAAGGCCCTTTAAAAGAACATGCGTCGTTCTTACTTACTGAAGTGGCGCAGCAGTCCGGAATAAATCAGCACCTAAACCAACATGGCTCTCCAGTTAGCCTGATCCTTAGTTAACTGCCTCAAGTTGCGCACTTCAATTTAGTTGAGGTCGGTTTCTGCTTGTGCGCCACTTAAGGCGATGTGCTTCTCTGCATCAGACGTCGAAGACTCTGCGAGACTGGGCATTGGTGTCCATTTGTTCTACATATGTCACACAGACTTATTGATTGTGCCTCTGGCGTTGGGCTGGGAGTTTTGCACAATCCTCTCAAGAATGCTGTTAAAGAAGTCACTTGCCTAGGTTTTGGTATCGAATGTTTCGGTAAGGTCGTTAAAACACTGATGGAGCAGTAAGAATTCTCCATCGTCACCCTACACAAACGAACGAGTTTGGTCGGTATTTTAAAACTTGGCATGTGTGTAGATTGGCTCTATGAATCCTGTCATATGCTGCTTTGAAATCGATGAAAAGGTGGTGAGTATCGATTTAGACTTCTTGAGTTTCTTCATACACACTTTGACTTAAAAAAAGCCAAAGATATAAGTCCAATGGTGTTAAATCATACGATCTGGATGGCCAATTCTGATCGCAAAAACGGCGGTTTGCATTATTAGGAAATGACTTATGTAGTGATTGAATTGTTTCTCTGGCTGTATGGCATGTATCATTAATGAAACCACATGTCACATCCATATGAAAAAACCTCTATCCCAAAATCTGCATCAAACAGTCACGCGCTGTGAATGGCATTTGTTGCTCAATAATTACTCGTGGGTTTTCTGAACCCCAAATGCGACAATTTTGACGATTAACGAAGCCACCAAGATGAAAAAGAGCATCATCGTTGAAGATGATTTTGTTCGAAACATCAGCAACCACTTTGTAATGAAACGCTCGTCGTTCAGATTCAAGTCGAACTGACGGCATAGGCCAAGCATAAAAATTACTTGCAGCGACATGTGCTATATGATAAACCTGGAGAACCATAGTAAGTGATGGATCCCAGGGTGTAATTTAATGCTGATTTAGCATGAGGCAAAGTGAACAATATAATACACCTGCAGAACCATAAGTAATGATGATTCCCAGGGTGTAAATAAAAATCTTGGAATTCACATGTTAAGGCTGTTATTACAACTTGTTGTTGTTTTAAAATCCCCTCATTCATGCTCAGTAGTCTTCAGTTCTTGAGTCAATTGAACTTTGTAAGGCCTATCGCGAATATATTTTCCCGGGAATTTTTGCCTTGTGGATACAGTTTCCCGGGAAAATTAATTCGCGATAGGCTTGTGTAAGTATGAAGTTTCAAGTCTTTCGTGAGAATTCACTGTAGAGAGCTTTACTAAATGTCCAACTCTGGACTACGGTGCCCAATTGATGCTTCTAGAATGTCAGCAATACTCTCGTAAACTGCTTCGATGTTATCTGTTGAACGACTTGTGACAGGACTCCCAGAGTGCCTAAGATCACTAATTGATCCAGTCTCCGTGAATTTTTTAATTATTCTCTTCAACGTTGATGCTGTTAAATCACTATGACGGCCATATTTTGTACGAAAATTGCGGACTGTAGCTGACAAACCTTCATTATTTGTAAAATATTGTTCAACAATGAAAATGTATTGGTCTTTCGTATAGCGATCCATTTTTACTAACCCCGAACTGTCGTTATCTTATTTTCGCAACACAGTACTTTAAATGGCGCAAAATTCAAACTTTGCGTGAATTATGGGACACCCTTTATAAACATATAGAAAACCCAACTGGGACCTAAATGTGAGCGAGTGCATTAAAATGCCACAGTCGGCCACAGTGTAACCGAATATTCGGAAAAAACTGGGGTCCGAACACTAAGATCATCCTATGGATGTACACGGCCATTGTAAGACCTATATTAACATATTATAGGGGGCTTGTCTGGTGGCAATCCACAAATAAGGTCAGCCATCTGAAAAATATGACAAAGGTACAAAGGATAGCATGTGTGGGCGATACTAGCGCAATGAGAACCACACCAACAGCGGGACTGGAAACCATCCTTAACCTGCCACTGACCTTTACATGCAAGAATTTGCAGCCAAAGTGCTCTAAGCATCAGCCAGCTCAACTGCTAGAAATCGAACTCAGGAGGACATGCTCAAATTCTACATAGATATCTGGGCTCAGCTGTATCCTCTGACTACATGCTGCCATGACTTTCAAAGACCATTCTTCTGTATCTTTCCAAGCAGAGAGGAGTGGGAGAGGAATGAATTGGGCACCGAAACCATATCCATCTACACTGATGGTTCAAAAATGGATGTAGGTGTTGGAGCTGGAGTGTTTTCAGAAACACTAAAGCTTAACAGCACCTTTCGTCTCCCTGAGCACAGCGGTGTCTTCCAGGCCGAGATATTGGCAGTAACAGAGGCAGCCAAAGCGACCTCAATGCTGGTGATACCACCAGATGATATGACCATCTTTATTGACAATCAGGCTGCAATTAAAGCTATCTCTGCTGTCGAAATAAAATCTAAGTTTGTGAAGCGTTGTCATGAAGAGCTAAAGGTTATTGGTGTCCAACATAATGTTAAGCTCTGCTGGGTCCCCGGACACAGAGGCATACAGGGCAATGGAACTGCTGATGAAGTGGCGAGAAAAGGATCTGCCTCCAGCATTGACCAAGCAGACCAGTCTATCTAAGCACCACTATGTGATCTCAAATCTCGGGTGGGTCAGAAAACACCGATTTCTGCAAAAAAAAAAACAGGTGGAACTCCCTTCACACCTGTGAAACTTCCAAAAGGTTGTGGCCTGAGTATAACAAAGCCAGAATTCATAAACTACTTCGAAGAAACAGGAAATCTGTCTCGACTTTATTTGAGATTCTTACTGGACACAACTTACTAATAGCCACAAACTGAAAATGCATCTCATAGATGATGACCTCTGTATAGGCTGCGGTGATGAAGAAATACATGAGGATACCCACCCAGGCCTCAGCCAATTAAGAATGAGAATCTTGGGAAAATACTTTTTCCATGACCTCACGGATCTATACGAAATCCCTCCCCTTATCTGGATGGCTGGAAAGGGACTAACAACAATGGACAGTAACGGGACAATGAATGAACCAACCACACAAGTGGACCACCAACATGCATCACAATGGGTCTATATTGACCTGAGTGCGATGAGGGAAGACGCACACCGTCTGCCTCATCAACCAACCAACCTAACCAAACCTATAATCATAAGACAGCTTGTTCCATATTTTAAATTGACATTCCCCGCATATGCCAATGATTAGTTCGAATGACACCCTGCGAGAGTGACTAATCGAGCGAGACCTAGCAAGTATTGCCCGCCAGATGTTTATCATTCGAAATTACCGAAATCGTTTCCTGCCATTAAAAGGAGACACAAATTTGGTGCATTTTTAACTACATAACAAAGAAAATAATTTAATTACCAAGCAAATAAAACATTTACAAGATCTTTTCTATAACTTTTTTATTTAGAAATCGTTTGATACTAATTTATAGTTTACCTTATATATATATATAAACACATTTATATTTATAAATGTAAATATACATATAAATATAGTAAAGTACTGTCCTACACTTGAAGGAAAACAAAACAATTTTTATTAATATTAATACAAAAAATCATCATTAGCGGTTATTTCTTATATATATCTTAATTTGTAACTTTTTAAATTATAAATACATACAGGCTGTCCCCGTTTAGTGAGTCAATTGTGTGATTACTGAAGTTGCGGCGAATCCAAATTTGTATAGATTTAGGGTATCTTTGACTTCCCTTGAGTGTACTTAAAAAATTATAGCAATTTTACAATTAACAATAATATTTGTATAATATCGAATTTAACTTAAACGTTGTAGTAGAAATAGGCTCTTGTAAGGATAGAAAAAGGACTTTAATATGCAATTTCTGATTTGTTTAACAAATATTTAAATTTGAAAATGGACAAAATAATTTAAGTCGTGAATATTAATTTTCTTAACTCCTTTAATGGTCTAGTTTTCATGTCCCTACTGGACGCAGTAAAGTGGTTACATTTAATCTATTCTGGTTAGGCAAGAAAAGGTACGGCACTTCCTATACGTTATTTTGTTCGCCAATACTCAATTAATCAACACCTGTGTTATTGTCACCCTTTACATGGACACCCAATATATACAAATATGTACGTAGATTTTTATGTGTATATATATTATTTTAATTTATTTAAGAAGCACTTGAATATATCATGTAATAAAAAAGAAGTATGTATTTCTATATATATTTATTATAATTTTTTTTTAATATTACGGATGTTCTTTTATTTATAGAGGTAAATTGAACTCGAAGAAATATATTCGATAAACGGGCTCAAGTTATTTTTTGGAAGTAAATAATAATATTGATTACTATAACGTATTTCATTTTATCCGAACATAATTTCTTACGAGTTATATAGTTTAAACAAGAAATTAAAAACAAAACATATCAGGCTTTGAATTGTTTTAGATCTGAGTTATGAATATTATGCATGTATTATGTAATATACAAACTATTTTTTTTTTAATTATACAAATGTTTCGAAAATTTCTATATTTTCATCTTTGTTTAACGTTAACTAATTTTTTTTTATGTTGATGTGGAGCGACAAATACTGTCAAAATTAATGATTTTAAAATGAGGCGCATAAAAAGCTTGATATTGCGAGAGACTTATTGTGACGTATCAGGCTGGCACGCTTTGATACTTAAAATTGAAGTATTGCTCGCGTTGTTGTGCGAAAATCCAATTAAGATATAATTCATAAGTTAAAATAAGAAATTAGCTGTAAAACAAAAATATTAATGTTTTTGAGAAAGTCCATTTTTATGGTAATGGTAATGAGATTCTCATACCCTTATAAAGGGTGATCAATCAAGAGGTATATTTTTCAAAAAAGGTTTTTGATAGATGGCGCGGAAGTCGTGCCATGTTGGAATGTGTTTTTATTCAGGGGTCGAATTACCACATCAGTTATCGAGTGAGTGAAATGCATACATTATCGTATGATCGAGTAACATCATTGGGATGATCAAATACGAATGGTCACTAGGGTGACCACAAAAAAATCGATGTCGGAATTTTGTTCGTCTGGACCCCACAAAACGCTTCCCTTTTCCAGATATTAAGCCGAAATTTGAGCTCGATTGAACTACGTTAACCCGTTCGGCTCGTCGCTCAAAGTTTGAAGAAATCTAAATTGTTGGCCAAAAAACTGACATATGGAGCCATAACTCCAGAACGGTAAATACCAAAGCCACGCTTAATATCTCAAAAGAAAGCCAATGTTGTTCTTCAAAATTCTTATTCTATACATAATTGTTGTTATTTTAAGTCAAACCGAGTAACAACAGCTTTTTACCCCAAAAAAACGGGACCTGGTACCAGTAAGAATCAATTTGGGAGTATTCTAAGAATTTTACGGGTTTTTACATAATTTGTCTCCGAATTAACATTTTTTTGTTAAAAATATTTCGGAACTCAATTTTCAAACATAAAGAGCTTTTTTGTTCAAATTTAATCTTTTATTATATGGGGATTACCTGACTAATTTACCAAAGAAATACCCATTTGACCCGTTTAGGGATTGTGAATTTACTTCAGCCTCATTCAGTTTCATTCGGAAGGGGCGTTAAAGAGATTTTAAACATGAAATTGTCCATTTTATTAGATCGATTTAAGGTATCTGACAGAAATGCAACAAGAATTTTAATAGCTACTCTAGAAGCACTAAACCTTGACCCTCTTGAGTACAAAGTCTCGAAAACTTTATTACATTATAGAAGGCAAACGTTCAGAGAACAATAACTAACTAACATTTTTTTTAAATAAAGTAAACATTTCTGAAAAAGAGCCCGTGGTTGTCCATTGGGACGGTAAACTTTTATCGGGTGTTTTAAAAAATGAACAATGTGAGCGAATAGCTATTGCTATTTCATATGGCGAAGAGGAACAGCTGCTGGGAGTTCCTGTAACAACAAACAGCTCTGGAGAGGAGCAAGCCGTATATGTATGCCTACAGAATGGGGGTCTTCCTAACACCGTCAAGGCGATGTGCTTCGACATAACAGCATCCAACACGGGAAGACTCAAAGCAGCATGCGTCATATTGGAGCAAATGTTAGGAAGAGAATTGTTATACCTAGCTTGGCGTCACCATATCTTGGAAATGGGATCACACACTGGACGTCATCCAGACATTTTTAAGAGATTCCTCAATGCGTGGCTCAAGAAAGACAAAGGACAATACGACACAGATATCAGTGACAATCTAATACAAAAGCAGCTAACTGCAGAAGTAATTGCAAATGTTACTGCAGAATTCGAGACAAAAATTAACTGAGAGCCACCCCAGAGATGACTGCAAGGAGCTATTGCAGTTGGATCACTAGTTGGCAATGTTGTGGGTTTTAAACTTCAGGAGCCATTCATCACGCTAGGTGGATGGCAACGGCTATTTACTGCTTAAAATGTTCATTTTTCGTCGTCAATTTTTAAGATGTCTAAAGAAGAAGAAAGTTCTGTGCGTGCCATTTATGTTTTCCTAGTTAAAATTTATTGTAAAACTTGGTTCAATGCTCCAAAGCTCATCTTGCACCAAAGCAAGATTTAGGTATTTTGCAAGCTATGCGCACCAGCCCCACAGTAGGGTTGGAAACAATCCTAAACCTTCCAAAAATTGGACTACAAATCAATAGCACTGCAGCGAAAAGCGCATCACGTCTCAAAGAGGCGATAACCTTTGCATCAAACCCTACGGTCATAGCACAAAACTAAAATTACTAGCATACGAGAATGGGTCATCTGACTACATAATCCCATATCACGACTTTGACATTAACTACTCAATCACAATACCAAGTAGAGACGACTGGTTGTTAAACAATGTGCTATCTAGCACTAAATCAGCAATTTACACCGATGGGTCTAAAATGGATATGGGAGTGGGTCCGATGAAATCGGACTAACCACATCCCTTCGACTAGTAAACTCATGCAGTGTCTTCCAAGCAGAGATCCTAGCAATACTCGTAGCTGCCGTATCGGCTAGAGTACCGGACTTATCACAAGAGGATATCTCCATTTACGTGTAATAGTCAAGCGGCCATAAAAGCTTTGCCATCAAATGTAATAAAATCACGTGAAAAGGCTCTATGCAACCAGAATAAGGTCCAAATTATCTGCCAGGACACAATAACATTCCGGGAAATGAGAAGGCAGACGAGCTAGCCAGACTAAGATCTCCAGCTACATCTCCTTGTGTGACAGTAGAGTTAGACCATACCCGCTTTTAAAAAAAATCAGGCAATAACAGAATACACGCAAAGTGCAACAAAATCTAGGTGGCATAGAATCGAATAAGCTTACAGCTCTGAACAGAGCTTCTATTTCTATAGCGGTGAGAGTGATAATAGGTCAATCTGTTGGGTTAGCACTACAATAGAATTAGACTAACTGACTCACACCAACTATGCCGGAAATGTGGAGATCCATACGTGGAGGAGGACATCAACCACCTACTTTGTCACTGCCGCGCGATCAGCAATAGCCGCAACATATGCCTTGGTTACAATTACTACTACGTTTCTGCTGCAAATCGGGATAAAGCAATTACCTCTTTGTAGCGAATGGAGCAACACAAATCACTCTTTTCACAAACGCAACATTCTTTTCAGGTACGAAAAGATAAGGGTATCGCTATGGGCCCACGTAAACCTATGCGAGATTGTCTGCTCACCTTAGCGTCAACAGCTCATTAAACCTAACCTAACCTAGGCCGCGGTAACGACCAACGCTAGTTCGCGCTAGTAAATCGAATGTATGGATAATCAATTACGTGGTCGCAGATAACGCTTTTTGCTTTCGCGCTAGTCGACGCTTGCAATTTTGTAGATCAAAACACTTTTGATTTTCAGGTATACTAGCTTGAACTAGCGTGAACAATCGTCAGCGGATTGTTTTACTAGCGCAGTCATTTACTAGCGTTGGCCGTAGCCGCGCCCTTACACCCGAACAGCGTTTCCAAGTATCGAAACCAACTGAAGCCAATATTCGCCATACTATCTAGAAATTGGAGACCTAATATTCACTATGACACTCGACCGAATACACCTTCTGCAGCGCGTAGTGCTGTAGCTGACTGTGTAGGCGAAAATCGCGATGAACCGATTCGGCGCCATTCTCAACAACTTGGTCTATCATATGGAAGAACATGGGCGATTCTACTCAAAAGGAGGCAAATTTAAAAGTACGGGATCGCGTTTTAGTAGAAAGCATTAGTATGTTTATTGAGTCTAAGCTGCACAGAAAATTACAGAACTGTTCTGTATCTGTATCTCTTTGAGATACTAAATGATGATTAACGTAACTCGCAACTCAGTGAATTAGATAATATTGTGTTCGCTCACATCGGCATTTACCTCAAACGCTTCGCTACATACCGCTTTTCAGTTTTCAATTTGTACAGAATAATCATTGTTGCCAATGTGACTAAACTCCGTCGGTGCACTCCGTCCAGCTGAATGGATTTCCCTTTGTAGAGCGTGTTTTTTTTTTGTAAGAATAACGTTTACAAGTCGTGGAAATTTATTTTCCAAATTCGCGCTCTAATCGTCAAACTAATAGAGAACTTCGTCAAGTTTACGGTGCGAATAATAGTCCAATTGAGCAGCAAATAAGCAATACTATGGTTCGATTCATGACCACATTTACTCTTTTTGATAATATTCATTCAAATCGAGCCCGTACCGTGCGTACAGAAGAAGCCATTGCAGCTTTTGACGTGAGTGTGACAGAGGAACCGAATTTATCGATTTGACTCGGGTCTTCCCGTCCACTACTTGGGAAACATTGAGGAAATATCTTGGCCTACATCCATATAAAACAAAACTGGTGAATTAAAGCCAGCGGACCATTAATTGCCTCGTACGTATGGGCTGAAAATCAACTGGAAGTTGAACCAGATCAGAGTTTTAGCGTAGAATCATCTTCAGCGATGGGGCTCATTTCTGGCTTGACGGGTGTTTACATACCCAAAATAAGCAGAATTGTCGTTTTTGGAGTGAGCACAATCCTCTGGCTTGACGGGTTTGTAAACAAGCAGTATTGTCGTTTTTGGAGTGAGCAGAGCACAATCCTCATGAGACTATTTGACACCCTATTACCTCCCAAAAAATAACACTATTTGGTGCGGTTTACACGCTGAAGCCGTCATGAGCCCATTTATCTTTAAATCCGAAACCGGTGCCCATATTAACATGAATAGCGAAGGCTACAGGCAAATGATTCGTAAATCATTTGGAGGATAAATGGTTCCAACAACACGGCGCAACATGCCATACAGCGCCGGCAACAATGACTTTGTTAAACCAATAGTTTGGTAACCGAATCATCTCAAGAAATGTACATACCTGTGAATTGGGCATCTAATTCGTGTGATTTGACACCTTTGGACTACTTTTTGTAGGGTGGACGTTTATGCTGAGAAACAACCAACGATTCATTACTTAAAATCCAACATTCGAAGCACTATTGACGAAATATGACTGGGTATGCTCGAAAAAGTGGTGCAAAATTGCACCGATAGGATGGCGCAGTCGCGGAAATCAGAAATTATTTTAAACATTCGGCTCTATCATGGTTTGGTGCTTGTTTTTTTCATTTGAATTTTGCTTTCAACACTCGTTTCCAACAAAAAAATAAACAAAAACCTAAATAATTTATTTCATCGTTCACTTTAAAATATTTTCGCGACGAACAGTTGTCGTAGACTATCGGAAATAAATTGATGTCTGGCTGTCAAAAACAGATGCAAACCATCGCAATGAAACGTAGACTGCCGATGTACGTTACGCTTTGTCGGAGAAATGCTCTGAACAACTGATCGCAACGATTACCATGAAGGAAAATTCTCCGAATTTTTCTTTCGGAACGGATACCATAGGGCCGATTAAATGCCATGAAATTTGCGAGCTAACAATTTTTTTTTCATAGCAAGAGATCTTCAGATGCAATCACGATTAAAGCGATCGAAGGCCTTTTCAAAGTCGACGAACATGAGGAAAAGAGGTGATTGGTACTCCGACGTTTGTACAAGGACTTTGAAATGTGTGTCTTCCAGCTTCGCATTTATATTTCTGTGACTGAGATTATATGGTTTTTTGGTGGTCAGACAGTATATAAGAATTTCTAAGCCAAAAAATACACATTTCATGGAGTTTAAGTCTGATAAAATTGAGAACTCGTTCAATGTAGATCGGAAGTGATTATACCACAGGAAATAAATAAAAGCAACTATTCAGAACTAAATTAATTTCATTTATTATGTTTAGGAGTTCATGGAATAGGAGCAAAGACTGCACATGAAATACTTGCAACTTTTTCAGTGAGCTGGGAAAAAAACACGAATACAAATCAGCAAACATCAGCTGTTCTTGAAACTTTAAATCATTTTCGGGACTGATGGGCAAGTGCAAAAGTGCGACTTTGCAATAAATTAAAAAAATATAGAACTGTCTGATGGATTTATGTGTATAAAATCATGTTGTTGACGCATATCTAACACCGACAGTCGATAACAACAAAGAAACATTCAGCTGGGGCTCACCGGATAGTGAAGCCATAGGCGAATTAACCACAGCTAATTTCGGATGGACAATATTAAAGGGCCGCCCAGAATGTAGCTGATGCTTGTAACTGAGTAAAAAGTTAAAAACACAATGTGTGCCATCGTGAATCTGTAGCTTGAAGTTGAATAGAGGGTAACTTCATGAAAGAAATGTATCTCTCTTTTGACAGCGATGCAAGATACAAGTTACAGATATGCATTCTGAGCAGGCCTTAAAAACAAATGAAATTCTTGGACCGATTTTAAAGAGAATAAATGAAAAGATAACTTAGTCAACCAACAAGAATTACTTTGCGGTAAAAAAACTTTTCTTCCCTAAAACAATTGCCAGTAAGCAAATGCGTTCAAATCGCCATAATCAAAGCCTTATATCAAAGAGGTATAGACTTAATAGCGTACGCAATACACAGCTAAAAATGTTGCAGCCGTTTCAGAAGAGGGCGGTAAGTGCGTATGCATCGGCTATGTTGTTGCTTGATGCTGGCATGGCAATTTGAACACTGGGGTATCAACATCAGTACCCCAAATAGTAAAATTTCGTTGTATGAGATGCGCACTCTATGTAGTTTTATACTCTTTGCTTATCTATATATATAAAAATGGATCTTGGTTTGTTCGGATGCTTAAAACTCGAAAACGACTGGACCAAATTGGATACTTCCTTCTGCGGATTTGTTCGTAATTGCTCCGCGAAGGTTTAGGAAAAAAGAAAAATTGAAAAATTCTCAACAGGTGGCGCTGTAGGCGGTCATTCCATTTGATAATGGCAAAACAACGTTTGACGGGCCAGCTTGTATCAAATAAATATTAAAATTTCTCTAAATAGCTCCAGCGTTTTTGATTAAATTTAAGGAATATAATAACATTACTGTTCACATAAAAAATCTGAATTAAAGGATTTTTGTATTATAGCCAAATTTAGGAGATCTTCAATATCTCGCCATCTATATGTCTACTTGAATGAAATTGGAAATCAATGATCACATTGGAAACGATGAAATATTAGTTGTTTGTTTAAAAGTCTCTTAACCGAATTTTCGGATGTGGCCAATCGGTGTGCAACGCCCACGTTTTTGTTATGCTTGTTTTACGGATGGGATGGAATATGGTATTAATTTGCACTATTCGCTCAGTGGATTGTAGTCTTTTCAAAGTAAATATATACTTTAAGAGAATTTCCATTGAAAGAAAAATTCTAATAAAATACTAAGGACTGGTTTTTCAATGCAAGAACATCCTAGTTTCGAAAATCACTATATTTTGCCGCATGGAAGCCTACATTAATTTTCTTTAAATTCACAAGTATTATACAATATGTATATACAATACTAAGAACTGGTTTTTCACTGCAAGGAAATCCTAGTTTCGAAAATCACTATATTCTGCCGCATGAAAGCCTACATTAATTTTCTTTAAATTTACAAGTAACACGGACACAAACCAAGTCAATTACGTACAATCCAGTCGTGCACCCACTTATAGTTTTTTTTTTTGCTTTAGCCATTCTGCCTGCAATAAAACGGTTTAACAGATCTTTGATTATTTCAAAAGCTCAAATGATTTTGATTAACCGTAACGTAAATTTTGACAAAGCTGCATAGACAGTTGTTAAGGGCTGCTACGAAATTGATTCATGGCAATAATTAATTTAAATCTCGTAAAATACTGAGATAAACGGTTAAAGCACTGATATTCATAATAAAATACAACAATATGTCGATTCAAGCCAATAGTATTCATAAGAAAAATAAATTTAACTGGACCCCACAAGATATGTTCGGAATTTTACTTAAATTTTTATGAAAATAAGTTAATTGAATTATACTAAGCAAACAAAAATAACTTGAACACTTTTTTTTTCTTCTCAATGATTATAAAATTTAAACTCTATAAATCGTATAAATATTTCTCCGTTTTCTCTCTCTATCTCTTTTTCTATATATATAATATGTATATATATATGATTTTAATCTTTCGTGTTTTTTTTTAAGATTAGACTTCAGAATGCATATTCTACTAAGAATAACCTATTAACAATTGTTTATCCTTTATTTTTTTTTTATTTTACTTTAAAAAATGTAGGTATTGCTTTAATATTATTTTTTAAAACATAGGTACGTGATTAAAAGATGCATACATCATTAATTTTGTATTTCCTTCTTCATTTTAGCCTTTCATACATAAATCAAAAATAAAATTAAAAATACAATTTGTATGTTTTTATAAAATGGCAATTTAAACAATAAGAAATGTGTATCTCATCACTTATATAACGTAGAAAAGAAATAACTTCGTATGTAGATTTAATAGGAAACTTAGGTTGTATATCATTTAACATTTTTTTTTGTTGAGTATTATTATTTTTTGTATACAAGTTATACTTTCTAGATCCATACCATATGAGTTTTGTTTTTTCCTTTAAGACCTAATTTTTCCTCTTGTTCTATAAATTAAAAATTTCTAATTTACATGTTGCGACTAATGTTATTTTAAATTTTTATTATATATTTACTTCTCCTTTGTTTTGCGATAAAATTGATTTTTTTCTTGTAAACATTTCTATACATATAAATCGAATTTCTGTTATGTACGTATATATTAATGTAAAATCTATGATAAAAAAAATACTAAAGAAACGAACAAAGAAGAGAACTAAAATAAAACATCACTTCATGGATAGAAAAATACTTTCTTTTTATTCATATAATAAAAAAAAATGTTCATACAAAAAAATATATATTATAAAAAAAATTAACTAATTAATTCTAATGTACAAAAACCATACGTATTTAATTTCAGTCTGTTTTTTTTTAGGTTTCTATGCAGGTGTAAAAAATAATAATAAAAAAAAAACTAAATTAATTAAAATTAAAATAACCGTTGGTAAACTAAAGTGTACCTGTCTTTGGTTGTGTTATTTTAAAATTTGAAGTATATTTCATACAGATTTCTAACAATTCTTAAAATTGGGTTGGATTTTTGTGAGACTGTCCAATTAGAATTTATTGGCTCTTTTGGCGGAAAACTTCCAAATCGATTATTTAGATTTATCTACGCTTTATAATTAGTAGTCATTGATTTATGTTTTTTTTTTTTTAAGCTAACAGTAAACAAATTTTTGTAATAACTAATTATCACTACGATGTAACTTAATTTCCTGCTCATTTTTATTTAAATTTTTTTTTGGTAAAATACATTTTTTTTATGTAAATTATGTACAATATATATGAATTCTCACGAACAGTTTTAGACTTAAAATTGTATGGATTAAAATTATATGATTTTATTGTTATAATATTGTTTCGTAAGTGTATATATATAAATGAATCAGTTGAATACTTATTTTTGTATATTTAATTTGACAATGGGCAAATAAGGGATCGTTATTGAGGTTTGAGTTAAAGTCTACATAAAATAAATTTAAATTAGTATGTTGGGGATTAACGGATTAAATGGAATCAGCAATTAGAAAAAAAAGAAGAAGTTTAGTGTATGATATAGTAACTAAAAATTAAATATAATTCCCAATGATCAGATATCTTTTTAGTATTTTGAGAGAAGGCTTGTTGTTCCTATGTTGGTTATAAGCTCCCGGAATTTATTTCCAACGAAATCAGATTCAAATATAATATTTAAAATGATTTTCGATTATTCGGACTGTATTGTTATTGTTTAAAATTATTTTGTTGACTTTGTATTGTTCTTTAAGAATTGGGACAAAAATGCATAATAGTAAGTACCAGTATTCAGCCGTATTTTCACCTTTTTCCCCATTACCAATAATGTCTTTTTCAATATATTTAAACATGAAAATGCATCGTAACATTAATTTTTAGAGATAAATAAGTAAAGGCCTGCCACCTGCAGAGTATAACTCATAACAAGACGCAGATTCCCTATCTGGGGCTCTATTACATAAAGGGTTTTTCAACAGGGACGCTACAAAAGTAGAGCGACAGGGACAGCAAACAACGCCATATTTCTTGCCGCTCTTTTGACATTCAGTAAGGTTTGCCATTTCATGATGGAAAGATATACGAGCCAACAACGAGTCGAAATTATTAAAATTTACTACCGAAATTCGGAGTCAGTGGCCTCAACGTTAAGAGCGCTACGTCCAATTTATGGTGGTCGTCATAATCGTCCTAGCAGATCAACAATTGAGCGTCTAGTGGAAATCCACAGGCACAGTACAGAATGTTCCCGTGCCAGTGAGACAAAGAAGTGCCCGTAGTGTCGAGAATATTGCTGACGCTGAGGCTTCAGTTGAAGAAAGCCCAGATGTGTCTTTCACACGTCGTTCTCAAGCGTTGGGCATCTCTGTGACGTCGTTGTGGCGAATTTTACGAAAAGATCTTGGTCTACATCCTTACAAGATTAAATTGACGCAAGAACTGAAGCCGCTTGACCACCAGAAGCGTCGTATGTTCGTGAATTTGGCTGAGCCACAATTGGGCTGAGCCACATTCGGATTTTCATCGAAAAATCATCTTCAGCGATGAGGCTCATTTCTGGCTGAATGGCTTCGTCAATAAACAAAATATGCGTTATTGGTCGCATCCATGAGTCATCATTGCATCCCGAAAAAATTACGGTTTGGTGTGGTTTATGGGCCGGCGGCGTCATTGGGCCGTACTTCTTCTGTGATGATCAAGACCGGCACGTTACTGCGAATGGGAATCGCTACCGTTCAATGATAACCGAATATTTTTGGCCCCAATTGGATGATATGGACTTGGAGGACATGTGGTTCCAACAGGACGGCGCCACAAGCCACACAGCGAATGTCACAATCAATTTATTGGAAACCAAGTTTGGAGAACGTATTATCTCACGAAATGGTCCAGTCGCTTGGTCGCCTCGGTCGTGCGATTTGACGCCGATAAACTATTTCCGGTTGGGCTACGTCAAGTCTATGTTCTATACCAACAAGCCAGCGACGATTGATGAACTTCGTACGAATATCGAACGTGAAATTGCAGCAGTATCGGCCGATTTATGCTTGAAAACCGTCGAAAATTGGGTTCAGCGTCTGGACTTCTGCAAGCGTGCCCGTGGTGGCCATGCAAAAGGAATCGAGTTCCATACATAATGGCATCGAACGTACTTTCACAGGAATAAAGAATTTCATTGATATCCAAAACCGTTTTTGTTTTATTTAAAAAAAAAACTTTTGTAGCGCTCGTATTGAAAAACCCGATAAAACGAAATGAGCGGCAAGTAAACGAAACAGAAGTAAACGATAGTCATGAAAAAGTAAGATTGTGTAAAACGAGAAATATTTTTGACAGCTCAACGAAAACGAAAACTATACGACTATCCAATGCCAGCCGTAAGAAATTACGAGTATCGAAAAATCAAGAACGATATTCATGTTATGTAATCGAATTTCAACGAGAACGAAGTGATTTCAACGATATTCGTTTTATAAAATATGGCCCTTGCATCGATCAAGTCTGTTCGTCTGTACGTGTGTTACCGATATTTGGGCTTTAAAATTTTGAGCTCTGATAATGAAATTTTATATAAAAACTCTCTATATGACGAACCAAAACAAGTGTAAACAATATCAAAATCTGCCCACTTTTCAGAAGCAGAACAAGTGAAAACCTTTTCAAAATCCTCCTCCTTTTCAGAAAAACACGTAATTTTTGGTCGAACTGTAAATAATATTGAAAAAATGTCGAAGCAAAATACTCAAGTACTCAAAGAAGAAGATACCTGTACTGTTGGGAGGGGTTGAATTAAAATCGAGAACTGTACGAGTATTATTGATGTGACAGGTAACAACTGGACTACCGGTCATGTGTTAACTTTTGAAATTTGCGGTATACATTGTAATTGTAATTGTAATGCAATCACTGCGTGTATGAAGTTTTACAGTACATATAGAATTGTTCAGTTATCGTTTTGTTTGCATTTGCGGCGATTTTAGTAATGACATATTTTGTTTTCCCTGTTAGTTTTGGATATCTCGAATGATCATTCGATTAAACAGATCACTCGAGTACTAATGTCTCGATTCTTTAAATATTTCGAATATACCTATCACTAGATTAAACTCGAGTTAATTCGAGAAAGTAGTTTTTTAGTAAATTCTACACAGATATCTGGGCTCAGCTGTATCCTCTGACTACATGCTGCCTCACCATGACTTTCAAACACCATTCTCCTGCATCTTTCCAAGCAGAGAGGAGTGGGAGAGGAACGAATTGGGCACCGAAACCATATCCATCTACACTGATGGTTCAAAAATGGATGTAGGCGTTGGAGCTGGAGTGTTTTCAGAAACACTAAAGCTAAACATCACCTTTCGTCTCCCTGAGCACAGCAGTGTCTTCCAAGCCGAAATATTGGCAGTAGCAGAGACAGCCAAAGCGACCTCAATGCTGGCGATACCACCAGATGATATCACCATCTTTATTGTCAGTCAGGCTGCAATTAAATCTATCTCTGCTGTCGAAATAAAATCTCGGCTTGTGAAACGTTGTCGTGAAGAGCTAAAGGTTCTTGGCGTACAACATAACGTTAAGCTCTGCTGGGTCCCCGGACACAGAGGCATACAGGGCAATGAAATTGCTGACGAACTGGCGAGAAAAGGATCTGCCTCCAGCATTGACCAAGCAGACAAGTCTGTCAAACCACCACTATGTGACCTCAAATCTCGGGTGGGACAGAAAACACTGATCACTGCCAAAAACAGGTGGAACTCCCTTCCCATCTGTGAAACTTCCAAAAGGATGTGGCCTGAGTATGACAAAGCCAGGACTCATAAACTACTTCGTAGAAACAGGTAATCTGTCTCTACTTTAGTTGGGATTCTTACTGGACACAACTTACTAAAAAGCCACAAACTGAAAATGCATCTCATAGATGAAAGCCTTACTGGACACAACTTACTAAAAAGCCACAAACTGAAAATGCATCTCATAGATGATTACCTCTGTAGAGGCTGCGGTGATGAAGAAATACACTAGGATACCCTCCACTTTCTGTGCCACTCAGGCCTCAGCCAATTAAGAATGAGAACCTTAGGAAAATACATTTTCCATGACCTCACGGATCTATCCGAAATCCCTCTCCTTAATCTTTTCAGGTTTGCAACAACATCTGGATGGCTGGAAAGAGGCAAACAACAATGGACAGTAACGGGACAATGAATGAACCAACCACACAAGTGGACCCCCAACGGGCATCGCAATGGGTCTATATTGACCTGAGTGTGATGAGGGAAGACACACACCGTCTGCCTCATCAACCCACCAAACTAACCTAACCTATCAGCTGTTGCGGTTTTTATACATTTTGATAAATTTTTGACATCAAAATCGATAAATCGTGAGTGCAACCACCACACACGAAGTCAAACTCAATCCTGCACTGAAAAACTGCTTCATGGGTTAACTCTCGATTAAATTTGTTCCTGGGTTAGTTAGCTGGGTTAAATCAGAATTGACTAAGCACTGAAAAACCGGGCCTTAGGGGATACTATTATGTACATTTCGTATGTAGATAATTTTGAAACACACCAAAATTTTGGTTATGCTGATTTTGAGGGTGGGCTGGTAAAGGGGATTATTAGCACACCGAATTGTAGCCTACTCAAATATTTTTTTAATATATATATTGTCAATATTTTGATAAACAGTTTAATAAAATGTTTCTCTATGAAAAGCACATAGTCGGCCAAGAAAACATGGAAGACATCGAACGAATGTAATATCGATGGTTATCGACCAAATCTTCATAAACAATACCAAACAACACAACCGACCAATAGCATTGTCTTAATATCAACAACGACGTTATTTCTAAAAAGTGGGCATGGCATGAGGATATTGAAAATGTTTATACTTGTGCTGCAGGGAGCCACAAAGAGTTCATGTGGAGATTCATTAGCACAGCTCAATTTAAGGCCAAAAACTGGTGATATATGGAGAGGCCGGCTAGATGGACACGGCTTTCGATACTGATTTGATCCATAAGCTTTACAATATTATTTATTTTTTATTATTTCTCTATGTGAGAAACAATGTGACAACACTTATATTCCTCTAAAGGTTACGGTTAAAACGAAATTATTTCTGACAGTGTTCCTTTAATACCGAAGACACAGATTGTTACACTACATTGAATCTCTGTAGATACTTTGTATCGGGAATTAATCGAAGTGCGACTAGACTTTATCATCAATTGACTTAAGTAATCAACCAAAATCGTTAAGTTTTTTTCGGTACAAAATTTTCAAGCGCTAATGATACCTAATTTCGAAAAATGAAAACATCAATACATAGTATAAAATAAAGTCCCAAAACGTGTATGAATGCGTTAATCTCGAGAACAGCTGAACTGATGTAGATGTGGTTTTCCCTGTTATGATCTTCATTTCCCTGGGCATTCAATTCATTCAGGGTATTTAAAATTGCTCTATCACTAATAGGAGCTGAGCATTCGACGTCTAAGTTGCCGAAATATCGTTGTACAAATCGAATTTTACCCGCTCGAAGTCAGGAAATAGGAGCTGAGCATTCGAGGTCTAAGTTGTCGAAATATCGTTGTACAAATCGAATTTTACCCGCTCGAAGTCAGGAAATAGGAGCTGAGCATTCGAGGTCTAAGTTGCCGAAATATCGTTGTACAAATCGAATTTTACCCGCTCGAAGTCAGACCGGGTTGCTAGTTAAGAATAATTTAAATCATAACAACACCAAACAAATTTATTGTTCCAAATGTATGCGGCTCTTACCTCAAATTTATGACATAGAATGGAATTGATAACTTTTCAAAATGACGTGCCATTTCATTTGCTTTAATGTCGATTAAAAATGACAACGAAGAAACGTTTGGGTACTACATTACTTCTGTTCCCGTACAAAATAATATTTACTGATTTTTGCTGCGAAAAATTATTTGCATGCAAAACTTGTGTACGGGAACGGTTTTAAGTAAGAATCAGTAAATATTATTTTGTACGGGAACAGACCTATTATATGCCTTCATGTAAACCCATCAGTAGTTTAAATGCAACAAGTCCCACCACCTACAAGTTAACAGAGTTTCAACACAAATAATAAACTCTCAATCTGCTGCAAGATTCGGTCTAAGATTGATGAATGCATTAACTATCTCATTGGCATCATAATGCTAATTTTATGGCTGTAAAGGGTTCGGTAATGGAAATTTGTGCATCACATGTCAAGTATTTCTTTATAGAAATTTCGCAAACACAACAAAACCATGAAGGCTAAAATCCACTGTTTATATAAGTTCTAATGTTAAAATATTAACTCTGATAACAACAGTCGTCAGAAATTAAACGAAGAATTACTCTTGCCAACCGCTGTTTCTTCGTGCTAAGAAGGCAATTTAGTAGTAAAGCCCTCACTCGAACTCCTAAGGAGATCCTATATAAGACCCTGATTATCCCAGTCCTGCTTTACGGCGCTGAGGCATGGACCCATGGATTCAAAAGCGGATGAAGAAATCCTTAGTCGATTCGAGAGAAAAAATTCTTCGAAAAATCTTCGGTCCCGTTTTTCAACCACGAGCTATACGAGCTGTACAGCGATATAGGACATGTAGATCGAATGGACACCAATACTCTGACCCGCAGAGTCTTCCATTAACAGCCAGAGTCGGACGCAGTAGAGGAATAATAAATGAATGAAAAGGTATCCCTTCTAGAGAACAAAAGATGTCTAACTCTTGGACTCATGTCACAAAAGGACTTACCTGTTGACAGACGTCGTCTAAAAAGGAAATTACCGAATGAAGAGCCTCCACAGTGCAGTAAAAAAACGAAGGGGAAAAGTAGAATTTGTTTCGAAGGACGTGCGACTGGGCAATCTGGGTGTTCATTAGCCAAAGTTTGTTGAAGCACGGGGAAGGTGTGAGCTTTGTAGTATCAACAAAATACAGTCAAAGCCGTTTTCGAAATGTATATCTTTGCTGCAATGACAAAAGGAACTGTTTTTCCTTGTACCACGGAATACAATTTCACATAAACAAATGAATGTATGTACTCATTGAAATGTTGATCCTTTTTTAAAAATTCCATTTGCAATAATTTTAGTATCATATTCAAATAAACAAAAATATATATAAAACTAGCTGCCCGGCCCGGCTTCGCCCGGGTACTGTTTCGTTTTAGGGTCCGTAATAGTATTTTAGTGTTAGTAGTATTTATTTTCTCAAAGCTGACCTGAGAGATTTTCTCACTATTTTTTTCCGTAAGAACCTTGTACAGAGTATTAGAAAACTACAAAAAAAAATCAGCCAAATCGGTCAAGCCGTTTTCATGTTATGTCGTGACAACGGAAAACGGGTTTCATTTTTATATATATAGATGTTGGTAAATGATTTTTTTTGCAACCCCATAGCCCAACGGTACTTTTGAGTACCACTTTCACTTTTAGTCCTTGGAGGTCTTTAAAAAATAAATAAGAATTAGTTATCCTTTTGAAAATAGCCCAAATTAATATTATAAAAAAAAAATAAGTTTGCAAAAACTTGGTCAACAAAGGGTTAAGTTGCAAAAGAGAACAACTTCTGCGATCTGCTAACATGGAGTGGGGCGTTAAAGAAAATCGAATCGCGATAATTGCGTTGCATAAGTGCGGGAAGAGTGCTGGCCAAATTTTCGAGTTGCTAAAACCACTCGGCATATCGAGATATTTCGTTTATCGGGCTATTGATCGTTTCTCCGAAATGTCCGGAGTCGATGACAGGCCAAGAAGTGGTCGCCCACGCGTCGTCCGTACAAGTGCTGTAGTGAAGGCAGTGCGTGAGCGAATTCGGAGAAATCCCCTTAGAAAACAGAAAATAATGTCCAAGGAGTTGGAGATATCAACCAGATCGATGTCAAGGTTGATTCGGGACGATCTCCATATGAAAGCCTATCGTCGGTCCACTGGTCATCTCTTAACTTCCCAACTGAAAAAAATTAGGCTGGAAAGATGCAAGAGACTTCTGCAGTGGCACGCGGCCAATGGCCATGAAAACATTTTGTTTACGGATGAAAAAAATTTTACCGTTGAAGAAGTTTTCAATAAGCAAAATGATAAGATTTATGCCACTTCATCTAAGGAAGCGAAAAAAAATGTTCCTAGGGTTCAACGAGGCCATCATCCAGCGTCCGTGATGGTTTGGTGGGGGGTGTCCCACCAAGGTGTCACATCCCTCCATTTCTGTGAAAAAGACGTGAAAACTGGAGCAAAGGTCTATCAAGAGGACGTGCTAGAGGGTCTTGTTAAAGGCTTGACCAATACCCTTTTCAAAGGAAACAGGTGGATCATCCAGCAAGACTCTGCTCCAGCGCATAAAACCACGCAGGAGTGGCTCAGGCTCAACATTCCTGGCTTCATAGCAGCTGAAGATTGGCCCTCGGGGAGT
This sequence comes from Rhingia campestris, assembly GCA_932526625.1. Taxonomy (NCBI): domain Eukaryota; kingdom Metazoa; phylum Arthropoda; class Insecta; order Diptera; family Syrphidae; genus Rhingia; species Rhingia campestris. The sequence goes on from OW052185.1 coordinate 94,377,848, forward strand.
CCAGATCTGAATCCACTGGATTATGGTTTGTGGTCAGAACTGGAAAACATGGCCTGCAAGACTCCCCACAGAAATTAAGAAAGCCTGAAAACAGCATTGACCAAAGCAGCGTCCGAGATATCCATGGATACCGTGCGTGTCTCGATAGCCCAATGGCCAATACGTTTGAAGGCTTGTGTGAAACCAAACGGCGGCCATTTTGAATGAAGCATTTTTTTTTTTCAAATAGCCAATAATGTGGGCTAATAAATAAAAAACGAGTGGTGGGTGCACGACTGGGTCGTACGCAACTTTCTCTTTCACAGCAAGTTGGGCATTAGATCTAATCATGAGCATTTTGATTATTGATGCTAAAATGATATAAATAATGTCGAAATGTATTTATACGAATTTTAACTCCAAAATTTGAAGGAATCGATGTCAATGTGAAAAATAATGATTTTCCGTTTTTGGCCAAAACTGAAAATTCCGTTTCGTAATAGTTGGGCTAAAACTAATTATGTGGAATTGCTTCAAGCTGTAATAGTAGTATATGTATTAAATTTCATTCAATTTGACACAATAGTTTGCGAGATATTAACAATTTTCTTTATATGGCCTAAATGACAAAATCCGTTATATGGATTTTCTCGAAAAAACTGGGTATGCAGTTTTGTTGGAACTAATATGGTTATAGTATATATAAAGTTTAGTCAAAATCGTTAGAGCCGTTTTCGAGAAAATTGAGGTTATGTGTAATTTTTATATGGCAGGTACCATTATTAACATGGCTAAAAGCAAACAAAAAAAATGGCCTAGAATTATGACCAAAACAAGCTTGGATACGAAGTTTGAAGAAAATCGGTCAAGCCGTTTAGGCTGGGGAGACCGTCACGGACAGACGGACCGACGGACCGACGGACGGAATTCCAAAAACCACTTTTTTAGGCTCCGCTATCATCGTAATGTTAGAATCAATCAAAATCTCGAGGTCGAAAATTTTCACGAAAACAATATCTTTCTCTTTGTAAGAGAAAGTTAAAAAATTAATTCGATATGTTTACTCGTTTTTTTTCCTATGGGACTTTGAAGTTGTAACAGAACTTATGGCAGGCCTAGGTATGTTAATGCCTGAGCTAAAATTTTCTCGAAAATATTTTAAAAGATTCTATTAGAAAACTACTTTCAATAAAAAGTTTTACAGTTTCCACGAGTCGTTGTATTGCGGGAATCTATTTAGATAAACATTAATTGTTAAGTCTTAACATTCAGATTCAAATCAGATTGATTGAGAAGCCAAAATATGTTCACATGTTACCACCTCAATATTAAGCAAAGCATGTCAATATAGGAAATAATTAAATAAATGTATAAAATGTTAACGTTGAAGCCTATATAAAATGTTACAAAAAAAAAAATTATTAATGACCGTGTAAATTTACTGGATTATTATTTAGTTTTGTCATTTAATGCATTTTTTTTTAAAGATGTATCTAAAAATGTGTGTGATTTTTTTTATAATAAATATTTGTTGTTGTTTTTTTCGTTTTTTTTTATCATAATAATGCTAATTGCTAGAATGTCTTCTTTTCGGAATAATTCTTAAATTTAAAGTTTTTCAAATTAATAATGTATATCTATGTATAAATATTTATGCATTCAATTCTATATACACCCAATATACATTAGGTATAAATGAATATATATATATTATTTCATGTATATGAATATGCATATATATTCCCTAACAACGTTTTCGGTATCATAATAGTTTTGTTTTTAGTATAATAACAAACTAATTATATTATAGCTTGGTAAAGGTGTTTTTTTTTTGTATATAACATTCTGTTTAATAATTTTATTTAATATGAGTTTTGTTTGTATGTGAATGGAGTTTACTTGAGTTAAGCTTAATTGTTTTTATCTAAAGTTGTTGTTTATGTAAAACGTTATGTTATACTAATTTAGTATATAAATAAGGTGAGGAAAGTTGATAGTCGTTTCCTAATGTGTTTTTTTTTTTGTAATTAATATTTTACAAGTCTTTTTATCTTTTTGGTTAGTTTATTAATTTATAGAAGTAAATATTTACACACACATATATATATATATCTAGATATATATATATACATATATAAAATTGAATTTATTTATCTTGTGTGAAGAGTTGAATTTGTAATGAAATGAAGGTATACTGTGAAAAGTTTAATGTTAATAGATATCATTATCATCCCAGTCCATAGATTTAAGAACTAGCTTGTCAAGTTCCTTGGAGTCTCCAGAACTACTATTACGACGACGACTGCGTCGGTTAAAATTTGTCCATTTTCGATTTAGTGTGGCAAGATTTTCATTAAATTGCGGTGAAAATATAGCGGTCGTCAATTTAATACTTGACGAGGTTGAACCTGTTGTTGTTGTTATTGGTGTTGTACAACTTTCGATATTTATGTCGAAGGTTTCCTTATTCTCTAATGTCGATCGTGGACTTGGATTTATTTCCAAACTATGGTTTGTTTTATTGGTTGGTACTGCTGATGTTGTTTGGTTACTCTTAATATTTTGCTCACCGCTGACATGGTCACTAAGATAACTAATTCGTTCGTTCTTCATCGTGTCATTAACGTTAATGATAAAATGTGTTTCATTTGCAGATTTCGCTGATGGATATGGCAACTGTATCGACGTTGTTGGCGATGATGTGGTGGTTGCAGTTGTTGCCGATTTAATTGTTGGCATTGATTTTGTGTTGCATATTAATCAATCACGGTATATATAGCTACAATTCTTGGGGCTTTCTTGTGGACTTGGACTACTGGATGGCGGTGCTGGACTAGAACTACTATTTGACATAACGGGCGACGATCCCGAGCTCGAATTTTGCGGACTATTTGAACGGTGTTGAGTTACTGAAAAGAATTTAAATAAAAGAAACGTGTATGGTATATTAAAATTATATATTTAAGACAGATGTATGTGTAAGTGGTACTACATATATATTTTTTTTAAAACATTTGATAAATTAGAAGCTTACATATTATTTTAACGATATACTCTTTTTTATAATTAGTGGAACTTATTATTATATGGTGTTGGGTGTTGTAGGACGAGGGTAGAATCTTGCAACTCTGACTACACATCGAATTTGCTTATGTTTTACCTCCAAGTGGTAGCCATCAGGTACTGGTCTCATTCAACCGGATTTGACTTGCTAAACAAGTGTTGATAACAAAACGAAAAACAGCAACACTATAATCACCCTGGTCAGAATGGCCTTCGCAGGCGAACCTAGATGAACTGCTTCGACATATTCGGACAACAGGTTATCTAGGAATCTCAAGGGTAAGTCAGGAACCTTGAACAGAGATGGTGGCGGATGAACCGAAAGGTCAACGGCAGTGATCAATCCCGTAGTGAATACTGATGGCCCCGTGTCCAAGGGTATCTAATAAATTGCAACTGGTGCTCCAGGTTGGGGTTAACAGCTTTGGGTTAACTACTCATCCATGGACAAAAAACATTGTTACGAAGCAACCAATAGCCTCGGATATTATTGTTTACGATCCCCGAAAAAAATGGCCCGATGACTCCTCCAGCGTGAACAGCGCAACATGCAGTAACTTTGAGCGGTTGTAATGGATCCTCGTGCATTACTCGTGGATCTTCGGTGCCCCAGAAGCGATAGTTTTGCTTGTTCACGTACCCGCTGAGGTCGAAATAAGACTCATCGCTCATTATGATTTTGGTCGAAAATTCGTCCACTTCGTCCTCGAGATTGAGGATGGCTTGGGCATAGGTTACACGCGTTTGGCGGTCGACAGGCAGCAGCTGATGGACGGACTGGACTTTGACCACCTACGGGATGACCGGCTGATGGCTAATTGCGCGGCACGGCGTCTGGTCGATGTTTCCGGCGACAGTTCGACATCCTCGGCAACAGTGGCGATATCTTAGGCACAACGGGCGCTCCGGGGCCGGCCACTCTTGGCAACGACTCGTGTGGTCCCATACTCTTCAAGGTTGGTGGCCAAACGGCGCAGTGTTTACGCATTCGGTGTCGGACGGCCGGGGAATCGTCGACGGAATTCGCGCTGCGCCAACACTACAAACGAATTGTTACGCAAAAAAATAGACACGATTATTCCACGTTCTTGGGGAGTGTATCGCTCCATGGCTTGTTCACTTGTATTCTACATCTGTCTAGTCCACATATGCCAAAACAGATTTGACATTGGCGGCCATTTGCAAAAATAAGAGCATCTTCCAATAGGGTGATCTCTTTTGGACCACCTTGTAGCTATCTCTAGCCCTGTCCACCATACTAGTACTCCATAGAGAAGTAGCGGTCTTATAACCGAGCCAATGAGCGATACGGTGTTGCATTCTCCCATTTCATGCATATGGCTTTCTTGCAAGAACTTATCACTTATCTGTGATGGTCGGCTTCCAGCTAAGCTTTCTGTCCAAAATAAGAACTAGAAAGTTTGATTTATCTGAGAAGATTAGTTCGATTCCGTTTAGCGATGTGGGGGTCAATGTGAGGAATTTATATTTCCTAGTGAAGAAAAATACTTCAGACTTGTGGGCATTAACTCCCAAATTCCAGAAAAGAGGGGATAGGACTCCACCTTGTGGGATCCCTACATATCTTCTTGCCGAAGAACCACACAGCGTTGGGTTGATAATCCGGCTGCTTAATAACAAGCTAATCAACATTCCAAGTGAGTGATCAACTTTTAGACATGTTAGCGCCATCGCTCGATTCCCAGCCAGACGTCGGACGCAGTAGAGGAAGACCTCGCCTTAAGTGGCGCGCACAAGTGGAAACCGACCTCAACCAACTTGGAGTGCGCAACTGGAGGCAGTTAGCTAAGGACCGGGCTAATTGGAGAGGCATGTTGGTTGAGGCCCAGGTTCATTCCGGACTGTAGCGCCACTTAAGTAGAAGTAAGTAGTAAGTAGCGCCATCGCTCCCGAGTTCACGTTGTTAAAAGCACCTTCAATGTCTTGGAATGCCACCATAGTATACTCCTTACATCACAATGATTTTTCATTAATGCGTACTAATGTGTGTTGGTATGTTGGGGTGCGTTTAGCTGTTTTACATCAATTGCATTGCGGAGATAAATATCAACCAATCTTTGCAAGGAATAATGATAGGCTGATCGGTGTCAGGACTCTCGAACTTTTGCCCGATTTAGGTTAGGTTATGTTTGTTGGGCTGTTGACGCTCAGGTAAGCCGTCAAACTCGCAAAGGCATACATGGGCCTATAGCGATACCCCTTTCTTGAAAAAAAACTGGTACCTGAAAAAAATGTTTTGTAAGATTAAAGTGTGATACTTTGTCCGATTTTGGTTTGAATACTTCTTTCACTTTCCTCCATACCTTGGGAATGTAGACCGTTCACATATATATAAATGAATTACAACCTTAATTAGCACCAAGAATTATGAATTCTAAGATTTCCAGAGCCAATATAGAAACAATAACACTATTGGAAACAAACGTTCCTTTAAATGCTCGGATGTGAACATTTGATTTGAAAAATATGCCAAATCGTATAAAAGAAAGTGATGTTAGTTACTACGCTCATTACTCAAGACCGCCTTGACCGATTTCAATGATTCGCACCAACTTGGACTGGTCTTCGGCAAAACAAGAAGAATACCCAAGAAAATTCCCCGAAAATAAAATTATGAAGAAAATGCATTGATTTTACTCTCAAGCGATTTCCGACAAACACTACCATTTATACCACGATCGACCGCTGCCGATGAGATCAGTGCCTGCCTCAAATCATCGATATTGTGGCGTTATGTGAAGAAACTTCAGCTGATGACAAACATCAAAGTAGAATTGATAAACGATCCATCTGCCGAAGTGTTCTCCAATCAACTCTTAACTATCGGTAATGGTTCATGTCAGCGCATCGAATGGACTGATTTCGTTCCCGCCGAATTTTTGCAATTTCGTCTCATCAACAAAGTGTTTCCGAACATCATTGATAACCAAAAACTGCGATTGGTTAAGTGAAAGAGCAATTTTAGCGGCAAAGAACAAGCATGGGGATCACTTAAATTGCAAATTAAAAATCAAATCGGTGATTCCCTGCATTCCTTCAAACCTATCGACTGTGTAACAAACGAAGACGAAGCAACCAACTATTCAACAGAATTCATTGGATGTGCCTGGCTTGCCACCGCACAATTTATAATTGAAGGTTGGTTCAGTGGTCAACATGCTTCGCAATTTCTCAATCGACCAAAATTATCCAACAGAACGCGTTTAGCAGTCACAAAACTCATGAGGAATGTGATTCACGCGAGAGTTTAAAAAGGAAAATTCAATGCTGAGGAAGTTCTCATTCCGAGAATTCCAATGATCCCAACCGATAAGCGAATCCAATTTCCAATTCGTCTAGAATTCGCCATGACAATCAATAAACCACAAGGGGAATCATTGAGTGTTTCTAGCCTGAATCTGGAAAATTAATGTTTCTCACACGGTCAACTTTATGTCGCATGTTATCGTGTCGGAAAACCATCCGTTTTTTTCGTTTTCGCACCTGATAACAGAACGAAAATTATAATTATCACAGAGTGCCTTAATGAGGGGAAATATAATTCAAAATAGACCCGACCGCAACCCATCTAGCAAATATTTCAACAAATAGGATCAATTGCAATGGACAATTGACACAGATATGAAATGAGGGGCAACGCCTGCGGGATCAGCTTTTTAAATAATAACGAGTGGTTACATTTTAAGGGCCGATGTTGAATGTGAACTAAACCTAAACGTCAAGTTTTTTTCTGCATCTCATTTGGTATTTCTCAAATTCAGAATAACTCAATTTGAACCATGGAAAGTACACAATCGGGCAAAGCGTTAAAGTTATTAAGGCTTATTATGAAAATGGGCGTTCAAATCAAAATGCATATCGTGCACTTTGTGATTTTTTCGGTCAATTTAATCGTCTAAATGTGCGTATTGCGTACAATCCGAAAAATCGTGTAAAATTTTGAGCAAACCCGGTATGTAGGAGATGTGAAAACACCAGGGCATGCTCGTACAGCTCGTACAGCAGAAAATATTGCTGCTGTTCGCGATAGTGTGGCTGAAGGCCATCTACCTCAACTCGTCGTCGTGCCCAACAATTGCACCTCTCACGCTCGTCGTTGATGAACATTGTGCATAAAGACTTGCATTTACACGCTTACAAGGTGAAATTGCCTCAAGAACTAAAGCCTCTTGACCATTTCAATCGTCGTCAATAGTTAGAATGGTGGCAAGAAATGGCAACAGTGGATGATCAATTTTCGAAGAAAATCATCTTCAGTGATGAGGCACATTTTCACCTCAGTGGATTCGTCAATAAGCAGAATTGCCGCATTTTGGGCGAAAGATATTCCAAGAGTGATTGTCGAAAAAACCAATGTACCCACAAAGAGTAACTGTTTGGTGCGGTTTATGGGCTGGCGGTCGTATTTTTTCCAAAATGAGGTCCGTCAGGCAGTTACTGTAAATGGTGTTCGCTATAGTGAGATGATAACGAACTTTTTATGGCCCGAATCGGAAGATATGGATGTGGACAATATATGGTTTCAACAGGACGGTGCCACTTGCCACATAGCTTACGAAACTTTGGCGCGACAAATTCAATGGCCGTATTATCTCACATGGTGGCGATGTAAATTGGCCGCCAAGATCATGTGATTTGACACCGTTGGACTTCTTTCTTTGGGGTAATTTGAAAGAAAAGGTGTACGTCGATAATTCAGTAACAATTCAAGAGCTAAAGGATGAGATAATTCGACACATTAACGGCATAGAACCTCAATTATGCCTCAGTGTTATCGAAAATTTGGACCATCGGATGGAGGTGTGTCGCGGCGGCCATTTGGCCGAAATTTTGTTCCATACATAATTAAACCATACCAATATTATCATATTAAAAAGAAATGACAATAATTTCCTAAATAATTTGTGTTTTATTCAAAATCAACATCGGCCCTTAAAATTTAACTTCAGAGAAAGTTGTCTATCTTTGTCCATAAAATTATCTATAGCTAACAAGTTGGTTCCCGGTATCATGCTATCTATTCTTTTTTTAGTTTCAATAAAACGAAAAGAATTCAACAAATCTGACTTGCCATTCCATTTTAAACGCTTGCAGTTTCCACTACGGCATGAATTCGCAATTAAACATTTAAAATTTAAAATAACGGGTCCGCCATCTAACGTTTTTTTTTCAACTAGTGCTTTTTTCGTGAATGGTAACACTTATGTCTGATTGGACAGATAATTAGTTTTATCCTTCCGCTGAACGAATATGGTTGTTTGTGTATACGCTTGAAAAACGCTGGGAAATATTGCGACATTACTTTGAAAATCATGGCAGAATGTGTGCGAAAATTGCGTACGGATTTTGGAAGAAGAGAAGCACCGTCAGCTCCGTATGTTCGTTATCTTGTGAAAAAAGTGAAAGAAACTGGCATCCTCATCGATAAACCAAAGCGTGAAAAGCCAAAAACAGTGCGTACACCCGAGAATATTGCACCCGTTTTCGCTTCGCTAAGTGGGCCTGCGATCGACTTAGAGAAGATGCCGATTTTGCCAAAAAAAATCATCTTTTCAGATGAAGCTCATTTTGATCTTGGCGGGTATGTAAACAAACAAAATTGTCGCATTTGGGGCACAGAAAACCCGCACGCATACATTGAAAAGCCGATACACCCAAAACGAGTCACTGTTTGGTGCGGATTTTGGTCCAGAGGCATAATTGGGCCGTTTTTCTTCGAAAATGAGCAAGGAGTGGCCGTTACAGTCAATGGCGATCGTTATCGGGCCATGTTGAACGAATTTTTGTTCACAAAAATTGAAGAGGAGGATATTAGCAAGATTTGGTTTCAACAGGACGGCGCTACGTGCCACACAGCCGAAGCTACACTCGATGTTTTGCGCCCTGTTTTTGAAGATCGCATTATCAGCCGCAGAGCTGATGCCGTTTGCCCACCTCGGAGCTGCGATTTGACACCATTGGACTATTATTTGTGGGGTGCCGTAAAAGATAAGTGTTACGCCGACAAGCCAGAGACAATTGACTCATTAAAGAACAATATTCGTGAAGCCATTGTTGAAATACTGCTGCACACAATCGATAATATGCTTAAAAATTGGACCGATCGTGTAGGCTACTGCATGGCCAGCCGAGGCAGCCATTTGAATGAAATTATTTTCCATTATTAACCGGAAGGATTGTACTTTCAAATAAAAAAAGAAATTTGAGAAAATATTCAGTAGTTTTTTCATAGCATTTTCAAAAAAAAAAGTTATTTTGCGGACCCTTTATTAAAAAATCTCAATCGCAGCCTTGATTCTTTGCGGCATTAACCTTAAATATCCATGCTTATTGAATGGCAATTTTATGTCTGTTCCAGTGTCGGAACGCCACCTACATCCAATTTGTTCGCGCCAGACAACAAAATAAAAAAATTCGTGTATCATCATTGCAATGATCGAAATTATATCACAGCAAAGCAATAGAAAAAAGTATTTATTTACTTTAATACCTAGATGTTTCACCGGAATATCGATTTATCAATCAGAATATAAATAAAACACCTTAAGATTCATGTTATTTCAAATGCAAATAAAACATACCCCAAACCTATAGATAAACAAATGATCATTCAAAAATACGTTTTAAAATTTGAAGGCAAAACAACGTTTGCCGGGTCAGCTAGTATCTTATAATTCTTCATGAAAGGTTGGAACGCTTTATTATTTAAATTTTATTTAATATTAAATAGAATATATTATATTTAAGTACTTACCAATACCATGACGGGGCGGCTGCCTTCTTAATCGGCCAAGGCTTCTGTTTCGTGTGTTTGTGTTTACAGCCTGAGTAAAATTTGATGGGAAAATATTTGGTTGTGTTTTAACAAAAAAAAAATTATGCTCAACAGAAAATAAATAACATGAATCAATTATGGCTGATTCACTATTAAAATTATAATGAAACAACAATTTCGTTTGTATGTTCTAATTCACTTGTGTAAACAATGCAAATATTGATGAGTGCTGAGAATGTTCTGAGAAACCATTTGTTTCACTCAAGCGTATTGCTCTCAACTCTGTATTCAAGAAACTTTCAAAGTGGTATAATATAATTCCGAATCTTTGTAAACAATAATAAACCGTACAATAACGGCGTACAGTTCATTAAATGGAGACTAACGCTTGGCATACTTAATTGCTTATTACGATTATGGTTTGTAGCACCTATTAAACAATATATCGTCGCCCAAAAATTGGGTTGCCGTAAACGCCTTTTTAATGTTTTTTGACAACCTATTGCATGAAAAGCAACCGCTGGGATATTTTTTAATTTTTTGATAAGATATTAATACGGAAATCCTATTTCAAAAACTGTTTTTTTTTTTTACAATTGGTACGCGCTAAAGGGATTATTTATTCCCTTATGGCGTTTGAGCACAGCGCGGACATTAAGGAAATAGAGGAATTGAAAAGAATTGTAATGGAGAGGAAAAAACTGGGTTTGGTTAAGCATTTCACATTCGTGTTGTTCGGTTAAGGAATGAATCTCTATATTTCATAGGCTTTAGGGTGAGTGTAAGGCAGGAGACATTCCTACGATGTTCGAGCGAAACTATGGAGTTCGCTATGGTTGGATCTCCTATACATTTTATCGTACGCTTTTGTATCCTATTTAGTAGGTGCACTGATGTTTTGGCTGCACCTGACCATATGTGGGCGTTGAGCTCAAGTTTGGGGCGTATGTTCGCTTTATATATCGAGGCCAGATTAGAAGGGGTGAAATATTTCTCACATCGATTGAGGAAACCTAGACATTTTCCTGCATTATTGGCGATTTCAAAAATGTGGTCGTTCCAACGAAAGTCGTTACTAACACATATACCGAGCATGGAAAGTTTTTCGGTTTCGACGATGCAAGTGCCGTTCATGGATAGTGGCTGTAAAATTTTGTTTCGCTTGGATGACAGAAGAAGGCATTGCATTTTGGAAGCATTTAATTCCACTCTATTAGATGTACCCCATTAAATTATGCTGTCGAGGTCGGAATTTAATGAACTTAACATATTTTGTCGTTTTTGTTCCACATCCGAAGGTTAAGGGCGTGAATTCGAGAAGGAATATGAAAAGCTGCACTGTCATCAGCGAAAAAATGGATTGGATTAGAAGTTGCAGACAATATGTCATTAATAAAAATGAGAAATAGTGTCGCAGACAAAACGGAGCCTTTAGGGACACCAGCATTTATTTGGTGAGTTGCAGACTTGAAACCGTCAAAAACAACTTGAATTGAACGTTTCGAAAGATAATGTCTAATCCATAGAAGAAGTTTTTCATCGATTCCAAATACACGCATTTACGACAAAAGGGCTTGATGCCAAACCCTGTCAAATGCCATTGAAATATCAACCGCAACAATCATGCTTTCGCTACCATGGTGGATTGATTGGTTCCACTTTGCGGTGAGATATGTCATCAAATCACCAGTAGACCTGTTGCTTCGAAAACCATACTGCCGGTCATTGAGAAGTTTTCGGTTTTCGAGATATTTCATGAGATGACGGTTTATCAGCGTTTCCATTACCTTGGAAATAAGGGACGTAAGTGCAATTGGACGGTAGTTTGAGAGAGAAGATTCGCCATTTTTGGTACAGGCTGGACAAATGCCGTTTTCCTTCTAAACGGAAAGAATACTGATGAGTAGGAAGGATAGAAAAGCTTATGCAGTGGTTTTGCTAGCGTAGAAGAACACCTCTTCAGAAAAATGGGGGATATAGCATCTGGACCAGTGGATTTGTGAATGTCAAGATTTGGTTGGCATTTGAGGAATCCGTTCTCTGATATTTTGTCTGTCCATAACCGACTGTTTTTTTTTTTACGTTGTGAGGAAGTTATCCTGACGACACAACACCCACGAGTAGGCCCAGTTCCAATTTATTCGGACACGTACCACAGACGCAAACAATCAGTGGTGCCAGTATCGCGACATCATCAGGCACCATCAGGCACCCCCGAGAAACAGCCCGTGCTATGATGATGAATGCGTGTACAGGAAAAAGGTGACAGAAGGTGCACACAAGAAAGCGTTACAGTGCAAAATAAGTGCAGCGAGAGAAGAGTATAGAACCAGGAAAAGGGAGGAAAAGAAAACCCTGCGTAGAAGGTAGACGGCTTACACAGCGTCCCAGCTCAAAGAGGTTTTATAAAAAGGCCAAGAACTTGCTGCTGGCTACAAAAACGGAACGCAAGTTCTTCGAGACAGCGAAGGAAACATAGTCACTGAAGCGAAGGGAATAGTAGATGGCTCTGATGGCTTACCAGCGGAGCTTTTTAAATACGGTATAGATGTTTTAGTTGGGAGCATGCACCGAATCATCAATCAAGTATGGGTGGAAGAAAACATGCCCGATGACTGGACTAACAGCTCCATGGCCCCATTTACAAAAAAAAAAGGCGATTCCATGTCTTGCAAGAACTACCGAGGCATATCCCTGCTCAACGTAGCATACAAGATCCTATCTAACGTACTGTGTGAACGTCTAAAACCGTTCTGCAACACACTAATCGGCACGTACCAATGTGGCTTCCGGCCCGGCAGATCGACTATAGACTAAATTTTCACACTAAGGCAAATCTTAGAAAAGACCAACAAATTTCAAGTCGAAACTCACCACGTATTCATCGAGCCTAGGATCGTAGAGGATGGAAGGCTGCAGAGTTTTTCAACGGGTCAGGAGCCCGATAGGTAAGTGTTTTATTGTAACTCAATGGCGCGATGATTAAAACGATGAACTGCCATGTAGAAGGTCTTGGTTCGATTCCCAGCCTTAGCAACACGGAGTCACACGAAGTACACATGCACGCATGAATGCTTGTGATGAAGCTAGGCTACTGAAGAGCCTGTTGCGCAAAAAAAAATGTATTTGTAGGTATTGTCAACGTTTAGTTTGATTCGAAAGTACGCTTAAATCGCGTTATCTTGCATTGAATAGATACATAAGTCAAAACAATACTGAAGAAGCATTTGACGTTTGATGACGTACGTTGTAGGACCATAGGACGTACGTCAAAACAATTCTTAAACAAACATTTGTTTAAATTAACGAACAATATGTAAATCTGATGAATTTGGTGGATATACGTCAAAACCATTCTGTATATCTTTGCAACGAATATAAATAGAGTAAAACGGATAAACGGATTTGGAAAGCGCTACCCTGAAAACAAAGACTACATACTAAACTCAAAAATGGAATTTTGACGTTTACGGTAACCCAATATTAGAGCGATAATATGTACATAATTCAAAATGTTTTTTAAAACAAAAATAAGTCGACTTCAGAACAAGATTTTAAAAAGTAATCAATTAAATAAATAAACATATAAATATATTTAAAATAAATAATTCTATCGCGTGTCATTATAAACTCGAACCGAATCACCAAAAATAATAGAGTTAAACCCCAATACATTCATCAGAACATTCACAGGAATCATCTTTTTTAAAACTATATTTATCACCGTAATTTTACTTTGCTACATCAAAATATTATAAATAAAGAGATATTTATTAAAAATCATTTACCACTACTATTAACCATAAAGTTATGTTCGTAAAAAGCGATTTATATAAATTATGTCAACTAGCTTGTAATAAAAAAAAAATAATATAAACGATTAGCTATTTAGAGCATCGGTATGCTTATTTTGTTTCTGATATTCGTTCGTATTTAATCCACATTCATCAATCTGCATTTACAGAAGAGTAGGGCGCGGGATGGCTGGCTCAAGTGAAAATCACTTTTTAGTTTTATTTGACTTTATGTTTATGTTGTTTTTGTTGGTAAATGGTATTTAATGTAATGATGTTCAGCAAAAAGAAAAATTAACACAAAGAGGTTAAATAATATAAGAATCCAATTTGTTTTTACTTGAAATATTAACTTATATGAATGAAATGGTGACTAATAAAGGAAAGTGAATAAGAGTTTTCCTATTTTTTTTATTGATTTACTTTCTTAGTTATTGCTTGCGAATTGATCAAAATTGTTGCAGTATTTACCATATTTTGGGTAATAAGTCCCTGACTGGTCTCAGCCGCCCCACTCCCGTCTCAAAGGTATACCTAATAGGGGGAAGAGAAAGAAGGTAGATAGCAAAGTTGTAGTTGAAAAAAATGCAAGTAAAAAATATATAAAATAAAAACATATCAACACCCCAAGCAAATTAATAAGAAACACATAAACATTATATATAGTTTAATTTTGATTGGTAACTTAACATTGTAAAAATAGAAAAAAATATCGAAAAAGTTGTGTAGTTTGGTAAACAGAACTCGGGGCTTGCTTTTCCCCAGAATTTTCTCAGAAACCCAAGCGTGAAATTCTTGCACGATTTTACGATCCTAAAGGCATAAATTAATCTCAACAATAAACTTTTTAATTCTATAGAGAAGGCATTTATTTTTATATTTTGCTTTTAAAAATCCTCGATTTGTCCTACGTTTTAACTAGGGACGTAACGATTCCAATTCCGATAAATTACCAACCGATATCAGCCAGTTAAAAGGAGGAGGATGCGACACGCAGTGTGGTATTTTGATCTAAAACGTGGCCGAAAATTTGGTAAACTTTCCCTCCCAGGTAGATAACCAGGCTACCTTTTAGTGAAGTCGACCTATAAATTTATCACCCCCGTTTGCGACACCATCAGTTGCAACTCAGTTGTAAAAAAATCGCTAACAAACTCGTGCTCATTTAATAACTAAGCACTAAGTGTTTTTTTTTGTGTTTTTATAATCCTAAAAGTGATTTTAGTGAAAAAATTTCTTATGGATATCTTCAATCAAGGTATGTACAGTGTTTAAAGCAAACTTTTATTCGTGTATTCAACTTAATTTATTTATATCGATGAGTTTAAATATTCTCTTAAAAAAATTGCACTTTTTTTGTTGTTTTTACCAAACATTAGTGTTTTTGTTTATATGCAATGTCTTGTGTACAAGTCTATCATGTAGAACAATAATAGTTTTCAAAAGCATTCACAAGTTTTCTGATTCCACCTTGTCTCTGACCAGAACATAGCTCCAGGAGTTGGTAAGAGAAAGCTCACAAAGACTCACAAAAACTTGAAGATTTGGAAAAACAAACTTATGGATATTACAAAGTGTCTCCCAGAGAAAGAAGATGAACTGCACAACATTATCCGGGCGTTCAAACCAATTTATAAAGGACGAAGGCAACTCTCCAATAGTACAGAAAAGTCGTTTCTTGGATAAGAACAAAGAGTGCCTTAGCAAAAAAAGTAACATTACCTTTTGGTCTAAAGGTCGCCCAAGCAAGGAATTCGGAAAATCAAGTGTCCGAACAAAGCGTCAAAAAATAGTGGAACTTCGAAAGAGTGTCCATTGATGAATTGACGCACGTGGCTAAGAGAAGTCATAGAGCGGCGGGAAATATTGATTTATCAAAAGTGATGCAGGATGTGACCAAAACTCCAACCAAAGCTATGAAGTTCCGGAAAGCAGCTACGATTGGCAGTAAACGCCTGAAAATGCTTTGAGGATATTCGTAGAATCTTATTTAACTGGTAGTCAAATACGATGTGATTCATCAGGCCAACAAAAATATATATCCGTGCTATACCTACGTGCTATACTATACCAAAAAAAAAAAATTTTAGGCATTTGGTACCTACTTGATGTGAAATGTGCCCAAACATTTTTGTCCAGGTTTTTAACTAAAACACCGCACTGTGCGACGGTAATACGAGAGCTTTTGCTGAGCATTGTCGCCTGTCGGTTTTGTCAGTCTAAGTAGGAAACCGTTGCTAGATTGGCAAAATAAATTTATTAAAAAACAAATCGTTGATTTTTTCAGTGATTTCAGGAGTGCCAAATTGGTTAATACTAAAAGTATTAAAATAAACATCCGCAAGAAGTGGGTGGAATTCAAAATGTTGTGGGGTTATGTAAAGTCGTGAACAAGCGAAATACGATTGAAGCCTTACAGGATAATAAAACACGCGTAATTCGTGGAATACAGGCCGAAATGCTCGAAAAAGTGACGCAAAATTGGATCTTCCCAATGGACCATTTGAAACGGAGCCGCGGACAACATTTACATGAAATTGTCTTTAAAACGTAAATGGCAAAGGCCTATTTATTGATTACAATAAAAATTTTGAATATTTGATGCAATATTTATGTTTTATTCGATTTAAAAAAAACTGCACTTAAAAAATCACCCGTTAGAAGATGAAATTATCTAAATATCTTGTTAAGATTTTTTTCTTCAAACGTCATTTGTTACACATAGGCTATAAAAATACAACATTAGGCGTGTTTTTGTTTTTTGTTTTTTTGGGACGGTGTGAATTGGATTTTATGAAACATAAAAACATCACGATGACGGTGTTTTGATCCGGGTGACCATTCGTATGTGATCATCCCAATGTAGTTAAACCACCATTCACACACTCGATAACTGATGTGGACATGTTGTAATTCGACCACAGTTTCACTTCTACCGCGTGTGAACTCACACTCGATTTTTATACCCTATCCCATAGGTATATTAGTTAGTTTGTAACATTGAGAAATAATTTTGCTAGATATACTTCAAAGTATATGGATCGACTCAGAATCGCTAGCTGAGTCGATTTAGCCATGTCTGTCTATCCGTCTGTATGTCACCGGTTTTTAGGCCTTAAATAATAAGATTTAGTATATAGGATCCCTGTCCGAGGCTACAGAACAAGTTTAAACATTTTTAAAATCTTTTTTTTTTAGAAAAACGTAGTTGTAAGCCAAACCGTAAGGAATTTTGAAAGTGTCTGAACAACATCTTTAGACAATCTCAATACCTATATATCGTACACATTAAGTTTTTTGCCGCGACCTTTTTGGGGGCGTTTTAAGTAAAAAAAAAAAGTTTAAAAATAATCGAAAAATCTTTTGATGCAAAATCATTGGCAATGATAATATAAACATTTTGTCTATGGATCATAG
This sequence comes from Rhingia campestris, assembly GCA_932526625.1. Taxonomy (NCBI): domain Eukaryota; kingdom Metazoa; phylum Arthropoda; class Insecta; order Diptera; family Syrphidae; genus Rhingia; species Rhingia campestris. Next base: position 94,394,897 of record OW052185.1, read on the forward strand.
ATCATTTTAACGAATGATCTATGATCTACTCTAGAGTATATGCCATAGAAAAACGTCGTTTTATGTGGAACCATAAAATATGTTGATCAACTGTGTGAACAGTATGTTGTCACAATGTCATTTTCTAATTTCATCCCCATAACATTTTTAGCCACGCCCACTTTTTGATAAGATGGAATGGGATAGGGTATTCAACGATCCGCACAGCGGAGCAGAAATGTTTCTAGCAATATGGTCGATGTATTTTCATTGATTTTTTCGAATTTCTTCAAACCAGATATTAGCCAGCTCACCTAGATTACCACAGAAACAGTTTTCCAGGTGAATTTTCTTTTGTCGGAGAGAGCTGGACAAGAATATGAATATGAGGTATACTTTCCTCTTCTTCTTTGTCCAACCAGCTTCTACAGAAGTCATTGCTGAAGAGGCCTACTTTTTTGTGTGTAGGCCTAAAGGACAATGTTTTTTAATGACCGATCAAGCAGTTTGAGCGCTTCTGGTTAGTTTGGCCAGAGTTGCCTGGGTATTTGGCACGTTGTGCCGTGTATCCATCTGCGGTGTGCTTTCTTGATTGCATCCAGTTTGATCCGTAATGTACATGTACGTGAGGGGCATACTTAACATATCAACTGGCGGTAGAATACCAAGGGTGGTGCCCTGTCTGGCAAGCTCATCCGCCTTGCAGTTCCTGGAATGCCTGTGTGGCCCGGCACCCAGAAGAGGTGAATGGTGAAATGCTATACCATCTCATTAAGAGATAGTCGGCATTCTTGGGCTGATTTCGATTTGAACGAGATTGCTTCCAGGGATTTGATTGCCGCTTGGCTGTCACTGAAGATGTTAATGTGGATTTACATTCCTGTTCAGCCAGGACAAGGCTTCTTTAATTGCCATGATTTCAGCCTGGAAAACGATACAATGATAGGGAAGGTGAAAGGATATGCTTTTCGGAGAAAACACCTCCACCCGCTCCAGAATCTGTTAAAAATAAAAAGTCAACAAAAACTGTTACTTTATGATATAACACACGAATGACCCCACTAAAGACTGCAAAAGGTTTGAAAATACAAAGTAAAGACCTCTCCTACGATATCCAATTTATGTGGTTAAAATAACTGTGGGCTCTTAGACTGTAACATAAAAACATCCTAGATGTTCAATTAAATACCATTTGGTAGTTTTTTTTTATTATTTGCACGCACTTTATATTTTATAGCACAGTGCGGGCGTTAAGGAAATTAAGGATAAGAAGAAAAAAGGTACCTATGTACATTGATTTTAAATGACTGTAAGCTATAATGGAAAGGAAAAACAGAATAGATTCAACATTCGTGATGTTCGGTTTATTTACAAGTCCTCATATTTCAGCATGCGTAAACTGATTTTCGTAGCGTAGCGAGTATTGCGGCTGAATTTTTGAATGGAAGGAATGCAACTGCCAATTTCATTTGACCATTGGCTGTTAAAGTAGCGATGATAATACAAGGTAACCCTTTTTTTGCCGATCCACAAAAAAAATAAACCCTCTGAACTGCACCAGCTACAGAGGTATTAATCTTCTCAACATCGCTCACATGATGTGAAAGATTTAAACAGTTTACCAACAACCTGATCGACCCTTATCAGTGTGGTTTTAGGCCAGGCTCCTAGAAAAATAACCAAGAAGTTCAAATCGATACCGACAACCTATTTATCTATTTCAAAGCCGCATACGACAGCAGTTATAGAAACGAACTATACAGAGCTATATAGGTAGAAATACCCAAACACGTCCGTCTGTGCGGGATGACGATGGAGAATTCTCGCTGTAGTGGAGCAGCGAGAATTCTCCATCGTCATCCCGCACAGACGGACGTGTTTGGGTATTTCTACCTATATAGCTAGGTCGGAAACGACCTCACCGACAAATTCGATACCAAAACAGGATCTGGACAAGGCGATGCACTATCATGTGATTTCTTTAATTTGATTCTTGAGAGGATTGTGCAAAACTCCCGTGGCAACAACAGAGGCACAATCTTCCAAAAATCGGTGCAACTACTAGCACACGCTGACGATATTGACATCATTGGTTGGACTCAACGGGATGTCATAACAACTCTTGCCAACCGTTATTTCTTCGGGCTAAGAAGGCGAAACCCTCACTGGAACTACTTAGTAGATCCTATATAAGATCCTTATGATCCCAGTCCTGTTCTACGCCGTTTGCGTTGTCGGGCTATGGAGACGAAGATTAAACCACTTTTTGTGTTTCACATAAAATTATGAGATACTATAGAAACAGCAGAGAGACTATTTTGCCGAAGTGGATTTGTTCAAAGCCCATATCAACCACAATACTTTTCTTCATTTCTGGGAAATGTCGGACCTTTTATTTATTTATTTTTTTCTAAAATGAATAACACTAGAAAGAAGAGAGTTTAGCAGCCTCCCAGGAGATCGAAGAATCGCGTGCATAAACACATCAGGAGGTTTTATAAAAAAAGCCAAGCAACTTTCTGCTAGCTGCAAAACCGGAACGCAGGCTCTTCGAGACAGCGAAGGAAACCTAGTCACCGAAGCGCAGGGATGTGTTTAAGCAGCATTTCCAACAACTGCTAAATGGGCATTGTGTAGAGTGAGTGATAGGGCAAGAAGAGAACCCAAATCCAGTCAATGAAGAACTAGTTCCACCACCTAGTATAAAAGAAGTTGGCCTAGCTATAAAAAAAACTTAAGAACAACAAGGCCGAAGGTTCTGATGGCTTACCGGCGGAGCTTTTTAAATACGGTGGTGATGTTTTGGGTTGAAGAAAACATGCCCGATGATTGGAATATCAGCTCGATATGCCCCATATACAAAAAGGTGATCCTATGTCTTGCAAGAACTATCGATGCATTTCCCTGCTAAATGTCGCATAAAAGACCCTATCCAACGTACTGTGGGAACGTGTAAAACTGTTCTGCAACACCCTAATCGGCACGTACCCGTGTGGCTTCCGGCCCGGCAGATCGACTATAGACCAAATTTTTACGCTGAGGCAAATCCTGGAAAAGACCAACGAATTTCAAGTCGAAACTCACCACCTATTCATCGGCTTCAAAGCCGCGTATGACAGCATACATCGTCAGGAGCTGTATATGGCGATGGCCGAATTCGAAATCCCGGCAAAGCTGATTCAGCTGTGTCGCGTGACGCTGGAAAACACGTTTCTCCGAACTGTTCCTCCGAACTGTTCCAAACATGCACCGGATTTCGGCAAGGAGACGAGCTATCATGTGACTTCTTCAATCTCGTACTGGAGCAGATAGTGCACAGGGCAGGTGTTAACACGGAAGACACTATTTTCAACAGATATTGACATCATCGGTCGCTCCCAACATGCCGTGATAAAAGCGTTCACGGAGATTGAACTAAATGAGGACAAGACTAAGTACATGCTATCAACAAACAAACAAGCATCTGTCCACCGCCTAGGACAAAGCGTCAATATTGATAGCAGCAGCAATTTCGAGGTAGTTAAGGAGTTTACCTACCTAGGAGTTAACATAAACTCCACGAATGACACCCTAGTGGAGATCCGTCGAAGAATTACCCTAGGAAACCGTTGCTACTTCGGTTTGGCGAAACAACTGGGTTCAAAACTCCTAACTCGAAGGAAGAAATGTGTGCTCTACAAAACCCTTTTCCTGCCAGTTCTGCTTTATGGTGCCGAGTGCTGGACGATAAGCAAGAAGGGAGAGCTGATACTGGACTCCTCCGAAAGAAATAAACTTCGGCGGATTTTTGGTCCTTTGCACGAGGAAGGCGAATGGAGGAGAAGATACAACCACGAACTCTATAAGGTGTACCAAGATGTGGATGTAGTCCAAAAAGCCAAAACACATCGACTATATTGGCTCGGCCACATCGAGCGAATGGACAATAATGCTCCAGCTAAGAGGATCTTCGAATCCCAGCCCACAGGTTCGAGAAGGCGAGGAAGACCGAACCTCCGTTTCAAAGACCAAATCAACGCGGATGCCAGAGCGCTTGGTCTAGACAACTGGAAGCAGCGAGCCAGGGATCGTAGAGGATGGAAGGCTGCAGTGTCTCAGGCAGAGACTCTTCACGGGTCGGGAGCACAATGAGGTAAGGTAAGGTGAATAACACTAAAAAAAACGAAATTTATATTTCCCTTTAATGAAGCAAGAATGTGGTCTGAGCAAGTTGTTACTAATCATCGGATTCACAAACTTGCACTTGGGAGTTGAATTTATTGTTTGATTTGATTTCTTCCTCGCCTGTAACGAGAAATGCTTTTTGTATACATTCAAGGTATCACTTGCCTTGCTTAATCTATCTATTTCCCTTTTCATTGCGAAATGTCCTATTTGGAAAAGCAAGGCGAGTACCAGTCAGCAAGGTAAAACCATATCACTCAGCTCAGTTAAACACTAAACATACAGCACAATATTTACTACATTATGATTCATAAATATCTACAAGATACACAACAATCTAAAGTGACATCAACGACCATCAATACACGGAACAATCAAAAGCATCCACTTATTAAAAAATGAATTCCATATCATACCTTCTTGACGCTTCGTGTAGTCGAAAATCCATCGCCCCGTCGGTAGTTATCCCCCTAAAGGTGTCATATAAAAACCCATATCAATATAAGTAAAATGTGGAATAGATTTTAAGAAATTTCGATTTTCTCCACTCACTTGATGCGATCTAAGGGTACCGAAGTTATCACGACCACGATATGTTTCTCGAGTATTATAACCATCTGGCTGGAACTGAAAAAGCGTCTCCGAGTTAGCTCCATGATGATGCATAGGCTTTCGCAGTGTATTTTTCGGCGAATGTTGAATTTTATTCTGACTAGGTGCCTGAGGTAGAAGAACGGGTTCTGCGTATGTGACCTCTTCTACTTGAGGAAGAAGTTTTGGTTCGGCTTGTATTCTATAAATAATGAAATTTTTTTTTTGTATTTTTAAATTTACTTTAAGTTAAATAATTTAAGAAAATACAAAATAAACTTATGTTGTACCTGTTTACATTCTGGCGCTGTTCAAAATATTCATACTCGGTATCAGGATAGGGAAGATTGTCATCTTCATCCTTATGACAACGTCGACCGCAAAAATAGCCTGTAAAGAATCCCACTAATAGGGAGAATATTGACCCAGCTAGGACGGCCATAACGAGAGTTTCAACGGTGTATTGCGCATTGATAATATCTGCTGAAATTTGTGGACCTTTAGTTTTGTTTTGTTGTTGGCGCACAATGCACAACCAAAAACGACAAATTTGATAAAAAAAAGAAAAAAAATATATACACATCAATTTTACAACACTCTAAACATTTACCTTACAAAATAGAAATTAAAAACAAATAATGAAACAAAAAATAATAATAATTGCCATTTATTTTGGTTTTTATAACAGAAAAACAGTGGTTATTATGCAAAAACGAATATGTAAATATTAGATGCACATGCGGAATTTGTTTTCGTTTAAAAAAGCACAACATGTTTTTTTAAGCACTAAACAAAAACAAATTTTGACCTTTTGTATGTCTGAAGGATCAAACATTGGTTTATATATTTATATGTAAATTTCCATAAACTTCAGTTTTTGATTAATGACGTAACATTCCTTTGATATTTACAAAACTTTTTATACCGATTTGGTGGATTCAAAACTGTACAGCAAATTTTTATCTAAAATACTGAAATGTGGATACTGGGGCCGAATTCCACACGCGTGAGTTTTCTGCCAGTGTACATACTTCACGAAATTCACATTCACTACCTGTATACACCCAGAGCAGTTTGTGCGATTCCGCAACATGCTGTGAGTTTGAGTGTGCTAAATGAGTGAACTCGACGAATAAATCGATTCCTAAACCAAAATCGATTTTTACTTCACGGTTGAAACCAAGCACTTCGGTTGACGATGTCATAAATCACTTGGTATTAACAAATCTTGTTCCCAGAGTGCCCTCAATTAAATGTACCAAAATCAGTAGATAAGCCTGACAGCTTTGTTTCATCATTTAGAATACTTGTCCCTGCTCGTCTCTTTGAAACGGTATGCAACATTTACGCATGGCCTTCTAACACTATTGTTAATGAATTCAAGCCCCGTATAATGAACCGCAAAGAAAATAGTCCTTCTTCAAAAAAAACTACGTAGACTGCCCCTCTACTACCAAAATGTAAGAGGGCTCCGCACAAAAACAAATCACAAGCATTTCTCATGACATTATTTCCTTAACTGAAACATGGCTTTACTCCAGTATAACTTGCACGGAACTCTTTAATCACGAGTTCTCAGTATATAGGAATGATCGTCATGAAAATGACTTAAAAGCGCTTAACATTGAAATAATCTGTGTTAAGATAACTCTTGAAAAAAAATATCTTACGTTGTAAACGCGTACATTCCTTCTTATCGTCTTTCCACTTTGTATTCTGAGCTATCAAAGGCCTTAGAATACATCTTTGACTTATCTTGTTGTGACAGCACTATTTTTTGCTGGGCGATTTTACTTGCCACACATAGACTGGGTGCCTTCCGAGGGAGAACCTCATTTTATACCATCTAAAGTCCCTGCACCATCAGGGTCGGAAACGACCTCACCGACACATTCGATACCAAAAAAGGATTTAGGCAAGGCGATGCGCTGTCATGTGACTTTTTCAATTTGATTCTTGAGGGGATTGTGCAAAACTCCCGAGCCAACACCAGAGGCACAATTTTCCAAAAATCGGTGCAACTACTAGCATACGCCGACGATATTGACATCATTGGTAGGACTCAACGTGATGTCATAGCCACGTTTACAAATACAAATTTTTGGCACAACAGACTCGTTAGTACCCAAGGCCTAGCTTTCTCACAGCCATTCATACTTCTTGCACGATTGCGGGACCTCCTGTTTTATGCCGAATCCGAACGGCTAAGTTGAGATAAGCTTTTCTTGACAATTGATACCACCCGGATGATTTGTCAGATCATCACGAGAGGAGGGTCAGTGAAAAATCATTTAGATGTTGCTACGGCTGGGAATCGAACCCAGACCTTCTGCGCCGCAGTTCATCACACTAACCATCGCGCCACTGAGCCAGTCATAGCCACGTTGGCTAGTATAGAAAAGGAACATGCAACAATAGGATAAGCAATAAATGAGGGCAATACCATGTATATGCTGTCAACACGAAATGACACACAACATCGACGAATTGGACAGAACGTCACCATTGAAATATATAACTTTAACGTAGAACGGGACTTAGCTTATGACGGCTTAACTATTGATTCTGGCAACAACATCCCATGAGAGAGTTACTTTTGCAACCGGATACAACAATCTTTGGTCGATTTGAGCGAAAAATCTTCTTCTTCTTTTTTGAAGTGAAACTTCTTTTGGGACGGTGTGAGTTTGATTATATGAAACATAAAAACATAACGATGACGGTGTTTGGATCCGATTCCTAATCCATGTACTAACCACAACCGACGCTGCTTGTTTGTTTGAAGTGAAACTTATTTTTGGACGGCTGTTGTTGTGGCTGATCGTGTGTAAAGAACGGATGTATGGAATTGTATCTCAGGCAACACGTACGGTGGATGTAAAAATGGGAATGTTTCTTGTTGGCATGTTGGTTGGAGGAAGAACGTTGGTGCACGATTGGACGATAAGCTGCATGATGAAGATAAAAATTGGTATGTGGTCTGATTCGGGTGGGATAACGTATTTAGATATGATGTATGAGTTGTATAACGATACTTTTGACTAAGATTAAGAGAGAGCGAGAAAGAGAAAGAGAGAGAGAGAGAGAGGGGGGGGGGAGAGAGAAATTAAGAAGAGTACAGGGTTCTATCATACCAAATCAACATTTCTCATATAACACGATAACTCATGTGGTAATTCGACCCCAATTTCACCTCTACCGCGTGTGAATTCGCACTCGATTTTTTTTTTTTTAACAAAACACAAAAAAAAATCAATGGAACCAAGGCAAATATTTATGTAGGGTTTTAGCATGGTTGGGTGCTGTAGAACGAGGGTAGACTCTGATTGGCGTTAACTTGGCAATGCCCAGTGTTGCAACTCTGACTACACATCATATGTGCTTATCTTTACCTCCAAGTGGTAACCATCGGGTACTGGTCTTATCCAACCGGATTTGACTTGCTAAACGATAAGTGCGAGTGTTGATAACACGACGAAAAACAGCAACACTATAAACACCCTGGTGAGAATGGCACGGATGAATACCCGGCCTGCTGTCCCAGGCGAACCTAGATGAGCTGCTCTGACATATTCGGACAACAGGTTGTCTAGGAATTTCAAGGGTTAGTCAGGCCCCTTGAACAGAGATGGTGGCGGATGAACCGAAAGGCCAACGGCAGCGCTCAATCCCGTAGTGGATACTGATGGCCCCGTGTCCTAGGGGTATCTAATAAATTGCAACTGGTGCTCCAGGTTGGGGTTAACAGCTTTGGGTTAACTACCCATCCATGGAAAAAAAAACATTGCTACGAAGCAACCAATAGCCTCGGAAAGGACGGATTTTATTGTTGACGACCCTGCTAAACGAAAAAAGGACAACGACGTTCGTATCTGCACCTGGAATGTGAGAACATTAAACAGGAGAGGTGCAGGTGAACAACTAGCGGAAGCCCTAAACTGCTACAAAGCAGACATTACTGCCATCCAGGAAATACGATGGGATGGGCCGGGCAAAAAGAGGATGAAAAACTGTGACATATACTACGGACCGTGTTATAGTGAGCAGAAACAGCGACTATTCGGATGCGGATTTGTTATAAGTGCCAGACTTAGGCAAGAAGTCTTATGTTTCCAAGACATTAGCGAACGCATAGTAACAATCCGCATCAAGGCCAAATTCGCCAACATAAGCCTTATATGCGCTCACGCTCCGACGGAAGAAAAAGATGATATAGCTAAGGATTGCTTCTACGAGCTCCTCGACAAAACCTATGAGCGACTACCGAAGTACGATGTTAAAATCGTGCTGGGAGATTTTAACGCAAAGGTAGGAAGAGAAGACATCTTTAGAAGTATTGTCGGAAAACATAGCCTACACGACAACACGTCTGGTAACGGACTTAGGCTAATTGATTTCGCTACGGAACGAAATGCCACTATAGCCAGCACACGGTTTCCTCACCTCGATATCCATAAGGGGACATGGCGGTCTCCAGATCAACGAACGGTCAACCAAATTGATCACATTGCGATAGATAAGAGGCACGCATCCAGTATTTTGGATGTCCGAACATTCCGAGGAGCTAACATCGACTCGGATCACTACCTTGTAGCAGCCAAGGTGAGAATGCGGATATCCACCACGCCACAACAATCCAGAAATACTGTGAAAAAATTTAATGTCGGAAGACTGCAATCGCAAGAGACCGCCAAGACCTTCGCACAACGCGTATCCCTTAACCTCTCGATTAACACCATACCACCAGCATCGAATGTCGAAGAGCAATGGCAACGATGCCAACAGGCCATTAGATCAGCCGCAACTGATGTGCTAGGTTTCTCGCGCCCACCAGCAAGAAACCCCTGGTTTGATGAGGAATGCCGACAGATGCTCGCAGCCAAGAACGAGGCCTACAAGGCTAAGCTGCAGGTGAAGACGAGAGCTGCCATTGAGCTCTACAGGCAAAGAAGAAGGGAAGAACATCGGCTTTTCAGCAAGAAGAAAAAAGAGCAAGAAAAGCGCGCGATCGAGGATATAGAGAGGTGCCACTCCAGGAACGATGTTCGCAAGTTTTACCAAAGTGTAAAACGTCAAAGCCAAGGATACAAGGCTCGAACAGAATCCTGTCGAGATGAACAAGAAAATATCGTAGTTGAGACACAGCATCGTTTCCCCGATAATCAAAAAAAGAGACCCTCTGAACTGCGCCAAATTCAGAGGCATAAGTCTTCTCAACATCGGATAAAAGATCCTATCTGTCGTCATAAGTGAACGCCTGAAACCGTTTACCAACAACCTGATCGGCCCCTATCAGTGTGGTTTAAGGCCAGGAAAGTCCACAACTGATCAAATCTTCCAGGAAGATCAATGAAAAAACCCAAGAAATCAAAATCGATATCTACCACCTTTTCATCAATTTCAAAATCACATACGACTGCATTTATATAGACGAACTATACAGACCCATGTCTAGTTTTGGTATACCGCCCAAACTCGTCCGTTTGTGTAGGATGACGATGGAGAATTCTCGCTCCTACATCAGGATCGAAAACGACCTCACCGACACATTCGATACCAAAAAAGGATTTAGGCAAGGCGATGCGCTGTCATGTGACTTCTTCAATTTGATTCTTGAGAGGATTGTGCAAAACTCCCGAGCCAACACCAGAGCCACAAATACTAGCATACGCCGACGATATTCACATCATTGGTAGGGTTCAACGTGATGTCATAGCCACGTTTGCTAGTATAGAAAAGGAAGCGGCAAAAATGTTTGTCGTTCCACCAAAATGAAACGGAATTTCCCCACGATTCCTAACCAGCTATGCAGGTAAAATTTAAATTTCATCATGTGTTGTGTTCCAATGAAGTTGTTCAATGATAGCTATAACTGGATCCCCAAATCGCATGATCTTGGTTGCCAGCTTGCTTCGCCATGGCATACACTTTGTGGCACATAGCGGCATCTTGTTAAAATTATGTTTCCTGGTATTCATATCATCTAGTTTTGGGCTCAAGTTAGAAATCATCGATCGATAGAGCTTGTCATTGACTGTTATTATCAGTTTCGTTTTGAATGTAGAACCCAACCAGACCAAAATCCACGCCAAACAGTACTCTCTCGGGATGCATTTTCTGGTTCTGGTATATCTTGGTATTGTTTTATTATTTGTTGACCCTCGTTTGGCCACAAAACGTGGAACATTCGACTCAACAAACTTTCGTGTCAAGAATGCAAATTATGTAATTCGACAAAATTAGTTTATTCGCACAACTGAGCCTCATCACTGAACAAAATTTTTCGGTAAATAAAAGGTCACAACCCGGGAAAATTTCCCCACAATTTTAGAAAATGTTTGTGTTTGATCGTTAAGTGGACAGACGGACGGAATACCCAGACTAATGATGTGCCAAACTGAAATTTTCTCAACTCGAGTTAACACGAGTTGGAATTTAAGTAATCCGAACTGTAACCCGAGTTCTCCTGTACATTATTTAATATGTGCCATCAAGGTACTTGTATTTCCCGAAATATTATACGAAAAAGAGATTACCCAATACAGTGGAAAACAACTGAATCGAACAACTAAACATTTCCAACTGCTAACGCCATCATCAATCACATGAGAAGATAAAACGTAAACAAACACAATATCCAACAAATAGCTACCGGTTGGCACCAACCCTAAGCATATCAGCATCAGTCCGAGTTGGAAAATGCAAACCGAATTAGTCAAATCGGTTTGGGTATACACAGGAAAGACGAATCTCAACTCGAGTTGATTTTCATTCATACACAAAACCAAACCGAGTTGTGATGTGATTCAATCAATACATGCATGTTGGGTTCGTTTTTTTGTTTGTCTTCGTGTAGTAGTTGACTGACTCGGGCACTGGCGCCTGCCGCTGTTCATATGAAACCAAATTATGTGTCCACTCGTGTAATACACGTTTAATCGGTTTCGCCAACTCGGGTTGGAGTAAAGTCCAATTCGCGTTAAGTGTAACTCGGGTTCACACATCACTATGCCAGACCCACTTTTTCGGAATTCTCTATATTTGAATTAAATCTCGATCAGGAGTAAGTAAAAACTATTTAAAAAAAAACGGCAAACATTATATAAAATAATAAAGACAATGTGTTGACTGTGCTTCATCATTCACCGTGTGTGTATCGACCCAAAAACTGTGCTTTACGAATTTTAACTATCTACCAAGTGCATAATCCATTAATGACAAAATTCAAATAATATCTGATAGGATGTAAAAGGAACTTTACCTTCAAAGTCTTTATCCTGCATGATGTTGATAATTTCTTGATCCTTCCCAGCACGTCGAGAATCCAATAAATCCATATCGTCCCTGTAACCCTTTTGCTCTCCGACGTTTGCATCCTTCGAGGAGATTTTGCCTGTAGAAAATATATTTTACAAACAAATTAATGTTTTTTTTTTTTTTTTTTTTCAATTTGAGATTAGAATAGAGGTTATCAGTTTCGTCTTAATACACACCTGATGGACATGCCGCATGCTGCCCTGTGGCAACGTTTTGATAAAAGTAATTCTCTTCCAGCCATCTGGGTGCACCATGAGAACGACATTTGCCAGCAATTTTGTCCCATGCACAGTACGGATCCTGCAGCGCAACACACTCACTAAAGAATAAAATAAATTCGGGTTCAAGGATTAGGTCATTTAAAAAAAATGCTTCGGGTTCTATTTGTAGTATAATACGCCAATGATTAATTTTTACCTGCAGCTGGTGATTTTATCGTTGTTACAACGATGCAATTTTATTGCTAAAACTTGGCTGTCTGTGACAATTATCAGTTTTCCGTCATCATAGCTTCCTTCTTTAGCTTGATCTTGAAATAAGAAAAATCATACATTTTGTATTTATTGTATTGCATGTAAAACAATATATAGGAATCTAGATACATATATATATATTGAAATGAATGCCTGTTACCCATTGTCCGCCATCACTTGAGAACGGCTTTATCCAATCATTCATTTTTTTTTTCAATTTTCTAATACTTTGTAAAACATAAGCCTAATATGTGCACACGCCCTAACCGACGAGGCTAAAGATCCCATCAAGGAGGAGTTTTATAAACTCCTAGATGGAGCCTACGGAGCCAGTCCGAAGTAGGATGTAAAAGTTGTAATGGTAAAGTCGGAAAGGAAAACATCTTTGGCAGAATCCACGAAACGACAACAGGCAACGGCTACCGACTAACCGATTTTGCAGCAGCTTGTAATACGGTGATAAGTAGCACTAGGTTCCCAAGGCTAAGGATCCACACAGCAACCTGGCGCTTTTCAGACGGTCGAACCGCCAACCATGTGCTAATCGATGCGAGACACGCATCCAACATCCTCGACGTGCACGAATTCCGAGGGGCAAACGTCGACTCTGACCATTTTTCTGTCGCGGCTAAATTCAGAGCTCGACTGTCCAACGAGAAGAAGCTGCGAACTGCCCAGAAGAAGAAATTCGACGTCGGACGCCTTAGCCCACCTGGAGTAGCCAGAGCCTACAGCGAGCACCTGAGTATGAAACTCTCCTCTGTCCACTCACCTACCACAGATGCCAACAATCAGTGGTGCCAGTATCACGACATCGCAAGGAGGTAGCCGAAACCACTGTAAGGTACCAGCCACCCCCGAGAAGGAGCCCGTGGTATGATGATGAATGCGTGTACAGGAAAAAGGTGAAAGAAGATGCACACAAGAAAGCGCTGCAGCGCAAAACAAGGGCAGCGAGAGAAGAGTATCGAGACAGGAGAAGGGAGAAAAGAAGGCTTATGCTCAAAGAGATCGAAGAGTCACGCGATCCTAACAACACCCGGAGGTTTTATAAAAGGCCAAGCAATTGGCTGCTGTCTACAAAATTGGAACGCAGGCTCTTCGAGACAGCAAAGGAAACCTAGTCACCGAAGCGCAGGGACCAGTAGATGTGTTTAAGCAGCATTTCCAGCAGCTCCTTAATGTGCATCATGCAAGCAGAGAACTCACGTGGAATCAATGAAGAACAAGTTCAACCACCTAGTATAGAAGAAGTGGGCCTAGCTATAAAAAAAGCTAAAGAACAACAAGGCCGCAGGCTCTGATGGCTTACCAGCGTAGCTTTTTAAATACGGTGGTGATGTTTTGGTAGGGATCATGCACAGAATAATCAACCAAGTTTGGGTGGAAGAAAACATGCCCGATGACTGGACTATCAGCTTCATATGCCCCATCTACAAAAAAGGCGATCCTATGTCTTGCAAGAATTAGACATATCCCTGATTAATGTCGCATACAAGATCCTATCCAAAGTACTGTGTGAACGGCACGTACCAGTGTGGCTTCCGGCCCGGCAAATCGACTATAGAGCAAATTTTCACACTGAGGCAAATCCTAGAAAAGACCATCGAATTTCAAACCGAATCTCACCACCTATTCATCGACTTTAAAGCCGCGTATGATAGCATACATCGTCAGTAGCTCTATATAGCGATGGCCGAATTCGGAATCCCGGCAAAACTAATTTAGCTGTGTCGCGTGACGCTGGAAAACAAGCGATGCAACGTGCAGTTTGTAGCTCCTCCGAACTGTTCCAAACTTGCACCGGATTTCGGCAAGGAGACGCGCTATCATATGACTTAAAAAACAGAGTTTGGTAGAGCATCCTACAATCGTGTTGTTCGGTTTTTGTACGAATCTCTATACTTCAGCGTTCGTCCGAAGATAGGCCTGAGGGTAAAATGATTTACATTCATAGCGTAACGGGTATTGGGTCCGAATTGTTGAATGGGAGGAATGCAACTGTCTATTTCATTTGAGCATTGGTTGTTAAAATGGAGATAAAACAAGGTAAGGCAGGAGATATTTGGACGATGTTCGAGCGAAACTAAAGAGTTCGCTTTTCTTATGTCTCCTATAATTTTTTTCGTACGCGTCTAAATCCTATTTGGAGGTGCAATGTTGTTTTTGATGCACCTGACCAGACGTGGGCGTTGAACTGAAGTTTGGGGCGTATAAACGCTTTATGGCCCAGATCAGAAGGGTTAAAATATTTCTTACATCGATTAAGGAAACTTAGACATTTAGCTGCGTTTTCAGCGATATGGAATATGTGGCTGTTCCACGTAAGTCGTTACTAATACACATTACCTAGCATGGAAAGCTTTTCGGTTTCTTCAACGTATGTGCCATTCATGGATAATGGCTCAAGATTTTGGTTTCGTGCTAATGACAGAAGACATCATTGTGTTTTGGAAGCATTGAATCCTACTCTGTTGGATTATCCCCATTTGATAATGCTGTCAGGTCGGAATTCAATGAGCTTAACATATTTTGTCGATTAGAGTCCCCGGTCGAAGATGAGGGACGTGGACCTGAAAACGAATATGAGAAGCTGAGAGTACAGCGAAGGAATGAATTGAATAGTTGCAGACAGTGGATCATTTATAAAAAAGAGGAAGGGAGTCGGAGACAAAACTGAGCCTTGAGGGACACCAGCAATTACTTGGTGAGTTGCAGACTTGAAACCGTCCAAAACAACTTGAATTGAACATTTCGAAAGATAGTTTTGTGTGAATGCTTTCTAAAAGTTAACAAAATTACTGTAACACAAAATTTTATGTATATCACTTACCATATTGCATTGTTCTAACAATTTCCAAATTTCGAATCGGCTCGCTCTTTGTCAAAACATCGATTTCCTCAATCACCACAGAAGAGACTTTTTTATTCGAATCCGCAGACTCTGCATTAACCGACTTAATAATTTTCCCATGATCTTGAGATGAAATAGAATAAAAAAAATTGTTAATGGTTTCTGGTTTTTTAAAGGAAATCAGAGTTTAAGACTCATGAACTCACCCGTTCCAACAAATATCACATCGTATGTCTTTCCTCCAGGAGTTTTAATCTGAGCATCCACAGCAATTTGCGTGAAACGGTAGCTAATCAGAACAAAAAATTACAGAATCAATGAAGAACAGATTAAAATTGGCCGAATTGTCACCGAAATAGTAGACTACACAATGACTTGCATGACTACACAATGACAATTTCTTGCAAATCCATTGTGTAGGTATTTACTACCTTACTTGGGCAAAGGAAATACTTACATATTACTCGTCCTGACCAAAATTGGCTGACCAAAGAATGCTGGTACATTCTCATCCATAAGCGAATGTGTTTTGATAAAATTCAACGTCAAGTCTGGAAGGGTTCGTGAATCATTATGACATGATCCTGGACGAGGATCCGGAACCTTTGAAACATAAAAATGAACACACATTATAATAGGATTAGCCTTTGAATTATGATTGGAATTCGTATGTTATTGGTTGCAGGAGATACCACAATAATAAAATAAAAAGCTTAACAATGTTCGTACTTACCTTTGCACTGTTAACGGGAAGCCAATTAGAATTGATGCCACTTTGTTCCTTAAAATTGCCCTCAAAAGTGTCTGCAATGTCCTGGTAAATGTGAAATAAATTAACAGAAGTAAGAAAATATTTTATAAAAATCGGATTCATAAGAGATCTGTATGATAGGGATAGTTGCCATATTGTCGAAATTTGGATCGAGGTAGATGAATCAAATATGACCCTGATATCTTTAAATTCTTCCATACGCTGGCTGAAGGCAGTCATATAATTCCGTGCATTCATACGGAATATTTTAAACGTTTTACATTTAGAGATGATAAGCTTCATAGAGTTATGATTACACCATGTCGAAAAACTATTTATATGAGAACTAAGCCGGCTACAGACGAGAATATAATTTTAAATCGTTCGCGAATGTTAAAACATTAAAAAAGTAAAAATATCGTGAAGGTTAAAACAAAAGAAAAAGCAATCAGCCTAAATGGCTACTTTGCGGGACACCGGATGTAGAAGTATAACCATCAATTTTGGAATTCTATGTTCTTACGCTCCTCCGTATTTCACGGCATCGTTTTTGTAGATGAACCGAATAATCTCGGCATCATCTCATTCCGACGTCACCCTTTTCCTGCCCTCCTACTTTTATTTTTCATATTCTTTAAAATTTCATTATAAACCATTTATCTGGTTCACTCCTTTTTTGTAAGTTCTGTGGCCAAAACATCTGTTTGGGTCTCTGTCATACCGGCAGGTCTTTTTTAAATAGAAAGTTGAATAGTTTTTTTCGTACAACTTTTCTCACGCATAAACATCATGAAACTGATCAAACTAAATATCGTGCAAATAGCAATAAAAACTCCATATAAAAAGTTTGAAGAAAATCGGACAAGTGCGTATGAACAGGCAGACGGACAGACAGATTCTCACTCACCACTTATTTGTATTCTTCTTTTATTAAAACGAATCAAGATCGATTTAATGAAAACAATACCTTTCTCTTATCGTACCATATCGTACATTCCACTAAAACAAAATCGAATATTCGTTAAAAAAAAATTCCGGCACTCCAAAGCCATTGGTTATGCAGATTTGTGGTGTGTTGTCTGTACACCGTTTTCAACGATAGTGATTCACTTGTTTAGTGAACAAAATTGACTGAATTTGTGTACAAAATATGTGGTTTTAGATGAGCGTTCACAATTTTGTGGTAAATTTGTGAATTAATGTCTCAATACTACATGATGCAATTATTTTTTGCTCGAAGAATAAACAATATTTATTGTTGCATACTTGAAAAACTAAAAAAAAATGTATTTAAATTACCTGCAACGAAAATGCACACACAGCTGATCCCGGTATTGAATTAATTGGTGTGTTGAATACTCCATATATGAGTTTAGAGCTGGAATGTCCATAATGTCCCTCCACAAGATTACTCGCTGACTCTATAGAAAAAAATAATAAAACATAAATGTGTTCTAATTAAAACGAAAATAATGATTGTTAACATTGGGCTAATGGGGTAAAAGTCTTGAGCTGTCAGACTTATAAAATCATAAACGGATGAAGCAACGTCGCTCGTCCATAAATTAGTGGTGACAATTATGTGGGAAGTTCTTGCAATAGATCTTTTATTTGTTTTTTTTTTTTTTTGTACAGACGGCAGTACATGTCTGGAATAACATTTTCCAAAATATAGGCACGAGAAACTATTTTGTATTTTGGGCACACGCACAACTTTTAAACAGTGCGCACCGAAGAAACAATTGCCGCTGTAGAGCAAAGTGTTGAAGATGACCCGAATGAATCGATTCGCCACCGTGCACAGCAATTAGAGCTTTGTCCATCAATTTTATGGAAGATTTTGCGCAAAAATCTTGGCTTGCGACCTTACAAGATCCAGCTTGTGCAAGAATTAAAGCCGCGAAACTATGCAATGCGTAGTGATTTTGGTGTATGGGCCGAAAATGAGATTAATCTCGATGCTGATTTTCATCGCAAAAATTTGTTCAGTGATGAGGCTCATTTTTGGTTGAATGGCTACGTCAACAAGCAAAATTGCCGCATTTGGAGTGAAGAGAATCCACATGAGACCCTTGAGACGCTATTAAATCCACAAAAACTGACTGTTTGGTATGCTCTATGGGCTGGTGGAGTAATTGGGCCATACTTCTTCCGAAATGATGCTGGAGAGTCAGTTACCGATAATGGAGACCGGTATAGAGCCATGATAACCGTTAACTTTGTTCCCGAATTGGATGGCATGAATGTGGATGAGATGTGGTTCGAACAAGACGGCGCTACATGCCACACAGCACACGTCACAATCGATTTATTGAAGGAAACATTCGATGAGCGCATAATTTCAAGGATTGGACCTATCAATTGGCATCGAAGATCGTGAGATTTGACACCATTGGATTTTTTTCTTTGGGGATATATGAAGTCGCTCGTCCCTAACAAACCAGAAACGTTAGGGGACTTGGAAGCCAATATTCGTAGCGTTATTGCTGACATACGGCCCCAAATGCTCGAAATATTTAAACATTCATGGCATAAAATTATCCTTCCAATAAAGCCAAATTGATGGACATTAAAACGATTTTCTTGTGTTTTATTTCAATTCGAAGTTGTATACCTCTAAAATAACACCCTTTACCTTCGCGCGTTTTTTAACTGTTCGTCAAGGTGCGAGTAAGAGTGAGATCCTCAGCAAAAACTATCGTGCTGCCGTCGCGGTCCGCTTTTCAAACTGATATCGGCTGGTAAATAATCGGCGACGAATCGGTGCCAAGCCGGTATATCGGTATCGAAACCGAAATCGTAACATCTCTAATAAACGATATTTATACCCTATCTCAAAAAACTATTGCTGCTGTTCGCGATAATGTGGTTGAAGAGCCGTCCACCTCAACTCGTCGTCGTGACCAACAATTGCACCTCTCACGCTCGTCGTTGATGAACATTATGCATAAATATATATTCTGTTTCCTTTTTTATTACAAGACACATTTGAGCTTACTGTTTAAAAAATGGATTGTTTAGCTCAAAAATGCGTAGAACCAAAAAAATCCACTAATGCCATTTTTGCCTGTTACGGCCCCCCGTGTGGAAACATGTTTCACGCAAAGTGTGTTGGCTCTTCCAATGCATTTATGGATAAAATAAATGCAACTGAGGGCTCAGTGGCGCGATGGTTAGTGCGATGAACTGCCGCGCAGGAGGTCTGGGTTCGATACCCAGCCGTAGCAACACCTAAATGATTTTTCACTGGCCCTCCTCTCGTGATGATCTGACAAATCATCCGAGTAGTATCAATTGTCAAGAATAGCTTATCTCAACTTAGCCGTTCGGAGTCGGCATAAACAGGAGGTCCCGCCATCGTGCAAGAAGTACACACGCACACATGAATGGTTGTGAGAAAGCTAGGCCCTGGGTACTAACGAGCCTGTTGCGCCAAAAATTTGTATTTTTTTTTTGATGGCACATTCTGGTATTGCATTGCATGCCGTAAATTGTCCATCTCTAGCCTAGCTTTCAAAATGTCAGCATTTAAAGCCGATATAGTTAAGCTATCAAAAGGCTTCAAAGATCTATTTGACACTTTTAATAAAGCAGTATCCACAGTGTCTGCATTCTCTGACCCTTGTCTGTCCGTTGACGCTTCCACATCTACTGAGCCTTTGTCAATATTGGAGTAAGATATTTCCATAGGAGAAAACAAAACCCAGAAGTATTCTGATACAGATTTAATACAATCTGCCCGACTCATGTAGCCAATGATAAAGTTGTCGCTCTTAAAGGAAAGCGAAAGCGTGATGCTCACTCATCATCGGCTAATCCAAGAGCTAAACGCTCTAACCTTAGAAGTCAGATTCTAAACAAACCCAATTTGAATCCAATTTGTCGGTACGGTACGTCACCGATTGAGACTCCTTTTACTTCTCGCAATATAGCAAATAAACCGTGTACTTTAATTCCATTATTGACTACGGAATTATCTACGATTGAATCAATTCCTAAACCCAAATCGATTTTTACATCAAGATTGAAACCATGTACTTCCTCTGAAAATGTGATGACTCACTTGGTTTCAACAAATCTCGTAACCGCAGGTACCTCTATTAAATGTACTAAAATTAGTTAACCGGATGATTTGCATTTACACGCTTACAAGGTGAAATTGACTCAAGCCTCTTGACCATTTCAAGCGTCGTCAATGGTCTGAATGGTGGCAAGAAATGGCAACAGTGGATGATCTATTTTCGAAGAAAAAGATAATTTTAGTGACGAGGCACATTTTCACCTCAGTGGTTTCGTGAATAAGCAGAATTGCCACATATGGGAATGATAATCCAAGAGTGATTGTCGAAAAACCAATGCACCCACAAAGAGTGACTGTTTGGTGCGGTTTATGGGCTGTCGGCATGATCGGGCCGTATTTTTTTCCAAAATGAGGCCGGTCAGGCAGTTACTGTGAATTGTGTTCGCTATCGTGAGATGAAAACGAACTTTTTATGGCGATATTTGGTTTCAACAGGACGGTGTCACTTGCCACACAGCTAACGAAACAATGGCTCTTTTGCGCAACAAATTCAATGGCCGTGTTATCTCACGTGGTGGCGATGTCAATTGGCCGCCAAGATCATGTGATTTGACACCGTTGGACTTCTTTCTTTTGGGTTATTTGAAAGAAAATGTGTACGTCGATAAGCCAGCAACAATTCAAGAGCTAAAGGATGAGAAAATTCGACACATAACCGGCATAGAACCTCAATTATGCCTCAGTGTTATCGAACCTCGGATGGAGGTGTGCCGCCGAGGTCGCAGCGGCCATTTGGCCAATAGTTTGTTCCATACATAATTGAACCATACCAATATTATCATAATAAAAAGAAATGACAATAATTTCCTAAATAATTTGTGTTTTTTTTTAAATCAACATCGGCCCTTAAAATTTAACCACCCTTTATATCTATCTTTTCCATGTCTTTAAACTAAGAAACTTTCAAAAAGTTTATGTACCACAATGTTGTCATCTAAATGTCATAAAAATATGTTTAAAAGAGTTTTAAAAAAATAATCTGTGTGAAAACAGTTGTATAAATTGGATAAAATGTTTGAACAAAAATATTGTTGTCATTTAAACTCACAACAGCATAGCATTACTGAGAAATCAGATAACAGAAAGCGAAAATAGATTCTGATTGTTTTTTTTAATATCTAATAAAATATTACTTACGAATTTCATTAAAATAGAAAGGAAAGTCCCCCGGGAGAGAACAATTCAGTCTGGATTTAAGAAAAGACGTCCAACGATTTCGAAAGCGATGTGGACCTCCTTTGTCCCATTTGCATACTCTTGCTACGCGAGAGAAAACGGCCTAAAATTAAATATTACAGTCGATGTCATTTTTTGTTTAAACAGAAGGATAACGATGACCTTTCCTTTTTTTTTACAAAAAAAAAGAAGAAAAAATCAGATTTTGATCTTGCTTACCTTTCCGCAATTAATGTACTCCACAGCGGTTTCACGGAAGAAGAAATACACAAAGTCACCTTGCGTAAATGAAGTTACAAAGTTCGGAGCTATAATTAATAAAAAAAAAAATAATAAATTGATTATATATAATTATATAGAGTAAACTACTCTTGTACTTACCATTTAAACTTAAACTATCATACTGTTCAGTCTGCAGTGGTTCTCTGTAGATAATAGGATCGCTGCCACTGAAGTCGGCTACGGTACCCGTGTACAATTCGTTATCTAGAGATAATGTAGCATAATAAAACAATTTGTTAATATATATTATTAGTACGATATTGGTATTCAATAAACTAAAGAGAATAATTCACTCGACTTTTCTTCTCCTACTCTGCCAATTAAAGGTTAATTAGCTTTGTCGATTGAAAAACTTAGACCTTGTAAGACTTAGACCATATTAGACCATTAATACTCTATTTAATCAAAGTTACAATTATCTTTTCTTTTTTAGTAAAAACTTCCTCAAGCCAAGGCACCTCTTCTTTTCAACAGGACAGCGAACGGTGGCGTCTACAGCGGTGGAATCTCAAATGCAATCCATGCCCCTTGAACAGATATGGTGGCGGATAAGTCGACAGGCCAACGGCAGCGCTCAATCACATAGTACATGCTACTCAAAACCTGAATCCGTCCTCAGGCGTGTACAGGGTAGACATTACCGCGATTCAGGAAATACAAAATATCAGGAATGGTGGCTGTCCACCGACTTTTAGAGAACTAAAGCTCACATTATTCCATTTTTTTTTTTGATCGAAATGGTGTCCTTTGAGCTAATGCAATGGTAGGATAAATCTTTCACAATCCATGAGGGACGACGTCAAACACCATCTATAGCAATTACCGAACGAGAGTAAAGAGTGGGTGTAAACAACATTAATGTAGAGAGGCTCATAATAACCGCCCGGTTTGCCGCATAATATGGAGGGTAGTTGGAAAAGGTTGGTGAGATCAGCAAAAACCATCCTTTACGATATAATGCCGACTAGTAATCCTTTGGACAAACTTCATAGAAGCATGCTGATGGAATTGATCTACATTGCAATTGATTTGAAAATCTTAGGGTTCTCAAATGAATCTTTGGTAGACGATGACATTGGCTACGTTTGCACCGTGGACAATAACCGGGACTAAGTCAGAATTTGGTGGAAGTCCCATCGGTGTAAACACCTCGAACAAGTAGGTCATTCCACTAATTTAGTCTACCTTCGCACAGATGTCACCATAAATTCATTCATACAAAGTGGTATAATAGGTTATTGTCCACGGTGAAAACGTAGACATTGGGGCTGATCATGGGAAAAAACAATTTAGTCATGTACGGTGTAAACAGAAAACTTCTTAACACTAAATTATTTATTGCCGGACCAAATATACTCCACGGTGTAAACGTGGCCATTAAGAAAAACTGGATAAAGATACAACAGTACGCGGAACGATTATGGAAGCGATGTGGGTAAGAGAGTATCTTCGCTGTTTTATTCTTCCTTATGGCTGAAAGAGCAATCACTGCCACCGATACTAATACACACTTATTGGCACGATCCAACTTCGGTTTATTTTTCTTAAAACTGCGGGACAAAACTTATGAACGACTGCCAAATTACTACCAAGGAAAGACCGTAGTTTAGTCTTAGTTGATGCTGAGAATAAGGCAGAGCCACTAACTCAGACTGTTAAACGGCGATAATGAACAATCTTCCGGCTGGCAGGCAGAACAAACCATTTAATATAGGTGACGATAGAGAAAACTACCAGCCATTCGACCTAAAAATGTAAGCGGGTGGAGTTGATTAGATAAGTTGCACACACCAACTCATTAGAAAAATTTAATCGAATAAAAGTATGCCCGAAGAATGAAACACCATCGTTTCACCCACATGATCTTCAGAACTGTGCCAACTACAGAGGCATAAGACTTCTCTACATCGCTAACAAGATCCTATACAACTTAACTTTACAACATCTGCCTAATATGTGAACGTCTAAAACCGTTTATCAACAACCTGATCGGCCTTTTATCAGTGTGGTTTCGGGACAAAAAGTCCAAAACTGATCAAATCTTCATACTTCGACAGATCCTTTTGCAAATGATCGGCAGTACAAGGTGGTACCAACGGACAATACTGTGTTGGCGTACAAGTCCTTACGAATATCGACAGCGCACTTCATGATCGAGTTTGAGGTGGTCTCGTGGATGTCACGTCACATGCTTCCACTTCCAGGAATGAGAGTTGGAACAGTGCCTCTGGGCAACGGAAACGCTCATTACCGATGGTGATGGCTTGACCGACAGGTAATTCAGTCTCCAATGAGCTGGAAGAAGCGCCTATGGCCATTTCTTGCTCGAAATCAACAACAACATAGCACAGCTTGTTCTTGATGTCATAACGATTTCACCTTTGGCGGTGGTGGTGAATGTGTAACCACGTTTAGTATAGATATTCATCATGTAGTTAGTCAAGTCGGAGTATGGCATGTGGCAGGGCAATGGGAAGATGTGATGCCAGATCATTCCCATACCGTGTAGAATGGGTTATTTCTAGGTAAGGATACTTCTTTGACTTTGAGCTTCATCACTGACACATGAGTCTTATTGTCGCATACCAACCATTACATGTTGATGCATTGGGCGACCGAGTTGATAGGAAGACAGTTTTTAACACAATGGGACCCAATTTTACTAATGGTAACGCTTTTAACAAAAATGACACGTTTTGGGGCTCTTTCAAACGCAAAATTCTCTATGAAGCCAATATGGAACCTGATGTTGACTTTTACTTGACAGGGAAGCCGACATACAGGCCCACGGATACGGCCAGATCTTACCGAACATTTCATAGCAAAAGGGATGAAAACAAATACTGTGTACGTCGAAAAATGTTATGACCTCTCATCAGACCAATCGTCGGTAATCCTATCTGTAGGTATAGCTTAATAAAAAAAAAAACAAGAACAACCAAGGTTAACCAGCTATACAACTGAATGGAACGCATTTGAAAAGGGTTGCGAGCAAAAGATTAATTCAAACGCCGTAAAAACTTGAAGAAGAAATTGATCGGTATATCTAAGTTGTGGGAAGTGCCCATAAAAAGCAATTGGCACCAAAAGTTTAAGTATCCCATAGAAATAAATCAGTTCGTAATAGAGAAAATCAAAGCATGTAATATATGACAACAATCTCGCGGATAACCTTCCTTAACAATTTAAACGATAAGCTCAAAAATTTCAGCCGAGACTTTCAGAATTCGTGAAGCTTCACATTTCACGATGGCTAGGTGCTGACAAAAGATCGAATTATTTCCTTGGGAAAGATATAAAAAGGATAAAAACCTCATATGCAGCAAACGCCATAAAAAACGCAATGGGCTAAGAAAGACACTGAAAAGGCGGAACTAAAAAACAAATGGTGGCTAAGAAAGACACTGAAAAGGCGGAACTATTCGTATTCCCAGAGGAATATGATGGATCCGAACAAAACGCGTGTCTTTAACTGAACTTCCCATGTTATTGAAAATATTAAGAAAAATAAGGCTTCTGGATATGATTTAACTACAGAAAATCTTAGTTAAGTCACCCCACCTGTTTCGCGCAATGATAAGTAGTAGAGGCATTATTTTTCCCTTCCTTATTGCCAGGAAAACAATAATATATCGAATGGACCAATGTCACTTCTTCCTATAATTTCCAAGGTTTTGGGAACATCTTTTTGAAGCCCGGTGATGGAACAAAGACGCTTAACTCCTGACCATCGATTCGGCTTTAGAAACAAGCATTCAACAGCTGACCAGGTTTTCAAAGTAACAAATAAAATTGAAAAAAAAAAACCTTAGAAGGAAAAAGGTTTGTTCCATCGTTTTTTTAAACGTTTCTCAATCCTTTGGTAATGTTTGACACAAATGACTAATATTAAAACTAAGAACAGTTCTTGCGGAAGTACTTTTAGGACAGGACAG
This sequence comes from Rhingia campestris, assembly GCA_932526625.1. Classification (NCBI taxonomy): domain Eukaryota; kingdom Metazoa; phylum Arthropoda; class Insecta; order Diptera; family Syrphidae; genus Rhingia; species Rhingia campestris. The sequence continues at coordinate 94,420,500 of OW052185.1, forward strand.
AATCTTTCGTGTTAAAGACGGAGAGGATTATTAACTTTAAAAATATAAAAACAGGGGTTCCTCAAGAAAGCGTCCTCGCCACGATGCTGTTCCTTTTATATACTTGCGATATACCGCAGGAAGAAGACACCATTATAGCAACTTTCATAGACAACATGACAATTTTAGCAACGAGTGGCACAGTGGAGTCAGCAACTATAAAAGTCAAATGAGCCATTGATAAAATCGCATCTATGAAAGAAAATCAACACATCTTAACTTTACGTAACGAAGAGTTAACAATCCACCTATATTCAGCCCTATTGAGGTATCCGCCGGAGCGGACCATTTTCCGCAACGCATACTTCGTCGGCGGTTTAAATCGCATTCGAGGTATGTGTCATCGGAAAAAAATACTACACAAATGCTACGGCTTCATTTCACTACAATTCGTAAATAAATTCCGCGAAGAATTTCTGTCGGAGAAAATGGGAAAAAGAATGGCACATAGCTGTCAAAAATTGCACGAAAAATGCACTTGAACGCACTTCAACGCAATTCAACGGGAGAAATATTCCGAACAGCTTTTCGGAAGAATACCTCGAAGCAAAAATCCCCTGAATTGTACAAAATTGGAGAATCTTTGCACATATTGCATATCCGAATGCCCAATTCGAGATCGTACGTTGCTTCATACGTACGTTGACAGACTCGACGATTTCCATGATTTTACCGAAATTTTCGACAATTGGTCTTCCATATCGTGGTGTATCTTCGACGTTGAAATTATAAGACCGAAACCGACGAAATCAAAACTACGCATGGTTGCCTTTTACAGTATCAGGACCAAAGGAAATCTCAGCTTTCTAACGTCCATAGGACGTATACAATGCGAAATCCATATTAGTAAAGCCATCTGCTGGAAAAATAATAGATTTCCTTTCAAAGCCCTAATTGTGACTTATAGGCCAGTCCCACATTGGACGCGGTATCTTAAGAATTTGACTCGTGCGAACACGTACGTATACCCACAAACAATCCCGACCTTCCAAGTACTATGGGAGCGCGCACATTGTGTGCGAGTTAGTCTTACGTATAACAGCGTGTAGTTCCGGCGTCCGAAAACGATTGGAATTTTTCAACAGTTTCGTACGTTAAAACCACTTCACGAGTGCGATATCACCGGGATACTGCCAATTTGACGCAGAAAATCGTATTCAGTATGCGCACACAATTCGTACTAGCAGTCTTCATACGTTTACGTTCGATACAAATTCGTATCCAATGTGCGACTGGCCTTATAATCACAAAGAGAAAAGCATTTAGGCAACGGATAATAAAATAATATCAATTAACCCAGCTGAAAACATGTGTTAAGCTATCTAATAAAATATTTAAAAATTAAAGTAACAAACAAAAAGAATTTACATCTTACCAGCAAAAACTGATGTAGAATTGTGTTTCGGATCATACGGACACACCGCTTGTCCACTTTTTGTAGCCTCAAGGGAATAGTTGTTTGCATTTATAATATAGGAGGTACATTCAGGGCGAAACGAGTTTGTACCGCAAGCAAGTAACCTTCCAGGTGATGTCACGACCAATATTCGAATGTAATTTTGGCAAGCCTCCTGCGAATTAAACGATAAAATTGCTATGGTATCAGTTATTTAACAAAAATTAGGATCTATATACATAAAAACAAATGAAAAGATGTGTGTTTTTGTGTTCGATTTCCGGTCGAACGATTCCACCGATTTTTACCACCATGTCCCACTTTACGTCAAGTGTTCAGGAACCTTATGCTCAAACATAGCATCACAGAAAAGTCATATGAGTTGCTGACAAGACAACAAATGAGGTAGTATACACGAAATATGAAAATTTACATCTTTCGCAGCAGATAGATATATAAGACCGTGTTTTATAAAACATTTTTACATTGTGTGTAGCCAAAATTGTTAATTAACACAAAGACCCACTATCAGAAAAACCAATTTTTGATCAAACCTAAGAAATTTTGAAAAAGTAAACGAAAAAAATATTTACACATGCAATTTGCATTTATATTATGTTCCTAGCTACACCTACTAAAAAAAAAAATACAAATTTTTGGCGCAACAGGCTCGTTAGTACCCAGGGCCTAGCTTTCTCACAACCATTCATGTGTGCGTGTGTACTTCTTGCACGATGGCGGGACCTCCTGTTTTATGCCGACTCCGAACGGCTAAGTTGAGATAAGCTATTCTTGACAATTAATACTACTCGGACGATTTGTCAGATCATCACGAGAGGAGGGCCAGTGAAAAATCATTTAGGTGTTGCTACGGCTGGGAATCGAACCCAGACCTTCTGCGCGGCAGTTCATCGCACTAACCATCGCGCCACTGAGCCCTCTACACCTACTCTTTGGAGGTATTTCCTTTTGTCTGTAGAATATTTGAAACGCACAAACTTTTTGGGGATTTTTATTTTATAGATAGGATAGGGTATCTTGGTTTGGGGCCTCAGAAAGGACCGATCAAATTGTTAACGACCATGCAAAACAAAAAACGACGTTCATATCTGCATCTGAAATGTAAAAACACGGAGATAAGCAGGCGAACAACTAGCGGAAGCCCTAAGCTGCTTCAAAGCAGACATTACTGCCATCCAGAAAATTCAATGGAATGGACAAGGCAAAAAGAGGATGAAAAACTGTGAAATATACTACGGACCGTTTTATAGTGAGCTGAAAAAGCAACTATTCGGATGTGCGATTTTAAGGCAAAGGCAGGAAGAGAAGACATCTTAAGCAGTATTCTCGGAAAACACAGCCTATACGACAACACTACTGGCAACGTACTTAGGCCAATTGACTTCGCTGCGGAACGAAATACCCCTCACACGGTTTCCTCACCTCGATATCCATAAGGGGACATGGCGGTCTCCAGATCAAGGAAAGGTCAAACAAATTGTCAATTGATCACATTGCGATAGACAAGAGGCACGCATCCAGTATTTTGGATGTCCGAACCTTCCGAGGGAGGTAAGGATATCCACCACGCCATAACAAACCAAGAATACTGTGAAAGAATTTAATGTCGAAAGACTGAGTTCGCAAGAGACCGCTAAGGCCTTCGCGCAACGCGTATCCATTAACCTCTCAATTCACACCATACCAGCAGCATCTAATGTCGAAAAACAATGGCAACGATGCCAAAAAGCCATTAGATCAGCCGAAACTGATGTGCTAGGTTTCTCGCGGCTACCAGCAGGAAACCTGGTGTGATGAGGAATGCGGACAGATGCTCGCAGCCAAGAACGAGACCTACAAGGCTAAGCTGCAGGTGAAGACGAGAGCTGCTATTGAGCTCTATAGGCAGAGGAGAAGGGAAGAACACCGACTTTTCAGACAGAAGAAAAAAGAGCAAGAAAAGCGCGCGATCGAGGATATAGAGAGGTGCCACTCCAGGAACGATGTTTGCAAGTTTAAGGTAAACAGGACATGTAAAACGAATGGACAGCAATAAAATCGACCTGGAACATAAAACGCACCATGTATAAATATTTGCCAGCTAAAACTTTCCTTTGAGAGTTCGTGCTTTGTTTGCAATTCTTATCGCGGTTTATGACTATCGGGCTAAATCCAAAAAGCCGGAATAATGTCTGCAGTCAAGAATTCGGAGGAAAGTGAAGTTACCGTGTCCTATGTTTTATATTTTACCGCGGGAATACCCAGATTTCTGAGGAGATCTATTATTCTTGTGTCCCACGGTACATTGACGAATGATCTTAACATTTTGTCTTAAAAAGTTTGTAAAATGGTTAAATAGATTCAACTATTTATATACATATATACAATAAAATACAATTGACTGAGCAAAAATCCAATTAACATAAATTTCAATAAGTCCTTACCTCGTCCTTTCCCTTCATTAAGCACATCTTAACGTCATCTTCTGGCGAAGACCACAGAAGTCTCTGCTGTTCTGTTAAATCGTGTATACTTAAATTATATACAACATTTCTGAAAAGAAAAAAAAATGTAATTTTATTAACAGCTAATTTCATTTCAATTTAAATTCCAATTAATTTAAAATTTAACACATATTTATCCTACAATGTAGTACCGTTTTACCACTTCCGAAAAGCATAATGGCGTATGGAAAAAAATATTGTAGTCAAGGTTTCTCCGAAACTGATAAGACAGAACAAAGCTTAAATTTTATCAGAAAACCCTTATTATCTCAAGTGACACAATTTTACGAAAAGAGATGATATGAGTGACCAATAGTTGGATTTAAAAACAAAAAAACAAAAAAATACAAGGTGGCGCAAAAGTAATCCTCCTATCAGAAAATGCTATAAATTTTGCGATTGGCCCCTAATGTCAGTTCTGTTTTGACATTTGTGTAGTAAACACATGCGAAATACACGTTAATAAACAATGTTACGCTACACTCTTCCAGAACGCGGAATATTGGTGACTATTTATTTGAGCAATAATCGGTCGGTGACTTTGGCACACCGTGAATTTCGTCGCAGATTTCTTAGCCGTCCAACGCCTACTGGTGAAACACTGCGACGTTTAGCCGCTAGCCTCGAAGACACTGGCACAACACGAGATGCTGCCAGGCGTGGCAGACCCCGGAGTAGCCGTTCTGCAGAGAATATTGCTGCTGTAGCCGAAGATGTCATGGAAGCACCGTCGACATCGACCAGACGACGTGCCACGCAAATGGGTATCAGTCGACGGTCTTTACAGCGAATTTTGGTACAAGATTTGAAGATGTTTCCGTACAAAGTAAAGATGGTGCATCAGCTGTTAGCTGCTGACCGCCAATCGCGTCTAACATACGCTCAAGCCATCCTTAATCACCTCCAAGAGGAAGATGATTTTTCATCAAAAATAATCATGAGTGATGAGGCCCATTTCCATCTTAGCGGGTACGTAAATAAGCAAAATTTACGCTTCTGGGGCACTGAAAATCCGCGTGTAACCCACGAAGAGCCATTACACCCGCTCAAAGTCACTGTATGGTGTGCTGTTTTCGCTGGAGGAGTCATCGGACCTTTTTTCTTCGAAGACGTCGCGGGCCTAACGGTTACTGTGAATGGTGAGCGCTACAGAGCAATGATCAACGAGTTCTTTTTGCCGCAACTTGATGAATTGGGATTGGAAAACATGTGGTTCCAACAGGACGGTGCAACGGCACACACTGCACGTGCCACAACCGATATGCTGAAGGATGCATTTCCCGGGCGCCTAATCTCCCGTTTTGGCGATTTGCACTGGCCAGCAAGATTGCCTGATTTGACCGCTCCAAACCCAGTCGCGGGTTTATGTCAACAAGCCTCAGACTCTTGCAGCTCTTAAAGACAATATCCGTCAAGAATGTGAGGACCTATCGCCGGAAGTTTTGGCCAAAGTGATGGAAAATGCCAAAAAAAAGGCTCAAATGACAATCAACTGTGGCGGCGGCCATTTACATGACATCATATTCTCGACTTGATGTAAAAAAAAATTAAAAGACCAAATAAATATAATCCACAAGAAGAATCAAAGTTTTTCATGTTTTTTTTTTAAATTACAGCCAAAAAACATCGGAAGGTTATTTTTGCGGCACAGTACAAAATGTTCCCGTGCCAGTGAGACAAATATTGCTGCCGCTGAGGCTGCAGTTGAAGAAAGCCCAAATGTGTCTCTCACACGTCGTTCTCAAGCGTTGGGCATCTCTGTGACGTCGTTGTGGCGAATTTTGCGAAAATATCTTGGCCTACATCCATACAAGATTAAATTGACGCAAAAACCGAAGCCGCTTGACCACCAGAAGCGTCGTATGTTCGTGAATTGGGCTGAGCAACAACTTGAAAATGATTCGGATTTTCATCGAAAAATCATCTTCAGCGATGAGGCTCATTTCTGGCTGAATGGCTTCGTCAATAAACAAAATATGCGTTATTGGTCAGGCAGCAATCCACACGTACTCCATGAGTCATAATTGCATCCCGAAAAAATTACGGTTTGGTGTGGTTTATGGGCCGGCGGCGTCATTGGGCCGTACTTCTTCTGTGATGATTAAGACCGGCACGTTACTGTGAATGGGAATCGCTACCGTTCAATGAGAACCGAATATTTTTGGCCCCAATTGGATGATATGGACTTGGAGGACATGTGGTTCCAACGGGACGGCACCACAGGCCACACAGCGAATGTCACAATCAATTTATTGGAAACCAAGTTTGGAGAACGTGTTATCTCACGAAATGGTCCAGTCGCTTGGCCGCCTCGGTCGTGCGATTTGACGCCGTTAGACTATTTCCTGTGGGGCTACTTCAAGTCTATGGTCTATGCCAACAAGCCAGCGACGATTGATGGACTTCGTACGAATATCGAACGTGAAATTGCAGCAGTATCGGCCGATTTATGCTTGAAAACCGTCGAAAATTGGGTTCAGCGTCTGGACTTCTGCAAGCGTGCCCGTGGTGGCCATGCAAAAGAAATCGAGTTCCATACATAATGTCATCGAACGTACTTTCACGGGAATAAAGAATTTCATTGATATCCAAAACCGTTGTTTTATTTAAAAAAAAAACTTTTGTAGCGCTCTTATTGAAAAACCCGATACAAGTTGAATTTTATAAGCTTTCAAACCCAAATCGACACGTAAAATTTTTCATGTGGTTGAGTAACACATGGCCAATTGGTGAAAACGGCGACGAATTGACATTTCACCATCTTCATTAACATTGGACGCAACGACTGCAATATTCTCTTCGGTACGCAATGTACGCATGCGAGTCGATGGTTTAATGTCCAACAAAGTAAATTTGGTGCTAAATTTTGTGATAACAGCACGAATTATTGATTCACATCGTCGATTATGACGACCATAATATGGTCGTAACAAACGGTGCACATTTTTAACAGAGCACGAATTTTGATAATAAATTTCAATAATTTGCAGTCGTTCCTCGTTTGTCAGTCTTTTCATAATTAAATGGCAGAGTATACTGAAAATTTTCACTTTGACAGTGATATCCGCTTTTTTTTTATATAATTTGCGCGCACTCAAGGGGTTATGAATACCCTTTATATGTTTTAGCACAGTGCGGGCGTTAAGGGAATTAGGGATAAGAAGAAAGGAGATACCGATGCACATTGGTTTTAATTGGTTTACGTCCGAAGATAGGCTTGAGGGTAAACTGATTTGCATTCATTGCGTAACGAGTATTGCGGCTGAATTGTTGAATGGGAGGAATGCAGCTGGCTATTTCATTTGAACATTGGTTGTTAAAATAGCGATAAAACAAGGTAAGGCAGGAGATGTTTCGACGGTGTTCGAGCGAAACTAAGGAGTTCGCTATTCTTATGTCTCCTATAAGTTTTTTTCGCACGTGTTTGAATCCTATCTAGTAGGTGCAATGTTGATTTTGGTGCACCTGACCAGACATGGGCGTTGAATTCAAGTTTTGGGCGTATAAACGCTTTATATATTGTGGCCAGATCAGAGGAGGTGAAATATTTCTTACATCGATTTGGGAACTTAGATATTTCGCTGCGTTTTTAGCGACTTCGAATATGTGGTCGTTCCAACGTAAGTCGTTACTAACACACATACCTAGCATGGAAAGCTTTTCGGTTTCTTCGACGTAAGTGCCATTCATGGATAATGGCACTAGATTTTGGTTTCGCTTTAATGGCAGAAGACAGCATTGTGTTTTGGAAGCATTGAATTCCACTCTATTAGATTTACCCCATTTGATAATGCTGTCAAGGTCGGAATTCAATGAGCTTAACATATTTTGGCGTTTAGAGTCCACGTTCGAAGGTGAGAGACGAGGACCTGTAAACGAATATGAGAAGCTGAGGGTACTGTCATCAGCGAAGGAATGAATTGGATTAGAAGTTGCAGACAGGAGATCATTTATAAAAATTAGAAAGAGAGTCGGAGACAAAACTGAGCCTTGAGGGACACCAGCATTTATTTGGTGAGTTACAGACTTGAAACCATCCAAAACAACTTGAATTGAACGTTTCGAAAGATAATGTCTAATCCATAGAAGAAGTTTTTCGTCGATTCCAAATGCACGCATTTTCGACAAAAGGGCTTGATGCCAAACCCTGTCAAATGCCTTTGAAATATCAAGCGCAATAATCTTGCTTTCACCACCATGGTGGATTGATTGGTTCCACTTTTCGGTGAGATATGTCTTCAAATCACCAGTAGACCTGTTGCTGCGAAAACCATACTGCCGGTCATTGAGAAGTTTTCGTGTTTCGAGATATTTCATAAGCTGACGATTTATCAGGGTTTCCATGACCTTGGAAAGAAGGGACGTAAGTGCAATTGGTCGGTAGTTGGAGAGAGAAGAAGATTCGCCTTTTTTGGTACAGGCTGGACAAATGCTGTTTTCCATCTACTCGGAAAGAGTCCTGATGAGTAGGATAGGTGGAAAAGCTTACGCAGTGGTTTTGCTAGCGTAGAAGAACACCTCTTCAGAATGATGGGGGATATACCATCTGGACCAGCGGATTTGTGTATGTCAAGATCAAATAAAACTCTTGCAACTGTACGAGTACGAAAGTGAATTTGTCCCATAGAATGATCTACGTTCTCAAGTACAGGAGGAGACTGAACACAATCTGGCAATGTAGAATTGGCTGCGAAATGTGCAGCAAGCAGATTGGCTTTGTCTTAAGAGCTGACAGCTGGAATGTCATTGTGAATGAGCGTCGGAATTGATGATGAGGCCGAATTTTTTATATTTTTAACAAATGACCAAAAGTTTTTACTACCTCTGGGACATTGTAGAATTTTTTGCCTCAACTTTTGGTCATAGAGGAATTTGACACGCTTTAAATGGACATTACAGTCATTTCTGGCTTGTTTGAACTTTGCTCGGTTTTTTGACCACCTTCGACGGATACCTCGCTAGGACTGATGAAGCTTTTTTTTTCTAGACACTACCAAGCATTTCGTCTTTTTAGGGTTCAAGATGAGACCATTTGAATGAGACCAATGTTCAATTTTCCTCATTGTCCTTATTGACACTTAAAGCGCCATGCTGAATTAGCCCGAGAGGCAGGAAGGATTGTACTTTCAAATAAAAAAAGAAATTTGAGAAAATATTCAGTAGTTTTTTTTTTATAGCATTTTCGAAAAAAAAAAAAGCTATTTGGCGGACCCGTTATTAAAAATGAATGCTATGTGCGCAAAATAATTTTTAAAAATGGAAGGATTATTTTCATCAAGTCTAACAGCATTAGACTTAATAGAAAGTACTACTTATCGCTTGAAAAGAAAACCCAGGTTGATCTTCGTGATTCAAAAACGAAATAGGAGTTTCAAAAATCGACGAAGGTTTTGACACAATTCGGGAAGAAATTGCCACAGCAATGAAACACGTCTGCTCTGTAGCTGTCATTTAGTTAAAAATATGGAATATAAAAACGCTGTTTTTTGTCGAACCATAAAAGATTTTCATAAACTGTCAGAGAAATATACTGTGACAATGCCACGACCACTTTTAAGGGATGTTTAATTCATTCGCACAGCAGATAAGGAAGGAGATTCAGGGTGAGAGAAGTAGAAGTCTGATATCTCTTCATTGGTGCAAACCAGGTAGGTTTACATCACATAGTTCTTGTCTTGGTCTCGACGCATATAATACACCGTTTTTGTTTTATTGCATATATTTGTGCAACTTAATAGTTAAAATTGATTGTCTTACCTTGCGCCTACAAGTAAACTGTTCCCATCTTTCGTTACCAGTTTGAAGTGGTCTAAAACTGTGTCGTTACCGATGAACTTTAGTATGTCTTCTGTACCTGGAATATAAAAAAAAACATGTTTACGATAATCTATTTAATATATTTCATTACGATATAAAACAAAGGTTGTATGATATAAATTAAACATCAAGAGATTTATATGGTCAGTATAGTAGGAATGCATACCCGGCCTGCCGTCCCAGGCGAACCTAGATGGCTGCTTCGACATATTCAGAAAACAGGTCATCTAGGAATCTCAAGGGTAAGTCAGGCCCCTTGAACAGAGATGGTGGCGGATGAACCGGCCATCAGTATCCACCGTAGTGGATACTGATGGCCCCGTGTCCTAAGGGTACCTAATGAATTAGAACTGGCCCTCCAGGTTGGGGGTTGTGCTTTGGGTTAACTACCCACCAATGGAAAAAAAAAACATTGTTACGAAGCAACCAATAGCCTCGGAAAGGACTGATATTATTGTGGACGACCCTGCTAAACGGAAAAAGGACAACGACGTTGGTATCTGCACCTGGAATGTGAGAACATTAAACAGGAGAGGTGCAGGCGAACAACTAGCGGAAGCCCCAAACTGCTACAAAACAAGAATTACGATGGGAAGGGCCGGCCAAAAAGGGGGTGAAAAATTGTGACATATACTATGGAGTGAGCAGAAACGGGGACTATTCGGATGCGGATTTGTTATGAGTGCCGCAGACTTAGGCAAGAATATGTTTCTAAGACATTAGCGAAAGCATTGTAATCATCCACATCAAGTCCAAATTCGCCAACACAAGCCTTATATGCGCTCATGCTCCGACGGAGGAAAAAGATGATACAACTAAGGATTGCTTCTACGAGCTCCTTGACAAAACCTTTGAGCGACTACCTAAGTACGATCGTAAAATCGTGCTGGGAGATTTTAACGCAAAGGTAGGAAGAAAAGACATCTTAAGCAGTATTCTCGGAAAACACAGCCTAAACGAAAACACGACTGGTAACGGACTTAGGCTAATTGACTTCGCTACGGAACGAAATGCCACTATAACCAGCAAACGGTTTCCTCACCTCGATATACATAAGGGAACATGGCGGTTTCCAGATCAACGAACAGTCAACCAAATTGATCACATTGCGATAGACAAGAGGCACGCACCCAGTATTTAGGATGTCCGAGCATTCCGAGGGGCTAACATCGACTCGGACCACTACCTTTTTGCAGACTGCAATCTCAGGAGGCCGCCAAGGCCTTAACCTCTCGATTCGCACCATACCACCAGCATCTCATGTCGAAGAACAATAGCAACGATGCCAACAAGCCATTAGATCAGCCGCAACTGATGTGCTACGTTTCTCGCAGCCACTAGGAAGAAACCCCTGGTTTGATGAGAAATGCCGATAGATGCTCGCAGCCAAGAACGAGTCCAACAAGGCTAACCTGCAGGTGAAGTTAAGAGCTCTATAGGCAGAGAAGAACATCGGCATTTCAGAAAGAAGAAAAAATAGCAAGAAAAGCGCGCGATTGAAGATATATAGAGGTGCCACTTAAGGAATGATGGTTACAAATTTAAAAAAAAAAACGACAAAGCCAAGAGTGCAAGGCTCAACGGCGATGACGAACAACATTCCGCTGTCAGGCAGAACGAACCATTTAATATTGGCAACGGCAGCGAAAACTGCCAACCACCCGACCTAAGTGAAGTGAGGATAGCAATATCTAAACTCAAGCTTAATAAGGCCGAAGGAAATGACGGCCTTCCCGCTGGAAGCTGGCGGAGATGTCTTGGTAAGTAACATCCACCAACTCATAAGCTAAATCTGGTCGGATGAAAGTATGTTTGAAGAATAGAACCTCAGCATCGTTTGCCCAATCCACAAAAAAGGAGAAAAAAAACTGCGCCATCTACAGAGGCATCAGTCTCCTCAACATAGCCTACAAGATCCTATCTTCCTTAATATGTGGACGCCTGAAACCGTTTACCAATAATCTGATCGGCGCTTATCAGTGTGCTTTTAGACCAGAAAAGTCCACAACCGATCAAATGTTCACACTTCGGCAGATCCTGGAAAAAACCCAAGTCCAAATCGATACCCACCACATATTAATCGATTTCAAATACACATACGACAGCATTTATAGAGACGAACTATACAGACTCGTGTTGAGGTCGAAAAGACCTCACCGACACATTCGATACGAAAAAAAGGATTTAGGCAAGGCGATGGACTGTAATGTGACATCTTGAGAGGATTCACGCAAAACTCCCGAGCCAACACCCGGGACACAATCTTCCACAAATGGGTTCAACCACTAGCATAAGCCAACGATATTGACATAATTGGTAGGACTCAACGTGGTGTCATAGCCACTTTTGCTAGTATAGAGAAGAAAGCGGAAAAAATGAGTTTAGCAGTAAATGAGGGTACGACTAAGTATATGCTGTCATCACAAAAGGACACACAACATCGGCGAATTGGAAGGAACCTCACCATTGACAGATATAACTTTGAGGTAGTACGGGACTTTGTCTACCTCGGCTCCGCTATTAACTCTGACAACAACATCTCGTTTGAAATTAAACGAAGAATTACTCTTGCCAACCGCTGTTTCTTCTGGCTAAGAAGGCAATTTAGTAGTAAAGCCCTCACTCGAACTACTAAGGAGATCATATATAAGACCCTGATCATCCCAGTCTTGCTCTATGGCGCTGAAGCATGGACCGTATCTTCGGTCCCGTTTCCGTTGACAGGCTCTGGAGACAAAGATTCAACCACGAACTATACGAGCTGTACAGCGACATACGCCTGGTCAAAAAACTCCGCATTGGATGTTTAAGATGGCTACGACATATAGAACGAATGGATACCAATAGGCTCGCAGTATCTTCGATTCCCAGCCAGACGTGGGACCCAGTAGAGGAAGACCTCGCCTTAAGTGGCGCGCACAAGTAGAAACCGAACTTAAAAAACTTGGAGTGCACAACTGGAGGCAGTTAGCTAAGGACTGGACTAATTGGAGAGGCATGTTGGTTTAGGCCCAGTTTCATCCCGGACTGTAGCGCCACTTAAGTAAGTAAGTAAGTATGATGATATTTGCAAATACCAAAAAGAGATGATAGAAGAGGCACATATCATGGCGCTTAAATGCAAAACACGAACGGGAAGCGAAGAGTACCGAACAAGGAGAAGGGAAGAGAAGAATACCCTGGGTAGGAAAAAAAAGAAAACACGCAGCCTTCCAACTCCGGGAAATCGGAGTCTCGCGACAAGAAGAACATCCGTCAATTCTACATCAAAGCCAAACAACTGGCAGCTGGCTCCTTCTAAGTTGGAGCCAGCTGCTCCACAGCTGCTCTACCAATTAACAATGACATCCTAGTCACTGACGCGCGCACAAAGAATTGTAGCTTACTCCCAGCATTGAAGAAGTTAGAGCAGCCATCAAACAACTGAAGAACAACAAGACAACCGGTTCTGATGGATTACCATCAGAACTCTTCAAATACGGAGGTGTTGCTTTAGGAGTGTTCATGCACCAAACCATCAATAAAGTCTGGATGGATGAGATCATGCCCGATGACTGGAATATTAGGTCCATATGTCCAATCTAAAAAAAAACGATTTATGCCTTGCACCACAACCGAGGCATATACCTGCAAAATGTCGCATATTAGACCATGTGTGAAGGTTTTAAGCCTTTCTGCAACACAGTAGTCGGCACGTACCAGTGTGGCTTCCGGCCCGGCAGATCAACCATAGACCAAATTTCCACTCAAAGGCAAATCCTGGAGACTTTTCATCGACTTCAAGGCTATCGCCTAGACCTTTATAAAGCGATGACGAGACACACCATGCAATGTTCAGTTTGGAAATAGCTGATCCCTGAGGGAGTTATTTCCTTTTTTTTTGGGGGGGGGGGTTAACTTAGCCCCAAGGGGGTTGTTGCACTGCACCATTTTAAAAATATGATACGTATGTGAATATTTTAATATTACTTACCCAGTTCTACATAAAGTTTCGGTCTGATGTTCTCCTGCCAGGCACTTAAATTTCCAATCACATACAATGTTAATATAAGAAAGATGTGTATTTTGTGGATGCGTACTTTCAGCAACATCTTCGGTGACATGTTGGTCCAGCAATTGGGCATCGTGAATTTGTATATTTATCAGATAGAATAGCTTAAATATTCTTATACCCTGCAAACAAAAGAAAAGAATGATGATTTTCAATAAAGCACTCCAAATCAAACTTAACAAAACTAATCCTCTCTATTCATATCTTAAGAAAGATATAGATCAGCTTAGAGAAGAAAATAAGGTTCTTAGGAATAAATTTTGCAGAGAAGATGTGAATGAACTCCAGCACGCTTAGCAAGTCAGGAATTACATACCGACGCAGAAGGGCTGGCACGTGAAGCCAATCGAGTTCCTAAGAAAACACCTAGTAAGGAACAAACCGAGAGCCGGTACCTCGCCCGAAGTCAACCCCCTAAAATAAAGAAAACCAACAAGGCAACCTTGACTATAATTTCCCCCACAGCCACCAACCATTGTAGTGGGGAGTACGGAATTAAATAAGTTGCATGGCCTCCTTTAAGAACTATATTATCGACAGTTAAGGTAACGTCTTTGAGGAATATTGCGTGGAAAGTAAACGACGACTACTGAGCATTATTACAAAACCTACATACCGAGAAGATCCAGTGTTATACTTTCAAAATAAAGTCGAAAATGCCACATATCGTATTGTAGCCAGGGAACTCCACCCCTCATTCGCCAAAGAATGAGTCTTGAACGACTTTAAAGACAAAGGCTTTAAAACTCTTGATGCTAGGGACATCATCAAGAAGGAGAATCAACAAACGGAAATAGATTAGGACATCAAGGTAAACTGTGTACTTCCGCTTTTTATGTTTATAATCGATGAGTTGGGAATATCGATGATATTTACCAAATTAAATATCGTGGTTAAATGTCCCTGCCTAGATATAATAAAATTGGAAATATTCATCTCCTTACTTACTTACTTAAGTGGCGCTACAGCCCGGGATGAACCTGGGTCTCAACCAACATGACTCTCCAATTAGTCCTGTCCTTAGCTAACTTCCTCCAGTTGCACACTCCAAGTTTTTTGAGTTCGGTTTCTATTTGTTTCCCGTTTTTGGAAAATTGTACCTCTGGTGTTGGCTCGAGAGTTTTGCATAATCCTCTCAAGAATCAAGTTGAAGAAGTCACAGCGCATCGCCTTGCCTGAATCTTTTTTGGGTATCGAATGTGTTGGTGAGGTCGTTTCCGACCCTGATGGAGCAGCCAGAATGCTTCATCGTCATCCTACACAAACGGGCGAGTTTGGGCGGTATACCAACAACTAGACACGTCTCTGTATAGTTCGTCTCAATAGAGCTGTCTTACGCGGCTCTGAAATCGATAAATAGGTGGTGGGTATCGATTAGGATTTCTTGGGGTTTTTTCCAGGATCTGCCGAAGTGTGAAAATTTGATCGGTTGTGGACTTTGCTGGCCTAAAACCACACTGATAAGGGCCGATCAGGTTGTTGGTAAATGGTTTCAGGCGTTCACTATTAAAGCAGATAGGATCTTGTAGGCGATGTTGAGGAGACTTATGCCTCTGTAGTAGCGCAGAGGAGACCCTGATCCTCTGTGGATCGGGCAAACGATGCTGAGGTTCCATTCTTCAGGCATACTTTCATCCGGCCAG
The DNA here is from genome assembly GCA_932526625.1 of Rhingia campestris. Lineage (NCBI taxonomy): Eukaryota > Metazoa > Arthropoda > Insecta > Diptera > Syrphidae > Rhingia > Rhingia campestris. Next base: position 94,435,950 of record OW052185.1, read on the forward strand.
CTTTATAAAGCTCAGCGGCAAGGCCGTCATTTCCGGCGGCCTTATTAAGCTTGAGTTTAGATATTGCTTTCCTCACTTCGCTTATGTCGGAAGGTTGGCAGTTTTCGCTGTCGTTGCCAATATCAAATGGTTCGTTCTGCCTGACAGCGGAATGTTGTTCGTCATCGCCGTTTAACATCTGCAGAAGTTGTTCTCTCATATCCTCAACATCGACTGTGTCTCAACTACGATATTTGCTTGTTCATCTCTACAGGATTCTGTTCGAGCCTTGTATCCTTGGCTTTGACGTTTTACACCTTGGTAAAACTTGCCTACTACAACACCTGTGGGTCTCTTCCACCGGAGTTTTATTATCTAGATGCCGCGAAAAGGGACATAAAACTAGAGGTACTTCGGGCTCTTCATTATTAATTTTTCAGATGCTTACACCTTATCTGGCATGAAAGGTAACACGATCGCAGGCACAGTATCAAGAACCCCCCAACCCGACGAGCTAGGACGAGCGGGAGCTAGCATGCCGCGATACTGATCCTGTGGACACCCTTGCCTCGTAGTTGCCCGGACTGGCTTGCGGAGTCCTGTGGCCGTGAGTCATAAGGGTGACATATACTTGGTGAGGTTGAAGGGACAGAGGTCATGACCTTGGATGAGCCTTTTTGTTTGGGGAGTTGGTGGCATATGATCATATGTGACTCGCTATCCATAGCACCTTTGCCTATGTCCTTTTGGAACCGTTCCTGGAGTGGCACCTCTCTATATCCTCGATCGCGCGCTTTTCTTGCTCTTCTCCTCTCCCTATAGAGCTCAATGGCAGCTCTCGTCTTCACCTGCAGCTTAGCCTTGGAGGCCTCGTTCTTGGCTGCGAGCATCTGTCCGCATTCCTCATCAAACCAGGTTTCCTGCTGGTAGCCGCGAGAAACCTAGCACATCAGTTGCGGCTGATCTAATGGCTTGTTGGCATCGTTGCCATTGTTCTTCGACATTCGATGCTGGTGGTATGGTGTGAATCGAGAGGTTAATGAATACGCGTTGCGCGAAAGCCTTAGCGGTCTCTTGCGATTGCAGTCTTTCGACATTAAATTTTTTCACAGTGTTTCTGGTTTGTTGTGGCGTGGTGGATATCCGCATCCTTACCTTGGCTGCAACAAGGTAGTGGTCCGAGTCGATGTTAGCCCCTCGGAATGTGGTCAATTTGGTTGACTGTTCGTTGATTTGGAGACCGCCATGTCCCTTATGGATATCGATGTGAGGCTAAAGTGGCACTTCTTTTCGTAGCCAAGTCAATTAGCCTAAGGCCGTTACTAGACGTGTTGTCGTGTAGGCTTGTTTTCCTACAATACTGCTTTAAATGTCTTCTCTTCCTACCTTTGCGTTAAAATCTCCCACCTTGATTTTAACAACGTACTTCGGTAGTCGCTCATAGGTTTTGTCAAGGAGCTCGTAGAAGCAATCCTTATTTTTTCTACCGTCGGAGCGTGAGCGTATATAAGGCTTATGTTGGCGAATTTGGCCTTGATGCGGAAACATAAGACTTCATGCCTAAGTCTAGCACTTATAGCAAATACGCATCCCAATAGTCTCTGTTTGTGTTTCTGCTCACTATATAACACGGTCCATAGTAGATGTCACAGTTTTTCATCCTCCTTTTGGCCGGCCCATCATCGTATTTTCTGGATGGTAGTAATGTCTGCTTTGTAGCAATTTAGGGCTTCCGCTAGTTGTTCGCCTGCACCTCTACTGGTGAACGTCGTTGTCCTTTTTTCATTTAGCAGGGTCGTCAACAAAATATCAGTCCTTTCCGAGGCTAGTAGTTGCTTTATAACAATGGTTTTGTCCATGGGTGGGTAGTTAGCCCAAAGCACAACCCCAACCTGGAGGCCCAGTTCCAATTTATTAAATACCCCTAGGACACCGGGCCATTAGTATCCAATACGGGATTGAGCGCTGCCGTTGACCTTTCGGTTCATCCACCACCATCTCTGTTCCTATATAACCTGTTGTCCAGCTCATCTAGGTTCGCCTGGGACGGCAGATAAGGTATTCATTCCGCGCCAATCTGACCAGTGTGATTATAGTGTTGCTGTTTTACGTCTTGTAATCAACGCTCGATTCAACACCTGACAGAAAGTCAAATTCGGTTGGATGAGACCAGTACCCGAAGGTTACCACTTGAAGTTAAAAAATAAGCACATTTGATGTGTAGTCAGAGTTGCGTTAAAATCAAGTATAAGTTTTTTTTTTTTTTTTTTTTAAATTCTGACCTGCCTAAGCAGTAATATACACATCGACCTAAAAGATCTATTGTGCTTGTCGTCAGATGCTTTTTAGGTTAGTAGCGCTTCTACTTTCCTAATGTAGCTGATAATACTTTCAGCCGAAGATTTCCTCAATTCTTCGGGACTTAAGAATTCCCTGAAGAAAGATTCTCTTCTCATACCGTAAAGGGCCGGGCATTCACATATGATATGCTCGGCTGTTTCGTCTTCTTCTAGACATAGTCTGCACTCCGGTGAGTCGACTAGACGCATTTTGTTTAGGTGATATCGAAGACCGTGATGACCAGTTAGGTAGCCTACTAAGTTTTTGATATCGTGCCTGCGAAGATTTAGTATCTTGTCGGCATCTGATTTGAAGGGCTGAATAGCTCTTTTGGCCTGTCTTAGGCCTGGGATGTTTCCCCAGTATGAAACACATCTGTTTTGTTCCCAGTTTTTTATAACTAGATTTATGGCTGATTTGGGGATTGCACAGAAGGGTTCAGGTCCAATGAAGGGGGTTTCGGAACCTTTTCTGGCTAGTTCATCAGCTTTTTCGTTACCTTCAACTCCCTTATGTCCGGGGACCCACCATAGTTTGGTTTTGTTCCTGGAACTGAGTGTTTGGAGGGAGTTGAAGCAGTGTAGTACTGATTTGGAGTCAATGATGTGTGAGCTAAGGGCTTTTATAGCTGCTTGACTGTCCGTGAATATATGGATGTTTGCGCCTTTAATACCTGAGTTGTGTATTAGGTTTGCGCATTCTTTTATGGCATGGAGCTCAGCTTGGAATACACTAGGGTTTTTTCCCATAGGTATTGAGATGTTTTTATTTGGTCCATGTATGCCAGCTCCTACCCCTGAGTCCATTTTAGAACCATCCGTATACCACTTTAGGCCGTTTAGGCAGTTTGGAGGGTTGTTGCTACACCATGCTTCTCTGGTTGTGATCTCCGTTGAGAATCTTTTGTCGAAGCATAGTGTCTTTGGTAAGCGGTCTGTAACCGCACAGATCATGTCAAGTTCTGGAAGTTCGGAAAGAAGTTCAATTAGTTTTAGATGTTCACTAATGTTTAATTCTTCCGCTTGTGTCAAACTTGCTGAGCTGCGAATTGCCACTTTTTTTATATAAATGTGGAGAGGTGTTAGTCCTATTATGGCTTCCATAGCCGCCGTGGGACAGGTACGCATAGCTCCGGTAATGCCCAGACAGGCAAGCCGTTGTACCTTGTTTAATTTATTTATAGTTGTTTTTTGGGTGACTTTGTTCCACCATACTATTGAAGCGTATGTTATAATGGGCCTGACCATGATCGTGTAGATCCAGTGTGTGGTCTTTGGAGAGATTCCCCAGGTTTTGCCATACATGCTTCGGCAGGCCCAGAAAGCTTTGGTTGCTTTTTGAATTTTGTTGTTGATGTGGGAGTTCCAGCTTAGTGTTTTATCGAGGATCACTCCAAGATATTTTACTTCGTTGGAATACTCAATGTATGTACCATTAATTGAAATTTGGGTAAGATTTAATTTCCTCCTTTTTGTAAAAGGGACGATGATAGCCTTGCTGGGGTTTATTGAGAGACTTTCTTTATTACACCAGTCTATGACTATCTTAAGGGCGTTTTGCAAACGTGTTGTAACTTCGTTTGGTTCTTTGCCCTTTATTATGATGACTAGGTCATCGGCGTATCCAATTATATTGAAACCTGCATTACTTAGGTCTTGAAGTAGGTTATCGATAACCAGAGACCATAGTAGGGGTGAGAGTACTCCTCCCTGAGGGCAGCCTTTAACGGCTGTTACTGATACTGAGGTCTGTGCTGATGAAGCAGTTATTTTCCGACTTTCAAGCATCGCTTTGATCCATTTGATGGTGGGATGATCTATTCTTCTATGAGTCAAAGCATTTGATATGGAGTCATATCCAGTGTTGTCAAAAGCGCCCTCTATGTCTAGGAAGGCACATAAAGCTACTTCTTTGTTTTCGTATGCACTTTTTATTTGTGATGTTAAACTTAGAAGTGCTCCTTCCGTGGATTTACCTTTTTGGTAGGCGAATTGACATGGGTGCAGAGGAGTGCTTTCATTTAAGCACTCTCTAATGTGTACGTCAAGTATTCTTTCCATTGTTTTCAGGAAAAACGATGTTAAGCTTATTGGACGGTATGATTTAGGTAGTTCTATTGGTTTGCCTGGTTTGGGGATAAATACCACGTTTACCTCCCTCCAGGTTTGTGGTATGTAGCCCCAATTGAAACTAAACCTAAATAAGGCTACCATAGTGGGTAGGAAAAAGTCCAAGCCCTTTTGTATAAGAGCAGGAAAGATTCCGTCTGTCCCTGGTGCCTTGTACGGTTTAAATGAGTTGATCGCCCATTTGACCTTATCCGGAGTGAAAAGTTTGCCGGATAAACTATTAATCCTTTTCAGGTTTATAGGGGGTGAGTCATCTATCATGTGTTCATGAAACTCAGTTGTGATTGTAGAGCCGGGAAAGTGTACCTGAAGAAGTGTGGTCAACGTTTCTTCCCGGTCGCATGTGATTTTACCGTCAGCTTTGACTAGTAATCCCATGCAGTTTGTTTTATCTTTCGAGAGTGCCCTCTGGAGACGCGCCACCGCCGGAAGCTCTTCGAGTTCCTCACAGTATTTGCGCCAGGACGCTCTTTTTGATTTTCGCAACTCTATGTTGTATTGGGTAAGTAGAGATTTATATTGGTCCCACTTTCCGGTGCGCTTGGCTTTATTGAAAAGTTTTCTTACTCTTTTACGGAAACTTTCTAGGTTATCGTTCCACCATGGTGTGCACCTCTTTGCCACAGTGCGTTTAACCTTACAGCTATTTGTAAAAGATGAGATGATAATGTCATTTAGTTGACATTGTGCGACTTCCGCTTCACTTACACATGAAGGTTTTTCTGGAAGTATGTCACATTTAATCGATAGATTTTCTCGATACGTTCTCCAATTTGTGAGTTTGTTGTCGTATTTAATCGGCGCATCCTCGGTGTTGCATCTTAATTGGAAACTTATGTGCATGTGATCCGATAAAGATGCCTCACCAGAAACGTGCCAATTTTCGACGGTGTTTTGTACAAACGGAGAAGAGATGGTAAGGTCTAAAACTTCTTCTCTTAAAACGTTTCTAAACGTGGGTTTATTACCCTTATTTAGTATAACTAAATTGTTGCTGTATAGGTAAGTATAAGTAAGGTAGGACCTAAATAACTTCCTCGTGGTAGTCCAGACTGGGCAACAAAAGGGTTGGACATGGAACCACTAGGTTTTACCTGATAACTTCTCAATCAGTTATATAATTGAATCCAATTAATAAATCCTGGATGGAACCCATATGCCTAATGTTTAAAAATTATTGTCGATATTGTGTCACGGAGAGCGAACTCCTATCCTCACAGAACACAAAACTCATCTCATCTTGGTTCAATGAACCATACTCTCTTTATAAGACACCTGAGGATTGGCCCGAATCGAAGTTGACGGAAGTTTTCGAAGGACCAGACAAAAAGGAAAGGGAAAACATCTTTATTGAGTGTAAAACCACCTGAATTTCATCTGAGGTTTACAAAGTTTTCGAGTTTTCAGACGGTACATTGTGGCGCATCGCCACCAGTATGGAATTAGGGGAGACGTTCCTAAGACTGGTATGGCATGTTCAACAGTCAAATGGAACAACTGCACGTTAAAAATATTCATGCTGGCCCGCAGGTACTTATGGCCTTGGCTCGACAAAAGGTGTGGATCATTAATTTCAGAGGACTGGCATCCAGCATAGTGAAGCAGTGCGTTATGTGCTTCAAGTATCGTCCATGTTTGATTTCGGAGATGATGGGGAATCTTCCTAAGAACAGGGTCAAACTAAAGTGGCCTTTTCTCATCGCAGGTGCGGACTTTTGTGGACCTCTTTTCATTACAGATAGGGTCAGAGGTCGATCACCAAGGAAGATGTACGTCGCTGTCTTCGTTTGTTTTGGATGCAAGGCAGTTCATCTAGAAGTTGTGGGCGATCTGACTTCGAAAGCGTTCATAGCAGCCCTAAAAAGATTTGTAGCGTTTTGCAACATCAGCCTTATATGTGTACACAGCTCTACCGATAAGACTGAAAACCTTAGGACCTCCTGGACGTAGCCTACCGAGTTTTTTTCGGAATACCATGTGGAAATGGAGTAGGTGCCTACAATGGAACATCCGTCAATTCTATAAAAATGACAAACAACAGTTGCCATGTCTTAAAAGTAGGAATGCAGGCCTAACGAAATAACAATGGCAACCTATTAAATGAAGCACCAGGAATTGTAGATGTATTCAGGCAACATTTTTAGCAACAGCTTAATGGTCATAATATCGAGGAGGTGATAGAGCAAGAAACCGTGCCACCTATAGGTAGAGGTAGAGAGCAATATTGAAGTATTTGGTGGAGCATAGAACAAGAAGGCAGCCGTTTGTGGTGGATTACCAGGAAAACTCTCCAAATGCACAGGTATTGCATGCACCAAGTCATGAACAAAGTATATGGGTGGTTGAGACAATATCCGATGCCTGGAATATCAGTTCCAGATGTTCCATTTACAAAAAAAATTATCCCATATATTGCACAAAATATCGAAGCATTTCTTTAACGAGGGCAAGACCAAGTATATCCTATCAAAAAACAGTCAACTATCACCGCACAATGGACAAAATATCACTGTTGGTAGCTACAATTTTGAGGTATTTTGAGCGTTCATCCACTTTGGATTCAATATCAACCCCATGCATGACACCTTAATGGAGATACGACGAAGGCTGACCATAGAAAACCGATGCTTTTATGGTTTAGCGAAGCTAAACTGTTAACCCGAAAGTCAAAACATTGCTCTACCGGACCTTAACCCTATCGTATTTTATGGCACCGACTGCGACTGCTGGACAGTAAGCATGAAAGCAGAGCAAATCAAGGGTGTTTCATTAAGGACTTGACAACTTTTTTTTTAAATAAAAGCAAACTATTTGAAATATCTCAAATAAAGAAGTATTGACTTGAATAACTATCAAAACATTTATGAATGGAAATCTACTTTGTTCACATATGCACTCAGTTGAACCCAGTTTTCGATGACTCAGCCGCATATTTCGCCCGATACGGTCCGTTTCTCGAGATAACACGTTCACCAAACTGAGACTTCAATAATGCGATTGAAGCAACCGCTGTGTGGCTTGTGGCACCGTATTGGTAGAACCACATACCACTGATGTCCAATTCATGGAATTGCTCAAAGAAATTACGTTCCAACATCTCTCTATAGCGAATACTATTTACCGTAAAGTGACCGTCATTTTCATCGGCGAAAAATAGAGGCCCAATGACGGCATGAAAACCGTTCCAAACAGTGATTTTTGCGGATGAAGTTCGAATGAAGAACCAATTCCACCACCTAGTATAGAAGAAGTTGGCCTAGCTATAAAAAGGCTTAAAAACAACAAGGTCGCAGGCTCTGGTGACTTACCAGCGGAGCTTTTTAAATACGGTGGTGATGTATTGGTAGGAAGCATGCACCGAACCATCAACCAAGTATGGGTTGAAGAAAAGATGCCCGATGACTGGACAATCAGCTTCATATGTCCCATCTGCAAAAAAGGCGATCCTTTGTCTTGCAAGAACTATAGAGGCATATCCCTGCTTAACGTCGCATACAAGATTCTATCCAATGTAGCCCAACGAATTTCAAGTCGAAACTCACCACATATTCATCGACTTCAAAGCCGTGTATGATAGCATACATCGTCAGGAGCTTTAAATGGCGATGGTCGAATTCGGAATGCCATCAAAACGGATTCAGTCGTATCGCGTGACGCTATAAAACACACGCTGCAAAGTTCAATTTGGAAGTAGCTCCTCCGAACTGTTCCAAACATGCACCGGATTTCAGCAAGGAGACGCGTGGGAAGGTGCGATATTGCGAAGGGCAGGTGTCAACACGGAAGGCACTATTTTCAACAGGTCCGTCCAGCTGCTGGGCTATGAAGACGATATTGACATCATTGGTCGCTTCCAGCGTGCCGTGATACGTGATACGTGTTCACGGCGATTGAAAAACAGGTATAATCCGTTGCCCTTGCAGTAAATTAGGAAAAGACTAAGTACATGCTATCAACAAACAAACAAGCATCTGTCCACCGCCTAGGACAAAACGTCACTATTGATAGCAGCAATTTCGAGGTAGTTAGGGGGAGTTCACCTACCTCGGAGTAAATATAGACTCCACGAATGATGATACAACCACGAACTCTATGAGCTGTGCCAAGATGTGGGTGCAGTCCAAAAAGCCAAAACACGTCGACTACATTGGCTCGGCCACATAGACAATAATGCTCCAGCTAAGAGGATCTTCGAATCCCAGCCCCTAGGTTCAAGAAGACAAGGAAGACCAAATACCAAGCCGTCGCGGATGCCAGTGCGCTTCGTCTAGACAATTGGAAGCAACGAGCCCGGGATCGTAGAGGATGGAAGGCTGCAGTGTCTCAGGCAGAGACTCTTCACGGGTCGGAAGCCCGATAAGTAAGTAAGTAAGTAAGTTGACCACTTACTTACTTACTTACTTAAGTGGCGCTACAGTCCGGAATGAACCTGGGCCTCAACCAACATGCCTCTCCAATTAGCCCGGTCCTTAGCTAACTGCCTCCAGTTGCGCACTCCAAGTGGGTTGAGGTCGGTTTCCACTTGTGCGCGCCACTTAAGGCGAGGTCTTCCTCTACTGCGTCCGACGTCTGGCTGGGAATCGAAGACTGCGGGCCGGAGTATTGGTGTCCATTCGTTCTACATGTCCTAGCCATCTTAAACGTCCAATGCGGAGTTTTTTGACCAGGAGCATGTCGCTGTACAGCTCGTATAGTTCTTGGTTGAATCTTCGTCTCCATAGCCCGTCAACGCAAACGGGACCGAAGATTTTTCGAAGAATTTTCCTCTCGAATCTACCAAGGATTTCTTCATCCGCTTTTGATACGGTCCATGCTTCAGCGCCGTAGAGCAGGACTGGGATGATCAGGGTCTTATATAGGATCTCCTTAGTAGTTCGAGTGAGGGCTTTACTACTAAATTGCCTTCTTAGCCCGAAGAAACAGCGGTTGGCAAGAGTAATTCTTCGTTTAATTTCTGACGAGATGTTGTTGTCAGAGTTAATAGCGGAGCCGAGGTAGACAAAGTCCCGTACTACCTCAAAGTTATATCTGTCAATGGTGACGTTGACCACTAGATTCCTGAAAAGAGGAGACAGAACGCCCCTTGTGGGGTGCCGCAGCTAACAGCTCTACGAGAGGATGAGACACCAAGATTTCTGTTAATAATTCACTCCCAACGGGTCATCAACTTTTTAATCCGAAAGTGCATTGGATGTGCATGTGTGCTAACCGTAGACAACTGGTCATGATGGTTAGTAGCCATGGTAGCAGGATATCAAGGTTGTATTGAATTCCGCATTTATGATACCATTTAGTCGAGAGGATTTAAATGGTTTAAAGCTATTGAGGACCCAAAGAAGTTTTTCTTTGGTGATGATAATATTGGTTAGAGGAGCCACCATGAAAGTGGGTGTCCAGAATTAGGTCAATGGTTACCATGCTGGAGGTTTTCCATTGACCATCTGGTGTTAGTAGGTAGCTAGATATTGGTGCATTGGTGGAAAGGATTTTACGGAGTCTGGAAGCCTCTGAAGTTTCTTCTATGTTACCACAGAAGGTACGCCAGGATGCTCTTTTTTTTCCTTCCTCAACACAATTTTGTATGTTTTGAGAGACGACTTATATTGGCCCCAAATCTAGTGTTTAAATGGAGCTCTTGGCCTTGTTAAAAAGTTGCCTGCATTATTTTCTAAGAGTTCATAGGTTTGAGTTCCACCATGAAGGCTTGGTCTTCCCACCATGCATTCTTATAGAACATGGTTACGATCGTGAGAGGGTTTCCACCAGGCTATTCAATTTTGTTTTTCTTCGCTCGGTTGAACCAAGGAGTCAGAGAGAAGTTTGTTGGGTAAAATTTCTCTATATAGTGACCAGTAGGTTTTTTGGGTCTGGCCGAATCATCCAAGGTGAATTGGATGAATTTGTGGTCTGTGGTTTCTAATATGTTGAACTTGGTTTAAAAGCGTATAAAATAGAGCTCGTTTAAGAATTGATACCGACTGACTTTGGTTTGCGTGTTAATTTCGGTTAATGAACAGCTTAATACATTTTATTTATGGTTTCATCAGGATGGCCCTAAATGCCATACAGCCAACGAATCAATAGCTCCATTGAGGGTAACTTTCGATGAAAACATTACCTCAAGAAATGGTCCTGTCAATTGACCGCTAAGATAATGTGATTTGACACCATTGGATTACTTTCTATTTGAATATGTCAAATCTGTTGTTTACGTCGAAAAACCCGAAACGATTGAGGCTTTGGAAGCTTTCGAATACTGGCTGATATGCTTGAAACTAATAGAATGAACCATTTAAGAGTCAGTTTTACTCAATCAGAATACCGAGTAGAGACGAATGGTCATCAAACAATGTGGTATCCAACAACGAAATAGCAATCTATACCGATGGATTTAAAATGGAAATAGGAGTGGGCTCTGGGGTCTACTCAGATAGAATCGGGTTAAACACATCCATTCGATTGGAAAACTCGTTCAGTGTTTTCCTAGCCATCCTCAAAGCTGCCGAATCGGATAGAGTATTGGACATATCACAAGCGGATTTCTCCATTTACGTAGATAGTCAAGCGGCTATAAAAGCTCTGGCATCCAACATAATGAAATCACGAGTAGTTGGAGGCTGCCGCTCAGAGCTAAGGGTTCTATGTAACCAGAACAAAGTCCAAATTATCTGGGTGCCAGGACATAATAACGTTTCAGGAAATGAGAAAGCAGACGAGCTAGACAGACTATGATCGTCCAGCTTCATCTCCTTATGCGACAATAGGGTGAGACCCCCACTTGCTTTCAAAAAAAATTAACACTTGCAAACACCTTTGGCCGGAATTAAGCGGTAGCAAATCTAACAAGCTTAAAGCACTGAACAGAGCTTCCATTTCTATAGCAGTAAGAGTAATAACAGGTCACAATCAGCTGGATAAACACTCCCACAGAATTAACCTTAGTAACTTGCACCACCAATGCAGGAAATGCCGAGACCCAGATGTCGTCCACCTACTGTGTCACTGCCCCGCGATCAGCAACAGCAGCAAGTATCACCCAAGTATCATATCACTCTTTATACTAACGCAGCTTTTTTTCAGGTACAATAAAGGGTATCGCTATGGGTCCAAGTAGGCCTGTGCGAGTTTGACTTCTCACCTGAGCGCCAACAGCCCATCTATACTACCTACTTAAGAGCAAAGATTATGAATTCTATACAGATGACGCATTGAGAACAAAGAACAGAAACGTTTGCTTAGTAGCTTCATGGTACGGACGGGCGGTGTGCATGAAAACATGAAAAACAAGAGCCAAAACAGGGCTGTGCCAGCACGATCCGCCATTGAACAATTTTTCTTATATGGAGTGCGTCATCTGTTTGGAATTCATAATTTTTGCTAAGAGTTAATCGTGGGCAACATTTGAAGGAATTAGTTGATCAGTTACTAACTTTTGACATTTGCGCGTAAAACTTTTGTTAGTCATTAGCCGTGTTCCGGATTTCAGATTTATATAGTAATAGTACGTTTCCACTGAGTCGAAATGCGTGATTTCAGACGAAATGCAAAGCATTCCGCCATATAATTTCACATTCTGAAATTCGGCATTCCGCTGAAATGCTTTTTCAAATGACGTCCAACCGAGTTATGTCAAATCAAACATTACCTTTTTCCCCTGCAAAAACCAGTTTTTTCTCCCAGAAACGTCAAACTGCTCTGTAATTTGTTTTGAAAAAAATCGTTCGAAAAACATATTTAAATTTAAGAAGAAAATGCATAACATTTTAATAGTTAATGAACAATCGTATGATGTCCTATTGCTTTTTCTTTTAAAATAGCTTCTGCAAATGACATATCTTTGGAATAACAACATATGAAATTGTTGAACATTGGCCAGATTTGCTCGATACCCGTTGTCCCTGGTGTTAGCTTTATTGATTACATCAAAAAAAAAATAATACAATTTTGTTGGTGTAACACGATCGTTAGACCCCGGGGCTTGGCTTTTTCTCTCAACCGTTCATAGCTCTTATTTTTTGGGAATCAGAACAAGCAGGTATGTTGAGATAAGCTTTTCTTGGCAGTTGATAGTACCCGGATATTTTGTCAGATCATAGCAAGAGGAGATACAGTGAAAAAAAAAAATGTTTTGACAGTTGGAATGCGTTTATTTTTGGTGGGAACACTATTTTCAAATGTTGAATTTCGTTAATGAAATGACGAGTTTCGGTCCGGTGGAAACGTACTATAAGATCGAAAACGCTATAAGATCGTTTTCGATTGGGATTCAAAAAGCACTTTTTTTTACTCTAGAGCACTGACTTATGTCAGTTTGAAGTTTGCATTTCGCAGTTTGATTTGTTTTTTTGTTTGTGATCAGTGAAAATTAAAAACTAGGTATAATTAGAAATTAAAATATTTTTGGATAATCATGTTCTAAAATTCATAAGCTTTGTTTTGACACCAACTCGCCAATGGTTGAATTTATAAAAAAAAAGCGCAATGATTAAAAGAAAATTTCAAATGATGGTTTCATTGATAGCTATTACTGCGGCCCAAAGATAAACAATAATCCACTTATTAATAAACGCTGATTAGCTAATCAGTACTAATTTTGACATTTGCACGAGTATTTCTTATGGGGAAAACTGTCAAGTTAGTTATTGCTTAGCTAATCAGCGGTTATTAATACGGGGGTAAGCTGTCAAATGGCACACTAAGGCACACACAAAAACCAGATCAACCTCTTTTATGTTCGATTGGGGCGGGTAAAATCTGAAATCTGAAAGCAAATCTGAAAATACCAATCGAAAACGCTGATAGATGAAGCTCTGTTCTTATTGGTCAATCGAATATTTTGACCAATTAGAACAAAGCTTCATCTAAGATAACTTACTAATGGCGTTTTCCATTCGTAAATCTGGATTTTGATATAAAATTTGATCGTTGTAAGGGCTAATGGAACACGATTTCAGATTGATTTTTTTTTTTGTCTCATTATTGTTATAATTTCTTGTCTGTGAAGTTAGTGTCGGTGTAGCTGTCAAGTCACACAGGTTGATTGTTTTTCATTTTAATTTATATTTCACATTGAACTGCTACAGTTTTACCCCCTTATTAATAAACGCTGATTAACTAATCATTGACTAACTTTTGACATTTGCGTGAGTATTTCTTATAAGGGAAACTGTCAAGTTAGCCATTTATTAGCTAATCAGCGTCTATTAATACGGTAGTTTAATGATTAATAATATATTTTCACAGCCGAAATAATGATAAATCAAAAAGAAAATCACTTTGGTCAAACTGACAGCTATCATTTGTATTAGTGTTTGTGCAGAGGGGTAAATCTGCCGAAAAATCCAGATTTGCAAAATTGATCTGAGATAAAATTAAAAAATCTTTTTTTTTTTGCCCAATGGGACACAACATCTGTCAAAATCTATCTTTTGACAGATCTAGATAAAGAAGATTGATTTTTTTACAAATGGAAAACGCCATAAATCAGGAACATGGCCATTGATTAGCTAATCAGCGTTTATTAACACGGGGGTAAATTGCATGAGCTAAACTAACTTGGCAAATAAAGTTTTTCGCAATACATACATGGAATGTTGTGTTCTACTTAAAAAAGTCAAGAAGCTCTTATTAGATCACCTATTATTATGTCCATCTATCATAAGGAAAAATTCATAATAAATGTAAACCTATGCCGGAAGTTATAAAATTGATATCTATACTTCTTTCAACGAAAGTGACCATGTTAGTTGCATTTTGCCTCGTATATATACCTCTAGCACATATAAATCCAAATCGTATTATTTAAATTTATTTGGAATAAATCATTTTAACAAAAAATACCAACCTGGAGGTACACTAATCCCAAAATGTTGCTCTGCAAAAATTTAGTCCTTGTTTATCCCGCCTCGGTACATGCTCAAAGTTACACACTGTAAGTGTCCCAATTTGAAGAAAAAATTGTTTTTTCAATGCTTGCAGCTATGTGTATCCATCTAAGTAACCACAACTAAAACTTGGTTAGGCATTTTTTAGCGATTAGTAATTATTGCAGACATAATTAAGCTTTCATTTTAAACATTTTTTTAACTATACATCACTGCCATATCACAAACAAAAACGTAATAGAACACCTCGAAATGTGTACAAAAAAAATGTACATATGTTATTCTCTCTCTTCCTTCTTTTTTTTTTTAATTCACAAACACAATTGTTATTTGCTACTTGGTTTCATTAAAGCACCAACACAAATATAACTCAGAATTTCTCCCAAAACAGCATATCCAAGTGCCGATAAGAATGCATACATATAACCACATGAGAGAGAACAACGACTAACGAAAAAAGGACAACATTTAACACTGTCAACGCTCCGCTACGCGATGAAAAGGGATACAACGACTTCTATTTATGGACACACGACGTCACAGATTCGAATACGACACTAAACCGAAACCGAAACAAAACCAAACGTACCTACTGCTTGTTCTTCTCTTTTTTCGTTTGGTTGATAAAATACTGCACACACAAATATACACTCTGAGAGAAGGCAACACACACCAAACTATTAAGGATGGAAAACCCGAAAATCAATGAAATTTTCCTTCGTTGCCGTTGATACTTTTGCTGCTGATGATGGCAATGGTGTTGTTAGAGGTGTTTCTGCTGTTTTTCACAACTAAGCCGAAAAAAACATATTTTGCACACATCCTGATTATTGTTTAGGATTCGCTGATGATTTTTCATGGATTAAACCCGTACCGCAATTATCCGTACAAAATGCAAGTTGAATTGGTACCAATGTACAGACACACACACGCACTAATATGTATATTGCCTCAAACGATGGGATCGTTGATTTCATTTAGCACATACTTTTACATTGGTTTCTTGAATGACAATGGAGTGTTTTATATGAATTTATATTGCAATTAGGTTATCAGACACTTGGTGCACAAATTAAACCTGTCTTCAGGATCTAATTCATAAAATCTAGCAATGAAAAATGAAAAAAAAACAGACGTACGAATCTAACTATCTATCTTGCACGGCAGACATTTTGAGAACTTATGAGGAAAACTTATAAAGCGACTTGAGAGAGTCGTAACCCCTATCATGAGATAAATCGATATATTCTATTGTGTTGGAGAGAATTTCTGAGTTAGCGACATCTGATGGAGGAAAGAATTGTAGGGCGACATCTACACTTGAAAAATGTACATATATTTTGTTGCTATAAGTTACGTTGAACCGTAAGTATTGGGCGTGTTCCACGCACAAATTAATTTGCTGCCTCACCTAATTTTTTGTTTATTAAAAACATTTTCGAATGCGATTTTTAGATTTTGGTCTCAGATTTAAGGTTTGCCCTGTACCAGTCGAACACAAACTAGAGCAATTCTTCTTTTTGTATCGTTTTCAACATTGTGTATTAGTTTAGACATTAACAGCCATATTTATAAAGGCATTTTAGAGGTTGTTTAACTTTTCAAAAAACCTCTAAGGCCGTGTGCCAATTGACGAGTGGAAAAGTTTTGAAAAGCGCCTCTACAACTGAAAAAATATCAGTTACAAATAAATATTTTTGGCGCAACAGGCTCGTTAGTACCCAGGGCCTAGCTTTCTCACAACCATTCATGTGTGCGTGTGTACAAGTGCACGATGGCGGGACCTCCTGTTTTATGCCGACTCCGAACGGCTAAGTTGAGATAAGCTATTCTTGACAATTGATACTACTCGGACGATTTGTCAGATCATCACGAGAGGAGGGCCAGTGAAAAATCATTTAGATGTTGCTACGGCTGGGAATCGAACCCAGACCTTCTGCGCGGCAGTTCATCGCACTAACCATCGCACCACTGAGCCCTCAATATCAAGTTGTTATAGAATTAAGGGAAATTTTTATTTATACAGGATTACCATCAGAAAACTGTGTTTAAGACGAAAATCCAAACGCGTATTTCGAAACATTTTACTATTAGGCAATATACAAGTTGATATGGCATTTAATGGAATTAATAATGGACTTTTTAAATATATGAAATGCAGTGCGATTAGATTAACATTTTAATACAAAAATGTAATTTTAATTTGGCGCTATTTTTCCATACGAATAGCGCCATTTTTGCGACTATTAGAGAAAAAAAGGAATATTACAATGTACACGAAAATGCTAGCCTTCAGTCGTCAATTTTGCTAAAATTTTAATCAGTGGATAATTTTTGACATAAGTGTGGTGAATGGAGACTTAAAAATTTTAATCTACTCAACAGCTCGCTAAAATTTAAACAGTGTTTAATTTTTGACATTTGGTATACCTACTGAGGAGTGAGAGTGATGAAGAGCACACCAGTGTTGGAAAATAGCACACCATTCAGATGATTAAATAAAAAGCAAAGAATGTATATTTCTTATCAGAAAATGTAAATAAAGTTGTAACATAAACTAAAATTGGGTTTTTGAGGATAGGTGGTTATAAAAATGTTATGGTTGCATTTGTTTTGCTATATTTTAAATTGAACTGCGTTATTTAGGGCTCAGTTATAGCTATCATTGAACAACTTCATTGGAACACAAAACATGATGGAATTGAAATTTTATCTCCATAGCTGCTTATAGGAATCGTAGGAAAATTCCGTTTGAATTCGGTGGAACGACAAACATTACTTCACAAAAATAAATCCTAATCAGTGAAAAATAAAAGTGATTTTCTGCGATAACTACAATTAAAAATCAAAATATGTTTGGATAATCATGTTCTAAAATTCATAAGCTTCGTTTTGACACCAACTCGCCAATGATTGAATTTATTAAAACACCGCAAGAAGTAAAAGAAAATTTCCAATGATGTTTTTCAATGATAGCTATAACTGGGCTCTTAAAGGACTTCGAGGATGACATTTTATAGGTAGGTGGATTGACTACTTAATCATGAACACAAATCGTACAAAAATATTTTTGTTACTGATAATAATAAATAATAAAGGGTTTTTTTTTAGTATAGGTATATATAAACAAAGGAATTTTGTTTCAATTCTCTTAGGAAATTATTGAAAATAGTAATAAAAAATATCCCATTTAATCCAATTGGCACAGCAAAAAGCCAAATTTATGTTTACCCCGGCAGAAATGTCAAAAATTAGTCAGTGGATAAAATTTAACCCCAATTTTAACGCAATTGACACACTAACTTGCAAAATCAGTATCTATAATCGATTTTTACATTTAAGCATCGTTGCTTACTTGGGGTTTAGATTTGCAAGTATTAAATTCAACTTTCATGGTATTTATATAATGACATTTGGTATGTTTTCTCTTTTACAACTATAGGGCATTCTGCGATTATCGTATTCGTATATCTGTCACTTTTCTGTCGGGTATAACATTAGTATTGTTGTGCCAGGTAATTTCATGCATGCAGTTTAGAACCCATCACCACTTGAAAGTTACACATACACACACAAAACTAACACCATTAAAGAAGTTATAAATTTAATACTTGCAAATCTAAACCGCGGGTTAGAGGTCGATTTATTTAAACACGGTAGACTGCGTTTTGAGGTTGTTTAGAGCCCTGCGGATTCTATCTTTGGGAAAATTGCGGATGGAGATTTCAATTTGAGGATTTTGGGTTTGGAGATTTCGTCTTTGGGATTATGTATTGGGGAAAACGTACCCAACCCGAAAAAACGACCATAGGACATAAACTTGTATAGAATTTCACTTTTTTGTACTAAAGGGTGTTTAAATTTTAAGGGGCGATGTTGTTTTTGAATAAAACACAATTTATTAAGGAAATTATTGTCATTTCTTTTTATTATGATAAAACTGGTATGGTTCAATTATGTATGGAACAAAATATCGGCCAAATGGCCGCCGCAACCTCGGCGGCACACCTCCATCCAATGGGGCCAAATTTTCGATGACGCTAAGGCATAATTGTGGTTCTATGCCGTTAATGTGCCGAATTATCCTTTAGCTTTTGAATTGTTGCTGGCTTATCGACGTACACATTTTCTTTCAAATAACCCCAAAGAAAGAAGTCCAACGGTGTCAAATCACATGAGCTTGGCGGCCAATTGACATCGCCACCACGTGAGATAAAGCGGCCATTGAAAAAGAGCCATTATTTCTTTAGCTGTGTAGCAAGTGGCACCGTCCTGTTGAAACCACATGTCGTCCACATCCATACCTTCCAATTCGAGCCATAAAAAGTTCTTTATCATCTCACTATAGCGAACACCATTCACAGTAAATGCCTGACCGGCCTCATTTTGGAAAAAAAATACGGCCCGATGTTGCCGCCAGGCCATAAACCGGACCAAACAGTCACTCTTTGTGGGTGAATTAGTTTTTCGACAATCACTCTTGGATTATCATTCGCACCAAATGTGTAAATTCTGCTTATTGACGAATCCACTTAGGTGAAAATGTGCCTCATTACTAAAGATGATCACCCACTGTTGCCATTTCTTTCCACCATTCTGACCATTGACGACTATTGTTTGCTTACAACTGCCCCTTGTAAACGTGTAAAGGCAAGTCTTTATGCATAATGTTCATCAACGACGAGCGTGAGAGCTGCAATTGTTGGACAAGAAGACTGGTTGAGGTGGACGGCTCTTTAGCCACACTATCGCGAACAGCAGCAATATTTTCTGCAGTACGAGCTGTAGGAGCATGCACTGGTGTTTTCACATCTCCTACAGACCCGGTTTGCTGAAATTTTTGCACGATTTTTACGATTTTACGAATTGATTTGAACGCCCATTTTCATAATAAGCCTGAATAACTTTAACGCGTTGCTCGATTGTGTATCTTTCCATGGTTCAAATTGAGTTGATCTGAAATTGAGAAATGTCAAATGAAATGAAGAAAAAAACTTGACGCGTAGGTGTGGTTCACATTCAACATCGACCCTTAAAATTTAGTCACCCGTTACATTGTCTCAAAACCCAAAACTTATTCTTTGCGGCGAAACTACTCACGAATTTTCCTATTAAGAACCACAAGACTTTAAAATTGAAAAAGATAAAGTAAAGACGTATCCAACGATAGCCATTGTTTGTGTTAAATGCTCAAATAAATATTACCAGAATATAACCCTACCCCACAGTAAAATAATTTTGAAAGCTAACTATTATGACAGGAGCTACTGCACTGCATGGCCGGATGTCAAATAAAAATTCTGCTTTGTGTCTTGCTTGCTGAACTGGATGCCACACTGAATACAGAACTACTGCGTATGTTTCGGCCATGAAAGAAATGGTTAAAGCACAATCACGCTTCGCATTGCCGACGTTACGACCAACTGCATTGCGAACGTTTTAATATTCACTTGCTTAGCGGTTTCAAATTCTGTTACAAAAATGGCGGAAATGATTAAAATCTCCGCTCAAAATATTGTACTTCACAACCCTTTCAGAGAATAACACCATTTTTTTGTCAATACACACTTTTTCCATCCTTTGCTATGCCAACGGTCAGAGATCAAGTAAGGAAGAGAAGGAAGAGATAGGGAACTTTCGTACATCTTCCCCTTTATCACCCGATTTCTTACGTGTCGTTTTGACACATAAATTAACTGGGCTGCAAACAAGTGTGTGTTAAACAAGAAAGTGTTTATCTGGTTGGATCGTGGTGAACAATTTATTTACCTGATCTCTGGTTTTGAGGTTGAAGCTCAACGCCAGACAAAGCTACATTGTGATAGGTAAAATTGATTTCAACTGGTTGAATTAGGTGCGTCACGCCAAAGCGTGATATTGTTTCAGCCATAAAGATTTATGATGAATGCTAATTGAATTGATAATATCCAATGCTTTCATAATGTTTAAATTAACTTGACTATTTAAAATGATCAAATCTATAATTCTATTTACGCTATTCCGAAAATTGAAATAAATCTACCGATAGCAATCCAACAATGATTACATGGTTGATATTGATTGGTATCAAAGAGTATATAAGTACATAGAGTGTGCATCTCATACAACGAAAATGTGGGGCACTGATATTGATACCTCAGTGTTCACATTCATTGGTAACACCTAACACGAGCATAGTCGACACATACGAACGACGAAAATTCCCCTACGCACTTACCGCCCGCGTCTGGAACGGCTACACATTTTTTAGCTGTGATGCGTACTCTATGTAGCTCTATACTCTTTGATGGTATTAAATTCTTATCATCATCCGCATTCCTATAAGGGTTATCACCGATATTGAAGATGCGTATCACCCAAGGTAATTGAGTCGTTTTAAGACTCTACCAATGTATAGCCATATCTGTGGAAATCAATGTTTTATGATCTGGTACCACTGATATGCATTACCGGTATGCAACCCCACGTTGGGGTGGGATTGTGTGTGAGCAAGATCAAATTAAAGAAACTCATCGGTGAGTTCAGGAAAGCAATATCCTTTGTTGCTACATATATGCATGCGACATTTGGTAACATGTAAATGGCCAAAATGGTTATTTCCCTGAATTTTGAAATTACATTTGTGTCCCCACTACTGCGTCATTGGGGGTTGTTTGGGATCCCTATAGTTTGGCCGCATGATCTCCAATTGCCCAATGACCCGTTACTATAGCCGTAATTCTTGCGATATCAGAGCGGGTTCTATTAAGTAGGTCGTTTGTTCTGTTCTTGTAGTGGGAAGGCCATATCTTCCTCTATATGACGCAATTTGTTAACCTTCTCCATTTGGAGTCGGCCTTCTTCAGGAAGTATGAGTGGATTTGTTCCTTAGCCGCATCTAGCGGGATATGGACATTTACCGCAAGTCAGTCGTATAGAGCCGAACCTTGCCAGGCCAGATCGTCTGCACGATCGTTTGCTTCAATGTCACTGCGCCCTGGAACACAGAGAAGTGTGACCCTGAAGCGTTCGCCCAGGTGGGCAAGTTCGTTCCGGCATTCCTGTACCAGATTGGAGGATATGGTAGGCGAGTTGATGACTTTAATGGCCGCTTGACTATCTGAGGACAGCAATATTTTGCTTTTTCGTATAATAGCCAGTAGTTTCACCATCTAGTTGCAGATTATTCTCACACAAACCCAAGAGCTTGCGAATTGTCAAAAAGTGGCAATTCTCAATTTCGATAGAAATACTAACCCAATGAAAAGGGGTTCTATGCCGACATAATCCATTTCATGTGCTCTCGGAGTATGGTATAAAACCGGTTTTATACCAGTTGAATTCATCTCGTGTGCGGAGACCCACTGTGTTTATAATTATTGTCCAGAAGTTCGTTGAAACAATCCTTTATGAGGACATGAGGAGTGAGGACATACAAAGCTTATATTGGCGAATTTAGCCTTGAGGCGGATTGTTACAATGGGTTCGCTAATGTCTTGAAATACTTCTTCCCTAATTTTGCCGCTTATAACAAATCGGGTACTGGTCTCATCCAACCGGATTTGACTTGCTTAACGACAAGTGCGAGTGTTGTTAACAAGACTGTTTTACGCAACACTATAATCACCCAGGTCAGAATGGCGCGGAATGAATACCCGGCCTGCCGTCCTAGACGAACCTAGATGAGCTGCTTCGACATATTCGAACAACAGGTCACCTAGGAATATGAAGGGTAAGTCAGGTCCCTTGAACAGAGATGGTGGCGGATGAACCAAAAGGTCAACGTATTGGATACTAATAATGGTAAGAATGCGGATATCCACAGCGCCACAACAAACCAGAAATACTCTGAAAAATATTAATGACTTCGCGCAACGCGTATCCCTTAACCTCTCGATTCACACCATACCAGAAGCATCTAATGTCGAAGAACAATGGCAACGATGCCAAAAAGTAAGAAACCCCTGGTTTGATGAGGAATGCCGACAGATGCTCGCAGCCAAGAACGAGCCCTTCAAGGCTAAGCTGCAGTGCAGGTGAAGACGAGAGCTGCCATTGAGCTCTATGGGTAGTGAAAAAGGGAAGACATAAGGCTCGGAACAGAATCCTGTCGAGATGAAAAAGGAAATATCGTAGTTGAAACACAGTCGATGCTGAGGATATGGAAGAACCACTTCTGCAGACTATTAAACGACGATGACGAACAAAATTCCGCTTTCAGGCAGAACGAACCATTTAATATTGGCAACGCCAGCGAAAACTGCCAACCACCTGACCTAAGTGAAGTGAGGAGAGCAATATCTAAACTCAAGCTTAATAAGGCTATCCCACTGAGCTTTATAAAGCCTGCGAAGATGGCTTAGTAAGTAACATACACCAATTCATAAGCCAAATCTCGTCGGATGAAAGTATGCCCGAAGAAATTAACCTCAGCATCGTTTGCCCGATCCACAAAAAAGGGGACCCTCTGAACTGGGCCAACTACAGAGGCATAAGTCTTCTCAACATTCTCAACATCGTTATATGTGAACGCCTGAAACCGATTACCAACAACCTGATCGGCCCTTATCAGTGTGGTTTTAGGCCAGGAAACTCCACAACTGATCAAATCTTCCAGGAAGATCAATGAAAAAACCCAAGAAGTCAAAATCAATATCCACCACCTATTCATCGATTTCAAAAGCACATACGACAGCATTTGCATTTATAAAAGCGAACTATAAAGAGCCATGTCTAGTTTTGGTATACCGCCCAAACTCATCCGTTTGTGTAGGATGTCGATGGAGAATTCTCGCTCCTACATCAGGATCGGAAACGACCTCACCGACACATTCGATACCAAAAAAGGATTTAAGCAAGGCGATGCGTTGTCATGTGACTTCTTCAATTTGATTCTTGAGAGGATTGTGCAAAACTCCCGATCCAACACCAGAGGTACCATTTTCCAAAAAGCGGTGCAACTATACTAGCATACGCCGACGATATTGACATCATTGGATGGACTCAAAGTAATGTCATAGCCAACTTTGCTAGTATATAGAAGGAAGCGGCAAAAATGAGTTTAGCTGTAAATGAAGGGAAGAATAAGTATATGTTGTCAACACGAAAGGACACACAACATAGACGAATTGGACAGAACGTCACCATTGTCTACCTCGACTCCGACTCTGACAACAACATCTCGTCTGAAATTAAACGAAGAATTACTCTTGCCAACCGCTGTTTCTTCTGGCTAAGAAGGCAATTTAGTAGTAAAGCCCTCACTCGAACTACGAAGGAGATCCTATATAAGACCCTGATCATCCCAGTTCTGCTCAACGGCTCTGAAGCATGGACCGTATCAAAAGCGGATAAAGAAATCCTTGGTCGATTCTAGAGAAAAATTCTTCGAAAAATCTTCGGTCCTGTTTGCGTTGATGGGCTATGGAGACGAAGATTCAGCCACGAACTATACGAGTTGTACAGCGACATGCCCCTGGTCAAAAAATCCGCATTGGACTTTTAAGATGGCTAGGACATGTAGAATGAATGGATACTCCGGCTCGTAGTATCTTCGATTCCCAGCCAGACGTCGGAAGACCTCGCCTTAAGTGGCGCGCAGGTCGGTTTCTACTTCTACTCATCTGGAGGCAGTTAGCTAATGACCGGGCTAATTGGAGAGGCATATTGGTTGAGGCCCAGGTTCGTCCCGGACTGTAGCGCCACTTAAGTAACGGGTGATTTTTTAGCTGGTTTGGTTTTGGCAACACTGGTTTTGACAGCTGACGTGTGTTTAGTACCTTGTGTCACTGTCAAACAGCTTCAGTTTGGTTTGCAATTTAACCATGGATCGTCTTACAAATGAACAACGCTTGCAAATTATTGAATTTTACTATCAAAATTCGTGCTCGGTTCGAAATGTTCATCGCGCGCTGCTTCCATTTTATGATCGGCATTCTCGACCTTCTGAGCAGTCTATTGTGACCAAATTTCGCACCAAATTTACTTTGTTGGACATTAAACCACCAACACGTTTACGTACTGTGCGTATGAAGAAAATATTGCGGCCGTATCAGCTAGTGTGACAGAAGACCGCGAAATGTCGATTCGGCGCCGTTCCCAGCAGTTAGGCCTTTGTTACAGCACTACGTGGAAAATTTTGCGGAAGGATTTGGGCGTAAAGCCTTTTAAGATACAGCTGGTGCAAGAACTAAAGCCAGCCGACCTACCACAACGCCGAATTTTTGGTGAATGGGCTCTTGGAAAGCTGGCCGAGGATCCGCTTTTTTATCGAAAAATTGTGTTCAGCGATGAGGCTCATTTTTGGTTGAATGGGTACGTAAATAAGCAAAATTGCCGCATTTGGAGTGAAGATCAGCCAGAAGCATTGCAACAGCTACCAATGCATCCCGAAAAAGCCACTGTTTGGTGCGGTTTATGGGCCGGCGGCATTATTGGGCCATATTTCTTCAAAGATGATGCGAATCGCAGCGTTACTGTCAATGGTGAACGCTACCGAGCGATGATAACAAACTTTTTTTTGCCCGAAATGGAAGTTCTTGACTTGCATGATATGTGGTTTCAACAAGACGGTGCCACATGCCACACAGCACGCGAAACAATGGCGCAATTGCGAGGCGAGTTTGGTGAACAGTTAATTTCACGTTTCGGGCCGGTCAATTGGCCGCCTAGATCGTGCGATTTGACACCATTAGATTATTTTTTGTGGGGGTATGTCAAGGCTAATGTCTATAGGGACAAGCCCGCTTCGATTGACGCACTGGAAGCCAACATCCATGCATTCATTCGTGAGATACCGGCCGATATGTGTGAAAGAGTATGCCAAAATTGGACTCAGCGGATGGGCTACCTGAGACGCAGCCGCGGTCAACATTTGCATGAAATTATCTTTAAAAATTAAATTGCAAGGTTCAAACTATCGATTCAAATAAATATTTCATTCATTTTTTCGAATTTTTTGTGTTTTTTTTTTAAAAAATTTCTAAACCTCTTAAAAAATCACCCGTTATAAGTAAGTAATAACAAATTTATATCGAGTAGTCGCTGTTTCTGCTCACTATATCACAGACCACTGTTTTTCATCCTTTTTTACGTGAATGGGTTGTTAACCCAAATCATAACCCCGACCTGGAGGACCATACCCATGTATTCACCTGAGGACATCCGGTATGCTGTATTTATACCAGTCATTCTGACCAGGCTTTTTATAGAGGTGCTGTTTTTTTTTCGTTTTGTTATCAACACTCGTATTTATACGTTTAGCAAGTAAAATCCGGTTGGATGAGACCAGTATAGGATGGTTACCACTGGAAGGTAAAATAAGCACAATGGATGTTTAGTTAATATTTCAACGACTGGGCGTTGCCTAGTTAACGCTGCTCAGGATTTTCCCACATTCTACAACATGCAACCGTCATACCTTAAAGCCAATTACAACAATTAAAAGTTTAAAGCTGTTATATCTCGACTTTGAAAATCTAAAATTAAATTATAAATCGGGAATCAACGAGGAACGTATGCCTGAAACATACAACACAAAAAAAACGACTTTGTTAAATGATTAAAGTCGAGAGCGATAGCCTGTTATCGTAACTAATAAATACAATAACATCTAATATCGCAATGGATATGTGAATATCTTACTCTCTACCTATTAAATCCGCCAATGTGAATTAAACACTTACAAGTTGTACTAAAAAGGGGTAAAACAATTTGTTTTACTACTACTTATATATCCCAATGCACATGTATTGGATATTTTCGAAGAGTATTAACTTTATCAGTTTATCGTGTTCAAATCAATTCACTTCAACTCTCAACTCAATCAATCGATCTCGTGACTTTTATTCGAATGTTCATATAAATTAAAAAAAAAAAAAAAAACAACATTTTTTCTGTCAATACATATTTTATCTGATATACCTATATAAGTATTATACACCTACATACGAATATATCCATGAATACGTATACGACGTGACAACGATCATCGGGTCGCGTCGTCGCTGTTTATGTCAAAAATAAAAAAAAATAAAACAACAGGTACAACCTGCTTCGCAACAGGTTTCTCGCTTCTTTTGGTTTTGTTTCGATAGCCTGTAGGGTCTTATTCATCTGGTAGTGCACGCATGCAGCTTACTACCAAATGAATACTTTATTGACGGTGGTACATACTGCAAACTGTTCAGACGTTAAGAGACGTTCGAAGGTATCTTTCTGTCGCGTATAGCTATTTTAATGTGTAAATAACTAAAGTGAGTAATCGAATGTGAACACTTGATAATTGAGTGAGAAATATTATTGCAAGTGATAAATGTGTAGATACAATAATGTTAACATAATAAAGATGATTGATTTCTTGCGGCAAATCAATTTGTTTTCTATCTCTTGTATTCAAAAACTTTCAACATTGTTGAATTTATTTTTTCGCTCAAATTGGTTTTAGTTAATGCTGATATGTGAAAAAAACGAGTTAATGCTGAAATTTTTTTTTTTATCATTTTTGATGCGATCAATTTTTTGTTGTTTTGTCTCAACTTTTGCTGAAACGTCGATATCAGTGCGCAATTTTGAAATTGAGTTGTGACTCAGATAATGAAGTGTTTACCCAAGTAATTACAGAAATCAACATAGTCGGCATTGGATTATTTACTTTCCATTGCCCGTTAGCCATATGCGGTTATATGACAGTATTTCCAAGAGTACATTATACTAAGGTGACAATATTTTTAGTTGATGTGAAATACCGAAATTGCTACTTAAAATATATTATTTAATGAGTATATAAATATATATAAAAAAACTCAGTGTATTCGTGAAGTGCGGTGTGAAGTGCATTTAATTTAATTTGTCGAATAGATTTCGAGGTGGTGATATTTATATAAAAATCACAGTAAGATTTTGTTGGCTTAATCAATTTACAAAATAAATAGCATTGTGTACAAAGCTGATAACTGGTTGTGTATATATGTTGGAATAATTTGACAGCAATGGCGAATTGTTATTTCAATTCCTTAAATTATCTTCAATCATTTCTTATTTTGTTTTTGTTTACAAATAACTGAACAGGTAAGAAAGATAGTTAAGCCACCATCATCGTACTATATACGTACCAACATATTATATAAGTTACCCATAACGATGATGTCTATACGTCATGCATGATCACATGAGTTCTAAGAAACTTGTTTACTATTTTCCAAGAAAAAAAGGTGGTTAGGCGCATTAACATTTTCGTATAATTCTATAGTTATTACTTTATTATTGTAGCTCTGCCATGCAATACTGTGCTTACATTATGGCTTTTCAGAATTAATAATTGTCATTATATCGGTATGTCAAATATTTCCTATGGATTCCGTTTCAATTTTGGTTCGTTAAGCGGAAACATTGAAATGATTCAATCTATTCAATAATATTAAGTACAAGGTGGCGCAAAAGTTGTCACCCGTCGCAAAAGCTGTCACCCGATGTTTTTTGGTTGCAAATATTTGAATTCTTCCGCAAAAAAAGTAGAAAAATTTATTCCACGATTCATGTCCTATGCGCCACCCATAATAATTGTTTCGATTTTTTTGCAAAACACTTAAAAAAATGACGGCCAAGAATCATCGGGTGACAACTTTTGCGCCACCTTGTATGAATACAATTTCCCAAATTGGTATACCTGATTTATTGTCATGTTCAATAACTATGCATATTTGGACAACATTTCTACTAAGAAATCACTTTTTACCCCCGTGATGACAGGAAATGCAATTTTGGTTAAAAAGACTCAATAAAAAAAAAGAAAGAGCTACCGTCCACTATGCTCAGCCTATCTCATCTCATCCTTAAAATAAACCGAACCAAAGTGTTAATGTGGCTCAAATTAAAGACCCAACAACTGGTAACATACGGACTGACGATTGACTCCGCTTGCGATTCTGAATCAATCCACTTTACGTTACAGTAAGGGTTATTCATGCAACGTCATAAGTATTTGTAAATTTAGGGCGACGTTTCATGAACGCCCCTAAAACTGCACCACTATATAATGTTGTAAACCACTGAATTCAATCTCATATTAGTAATTTTTTTATTAATAGAATATTTTCCTGTTCCGTTCCGTTTCCGTTCTCGATAATTTTATTCATAAATTTGTATGTTTGATGTGTGTAAATGATTAAATGTCAAAATAGCCTTTCAAAACATTACAATGTTTACCATTTCAGTTTACACACCCAATTCGTATGCGAAAAATTTAGATATTTTGACAGTTCATTTACCATGTCGTAAGTTTACAGGTCTGTTCCCGTACAAAATAATAGGTCTGTTCCCGAACAAAATAATATTTACTGATTCTTACTGATTTTTACTTATTGCCGTTCCCGTACGCAAAAATAAGTAAAAGAGACAGCTCACGAGAGAGCAAAAAACTACCCCTCCATAAAAATCAGTAAAAAAAAATTACTGCAGAAATTTCTGTTGGTAAAAATCAGTAAACTGTCAGTTGGTATCTAAAAGTGACAACTCGCTTGTTTTGACAGGTGATTTATGTCATTTGTTCTTTAAAAGGCATACAAAATATATAATTTTACGGTTTTTTACTTAAACGCGTTCCCGTACTTTTTGGTAATTTTGTCTCTTTCTGAGATAATTTACCCCCACGCCAAGAAATTTGAGAATTTACTAATGTTTACTGAAAAAGTACGGGAACAGACCTTACCACTACGAATTTCTGACGATGCGTTGCATGAATACCCCTTATGTGGCTATGTAAATTATTTCTCTATGTTTCAAAATAATAGCGTTTTCGATTGGGATACAAAAAGCACTCTTTTTATGCTCTAGAGCACTTTTTTTTGCTCTTGATAAACTTTTTCGTTTTCAATTGGGTGGGATACAAAAAGCACTCTTTTTATGCACTAGAGCACTTTTTTTGCTCTAAATCAACTTTTTCGTTTTCGATTGGGATACAAAAAGCACTCTTTTTTTACTCTAGAGCACATTTGAATAATCTGGATTACAAGTGAGATTTACACCTACATGCACCAACACAAAAACATTTAACATCTGACTTATGTCAGTTTAAAGTTTGCATTTCGCAGTTTGATTTGTGTTTTTTTTGTGATTTCTGCGAAAACTATAATTAGAAACTAAAATATTTTTGGATGATCATGTTCTAAAATTCATAAGCTTTGTTTTGACACCAACTCGCCAATGGTTGAATTTATAAAAAAAGCCGCAATGAGTAAAAGAACATTTAAAATGATGGTTTTTATTTATAGCTAACACCTATAACTGCAGCCTAAAGATAAAAAATAAGCTGTCCAATGACACACTAACACACACAGAACCAGATTATCCTCTTTTATGTTCGATTGGGATGGGTAAAATCTGAAATCTGAGAGTAAATCTAAAAATCCCAATCGAAAACGCTATACGTGTCAAAACTCAAAACTAATGTACCCCTATTGGATAGGGAATTCATAAGAAGGCAACATCCCGCTTTGTGTATCGTTCGAAACCATATATCCCACTCCATCTTTGAAGTTGCTACAATCCACTGTTTGAATCGTTTGAAACCATATCCCATTCAAATGTTGAAGTTAAAATTCCCAAAAAGTGGGTGTGTTTCATCATTATGGATCAAAAAATCAGTGACATCTAGACAGGCGAATGGAAGTACAGATAGACAATGTTAACCCATCCATATACTTTACGACACGCCTATTTAAATGATGTCTCTATGTTAGATACAAGCTATAAAAACATATGAAATGGGTACAATTGCTTAATACCCTATCCCGTCCTATAAAAATATAGGTGGACGGATTTTATAAATGTTTTAGCTTGTAGTAAAAGCATGGACAAAAAGATTGTATACCAAATATCATTATCCTAGCTCAACATTCTAGGATGGACGGTTTTATCCCTATGCATATGACATATGCTGTGCCATTATTTTTTTTAGAAAAGTGCCCACGAAAATTGTGCGGGTGTTAAAATGACGGTGTTACAGACGAAGAGGAAGAGTGGTATTTTACTTTTGCAAACAATTTTCATCAAAACTTATTTTTCGAATTTCGTCAAATTCTTACCGAGAGTCGTGTTCCTAAGGTTTATCTGAAATAAAAATGGACGGGACAGTGCAGACTCCAAACTCCAAGAAATATAGAAGTAAGTGATGTGGAGTCATTCAATTGGGTCCACTTGATTGCGCTCATATAGAGGACATTTAGCCCCTTTCAGGCTCTTCTTTTGAAACCAACCACTTTTTGGGAGTTTTTTTTACAAAACAAAATATATGAGAAGGCTACAATCCGCTGTGTTAATCGCTAAAGACCCTATCCCGTCATAATTTTATGGTAAACATCCCTTAAAACTTGGTGTTTTTTAAATGTTTTTTTTTTAATCTTTAGGATTCATTTTCTATGTATAGACGAAATATGTATCGACATTTAGATTGTCTAAATGTTCAGACACTTTTTCAAATTTCCTTACGGTTGGCCCAAAAGCGACGTTTATTTAAAATTTTGGGCATGGCAGTGGGCGGATAACAGCGTTGCCAGACGTCCCAAATTTAAGCCCAAAATTAAATGTCATGGACATGCACAGTCCCGCCTTCCGCACTTGTTCATTCATCTCTTTCAAATATTAGCATTCATGATAGGTAAGAATGTTAAATGTGGTAGGAAAAAAAGTGAAGCAATAGTTTGTGAAGTATTGGCATAAGATGCAATACAAGATATACATTTTTGTTCGAATTCTACAGATGGCAGTAATAAGGGAAATCGGAAAATGTTTTCAATATTTTAACTTCGATATTTCAGTTTTGAGAAAGGCATACAAAACAAATTATTAGATTTTGTAAAGAGTACCTAATAATGAAACAGACAACAAAATAGCAAAGCTACTTTGTGAAACATTAGAAAACATAGCTTAAAATTATCTCAAGTAACTTCATATGGAGCTGACAATGCAAATATAAATGTCGGTAATTAAAGATAATTTATAAAAAAAACACTGACTAATTTTTTTATGTCCCGCTTTCGACGCAAGAATCCCGCTTTTTTAATCAAAAAAAGCTTTGACCGAAAAAAAAAAAATTGGCAACGCTGGCGGAAAATGAATTTAAAAAAAATCTTGATGTAAGTGATACAAGTGTTAACACTTTTAAAATCCGCCCACTGCATCGTTTTGCGCTGCAGCGCTTTCTTGTGTGCATCTTCTGTCACCTTTTTCTTGTACATGCAGTCATCATCATACCACGGGCTCTTTCTCGGGGGTGGCTGGTACCCTGCAGTGGTTTTGGCTACCTCCTTGATGATGTCGGGATACTGGCACCAATGATTGTTGGCATCTGTGGTAGCTGAGTGCTCAGAGGAGAGTTTCATACTCAGGCGCTCACTGTAGTCTCTGGCTACTCCAGGTGTGCTTTTTTTATTTATATTTTTTTTCTTCTTCTCGTTGGACTGTCGAGCTCTGAATTTAGCCGCGACAAGAAACTGGTCAGAGTCGACGTTTGCCCATTGAAATGTGTGCACGTCGAGGATGTTGGATGCGTGCCTCGCACCGATTAGCACATGGTCGGTTTGCTTGGCAGTTCGACCGTCTGGAGAGCTCCAGGTTGCTGTGTGGATCCGTAGCCGTGGTAACCTAGTGCTACTTATCACCGTATAACGAGCTGCTGCAAAATCGATTAGTCGGTACCCGTTGCCTGTTGTCGTTTCGTGGATTCTGTGCTTACCAACTAAACCGCCAAAGATGTTGTCCTTTCCAACTTTAGGATTGAAAACCCCGAGTACAACTTTTACATCATAATCCGGACAGGCTCCTTAGGCTCCATCGGAGGTCATTAAATTCCTCCATGATGGGATCTTCAGCCTCGTCGGTAGGGGCGTGAGTACATATTAGGCTTATGTTTTGGAACGTTGCTTTGATGCGGATCACAGAAAGGCGATCACTTATCGCCTTGAAGTCAATAACTTTCGTCCTGAGCCGAATTCCCACGACGAATCCGATTCCTAATACATGCAATCTTTTGTTGCAGCTGTAATAAATGTCGCAATTTTGTCTCTTCATTATACCTGATTTCGAAAGACTTGAAACTTCATGCTTACAAATTCAATTGACTCAAGAATTGAAGACTACTGATCATGCAGCGCGAATAGAGTTCGTTGAATGGATTTTGGAACAAAATCATCTTTAGGGATGAAGCTCATTTGCATTTTGGGTTCAGAAACAACATTTTTGTACCGAACGCATTATCTGACCATTCTTCTTCTAAAATGTGGCTGGTCAGGCAGTAATAATAAATGGTGTTTGTTATCGTGACATGATAACCCAGTTTTTATTGCCTAAATTACAAGATATGGATGTGACCAATATGTGGTTTCAGCAAGACGGTGCCACATTCCAGGAAAACAATTCAATTAATGCATGAGTAATTTCCTAATCGTATAATCGGTCGTTTTTTTTGCGATCAGAAATCGCCATCCAGATCTTGCGGCTTAACGCCTTTGGACTTTTTTCTTTGGGTTTTTTTAAACTCAAAGGTGAATTGCAAAAAAACTCACAACCACCAACGCCTTGGAAGAAGAATTAGGCAGTATATTAATAAAATACAGCAACATTTATACGAAACGGTCATAGTCGTATTCCGTGGCGGCCATTTTGTACACCCTATGACTGAATACAAAAATTTAGTTTCCTAATAAAAAATCTGTATTTCCTATCAAAATTACATATTGCGTATTTCATGGAATACAGTCCGAAATGCTCGAAAAAGTGACGCAAAATTGAACCTTCCGAATGGACCATTTGAAACGGAGCCGCGGACATCATTTACATGAAATTTGATTTAAAACGTAAATGGCAAATGCCTATTTATCGATTACAATAAATAATTTTGAATATTTGATATTTTATTCGATTTTAAAAAAAAAAACTACGCTTAAAATATCACCCGTTATTAAGAAAAATCGTGCAATAGGAAAATCAACTGGGATGATCCTTCTTTATATAGAAAAGGCGTTCGATGGTGTTTGGTATAGTGATTTGTGGCCTTGTCTATAAATACTTTATTTTTCCTCCCTTTCTTTCTGGATACTCATTCCGTTACTTTCAAAACGATAATCGTTTACGATAATGAAGGAAACTTCCTTGGTACGTACGCGTAGCTTGTGTACATGTGCACACACTTAATATACAAATTACAGACTACTGACCTAGAAAGTCTCATTCACCATCGTCAACGATTATCGTTTTAAAAGTTGCAGAATGAGCACCCTGGGTATGTAGTTTTATTAGAGCTACAGTATTTATAGTACCTACATATATGGAAAGTTAAATCAAAACCTTTAAAGGCTGTTTCCGTGAAGATTCACGTTATGTGTAATTTCCATATGCGAGCCAGTGTTAATAAAATGGCTAAGATAGCAAGTAAACATTGGCCTTGAATTATGCCCACAAAAAAACTTGATGTACTATGTTTAAAACATCTGCCAAGCCGTTTAGGCTGGAGATACCATTACGGACATAAATTTAGGGTGTCCCTATCATCGTAATATTAGATTCAATCAAAATCTCGAGGTCGAACATTTCTTACGAAAACAATATCATTCTCTTTTTAAGAGAAAATTAAAAAGTATCTGAGCAAGATATTTATAAATACTATGTCATTGTCTATATTTTATCCATATAAAGACGAGTTTTATTTTTTATTTCTTAGGGGCGTTTTATTAAAAAAACATTTTGAAAAAAATTTAAGAAAATGTTTTTATGCAAAACTTTCAAAATAATTTAAGATGCATTTCGCCTATATATCCGTTTAACAAACGCTTACTACAAAAACGATTTGTATACCCTATTCCATATCATATATAAAAGAAAAACATTGTTTTTTTGTCGAACGATAAAAGATTTTGATAAACTGTCTGAGGGTTATATTGTGAAAAGGTAATTTTTTGTGTACCATCCCAATAAAGTTTTTAGCCACATCCACGTTTTGTTGATGTTTGATTTATGGATGGAATGGGATAGGGTATCCAAGGATTACACAGAGGACTGTAGCAGTCTCATATGTTTATTTTATTTTTTTTTAAGCCGTTTGACATCTACAACTTCACCTATACTCAACATTTTAATTAAATCGCTCAACTTGTTTGGGTTTCAGTGTCAGTACTAGTCTACATATCATATACTCCAGTATTGCATTTTATTTAAAACAAATTGTTTTTAAAACAACCGTACCGTACCGTACCTCAACCATACAAATTTGTCAAAAACTGAACTTCGAATTGTATCGCCAACATAATACATTCCTATACTACGTAAAGTGGTGAAGTAAAAACGAATTAAAAATACCATGGGCAAGATTTGAATTTGTTTCTTTTTTCAATTTGTAAACGAATATGAAACATACGAGAAAGCTGCAATCTGCTGTGCGAATTGTTTAATACCCTATCAAATCCCATCATCATAATAAAAATTCCCCAAAGTGGATGCGGCTCAAAATATTTTACAGGTTACTAACAGCTATATGTGTGAAATATAGAAATAGGGTTGGGTACGATTTGCCGATTTTTAAAATGTCGTCAACCGTCATAATATCGACTTTCAAAAAGTCGATTGGTAAAAATACAAATCAACAAGCCACTCTCGGATAATTGTTAATGTTTACATTTGTAGTGTTATTTTAAGGGAGGATAAGTCGAAAAAAATGTCCATTTTCATAAATGTCGATTTTACTGTGCATTCCATAGTTGCAAAATGTCGCAAAAAAGTTTCACCACCGAAGTAAAATATCAACTTTCAAAGAAGTCGTTTGCTGACTGAAATGTCGATTTGAAAAATTGAATGTCGGTAAAAATGTCGACAACTTGTTTGTTTCTTTCAGAGGAACTATGAGCGTACGTGTTGCTTACTTAATAAAATAAAAATACGTTTATGTTTTGTATTCATGAATTGGTTCAAATGCAATCGTAGTAAACAAGTTCATACTGCCGTTAGGTTTTTAAAGAGAAATAATAAACTTCACTGTAAACAAAAACAAAGAAAATGACAGTTGCTTTTAACTTATGATAATGTTAACAGCCCGGTCGGCAACTGTCGGCTTTGTGGAATCGATATTTTATTTTATCGACTTTAAAGAATGGCGACTTTTTTGTTAGTCGACATTTTAATAATTACCTTTTGAAAAACCGTTAATCGTACCCAACCC
Organism: Rhingia campestris; assembly: GCA_932526625.1. Taxonomy (NCBI): domain Eukaryota; kingdom Metazoa; phylum Arthropoda; class Insecta; order Diptera; family Syrphidae; genus Rhingia; species Rhingia campestris. The sequence continues at coordinate 94,471,466 of OW052185.1, forward strand.
AACACTTAAATCATTCTAAGAGAGCATTCCTGTTTTATTTTAGATAAAATTAAATCGAATGCAAAAAATCAATCAAAAAAAATACCGACAAAAAAAATAGATTGGTTAAAATGTCGACTGATCAAAAAGTCGATTTTTTTTTTCGAGATTTTAGCAAACGCCAAAGTCGACATTAGGCCACTGACACTGAAACACGTGCCCGCCAACAGATGTCAGTTTAGGGATTCAATTTTTGCTGTGTCATTTATTGTTTTTTTTTTGAAAATAAAATGGTGGCATCGTCGATCGGTCCATTTTTCTTCAAAGACTTGAACTTGGTTGACATGTGGTTTCATTAAGACGGTGCCACATGCCACACAGCTCGTGAAACAATGGAGTGTTGAAGGATGAATTTGGTGAGCAGCTTATCTCTCGTAATGGCCCTGTGAGTTGGCCGCCAAGATCATGCGATTTAACGCCTCTTGATTATTTCATGTGGGGTTATGCAAAGTCGTTAGACTATGTGGACAAGCCGAACACGATTAAAGCATAACTGGTTAACATAACACGCGTAATTGTGGAATACAGGCTGAAATGCTTGAAAAAGTGACGCAAAATTGGACCTTCCAATTTTTTCACTTTATCCACTACATCACTTATTGTAGTGTTTTGATTTTATATTCAAAGCAAAGATAAAAATATTTTCACATCAAATTATTTCATAAAAAATTGATTTCCCACCTATTTTGCAACGTATGATTAAAGGATGATGTACCGGCAGCCATTTTTAGCCTTTTCGACAACCTTTTTCGATAGCAATTGAGAATATTAGGTTTGAAAGCACATTTTCTATCCAGGCTACGGGTGTAAGAATGGATAATTATCCAGGTTTCGCGAAATCTATATAAGCTAAGGTGTTGTTGTATTTTACACGTAAATTGTGTGCTAAGCCTATATAGATTTGGAATGAAGAGAAAAAAAACACGGCTATTACTGGTAGTCGACATTTTTTTTGTCGGCAATTTGTACGTTTCCCTAAAAGTCGACATGATTAATGACAAATTTTCAATCCAAATCGACATTTTATCGACACTTTAAAGGTCTGGATTTTAAACATAATGGTCTGGATCAAACTTCAGTCGACATTTTTACAGTTGATGAAGCTTATATTTTGTCGACCACTCGTAGGCTTTACATAGAAATAATATTGTCTAGATATTTTGTTCAGGCGCTTTTAAAAATTCCTTTCGGTTTGACCAAAACCGACGGTTTTCAAAAACAGTGAGCGTCGCTGGGGGCGAATTTTGAAATTGTTTAAACTTGTGCTGGAGTCTTGGACAAAGAGATTGTATACCAAATTTCATTATCCTAGATCAAAATTTAAGGACTGACTTAGGCCAGGTTTTTCAGTGCGAGATCATCCTAGTTTCAGGATTAAACTCAAATTAACTCGAAAATGTAGTTTTTCAGTCAATTTAAATCCAGAGTTAACTTCGAGTTAACCCAGCAAGTTTGGTGAGTTAAAAGTTTGGTGAGTTAACTCTGAGATTAAATGATCACATGTTTTTTGACAGATGATATATACCAAGCAAACATATATTTTTAATTCCATTTATGTGGACACTTTATTACATTTTTGTAAACTAAATACGTGTACGATATATTCGTATTCAGATCGCAGTGACTCGAAACTGTTTTAAAAATTTAATTTGACTGTTTTAAGAAGAAAAAAAATTGCTAGATCGCGACAAAAGCATCATTTTGGGGAAAAATAAACCAAACAGCTCATAACTGAGCTGTTTTAGATTCTATACAATTCGATAACTTTTTGACAGTGAAATCGAAAAACATGAGTGAAAAATCAAAATCAAATCAAATCTGCACACACGGAGTCGAATTTAATCCTGCACTGAAAAACTGATTCGTGAGTTAACTCTGGATTAAATTTATTCCGGTGTTAGTAAACTCTAGGTTAACTCAGAGTTAACCCGGCACTGAAAAACCGGGACTTATAAAGTCAAAGGGCATATAGGGAATAAGAGGAGATTCGGTACAAAAACGTCCACAAAAAGTGGGGTAGAATAAATTGATATATAGACGTAAAGCGAACTATTTTTATCAAAACTATTTTTAAGTTTACTTTTATCGAACATTGTTTTCTTGATAAAAAGTCACTTAAAAGTGGGCTTGTCTAAAAATTATATTGATGACATATATGCTTTTTATGTTGTCAAAACATCTTGCTTAGAAACTTTTCCAAAATGCCATACTAAATTGGCTAAAAAAACTTCGTTTTATTTTTAAGTGGGGGGATTTTAAAATGTTTACACTTATACCGTAGGCGTCGATAGCTTATAAACTAATTTCGATTATCCTAGCTTAACTTTTAAGGCCAACAAATAGGTGAGATGCAGACTAATGGACAGACAAACATGCCTAAATCGACTCGACCAGCGATTACGATATGTCTATCTAAATTATTTCTCTATGTTACAAAGTGTATATCAAAAGTAGCATACCCCTATTGCATAGGGTATAAAAAGTCCGTTATCGTACACCGACAACGGGTTTAGTGTAGGTACCTACCCATAATATAAAACCATCGAGATAATTTCTGATGTTTTTAATATTTACCAAGCCAACAGTACATATACACTTAACGCTTATCAGTACAACACATATAACAAACAAAATTTCAATTCATACAGGTGATTTGTTACTCGACATGCCAGCAGCAATTCTATGGTCATAAAGACAGGTAGTCACCGGAATGTTTATTGTATAACAGAATCCGAATTTTGATGCTGTTCAATTGAAGACCTTCTTAAAATTGTTTTGATCTTCTTTAAATCTAATTAATATTTAAAAAAAAAATTAAGTAAAACTATCGAATTTTTATTTATTTTTTTTTATAATAAAAAGGAACGACTATCGGTCGGCGAAACGTAAAAAAACATGTGTCGATGTTGTCAAAGGTAAATATTTATTCTTCTGATTTAAAATGTTGAACCTGCTTGTCTAATTATTTCACACAAATTGTTTTTAGTTTCTTTGAAGACATATACTGGAATTGCTTCGAAGAGAGATTTTGCTATGATGAATCGATAGGTAGATGTGTTTATAATTTATTTTTCAATTTTGTATCTTTGTATCTAGTTATAAATTCTAACCCCTTATTTGTTTATTTATTTTAGCGAATTATAATCCAGATGAAGATGACCAATATATCGCTGAGAAAAATAATGATCTTGCACGGATGCAGACGATCGGTAATAATAATGTTCCTGTTTGTAATCAACCATTACGACGTGGTAACTCCATGCTTAGGTGAGGGAATACCAACAATTGACGAAATGCATGTAAAGCTATCTTTGCGATTTAATTTGTTAGTGCAAAAATTCACGAAGAAGATTACCGAAGGGAAACTCAAACGAATGTACCTATGTTGGGACCAGAAATTTTAGCTGTTTTTGCAAACTCGCAAATATTTCAGGATCATCAGCCTACTAAAATGACTAGGATTAGTACAAGATCCTATTTACCTGCAACACATGTTCCGAAAGATCATTTGTCGCCTGGAGATATCGATCAAGATAAGTTGATCAAAAGACTGGAAGGTAAAGATCACCATAATCATAATTCCAAAGTAAAATTTTACTTAAAATAACATACACATAACAGCGTATATTATTATCATATTATACCATTGAATTATTTATAAGAGCATTAACTTGAATCCAATACCAAGAAGCATTTACTTGTTAAAGACGATTTAGAATAATAATGAATTTGTAGATTATTGTAGTGTTATATGAGAAATATACATGCACATGTATAGGCGGACTTGTCAAGGAGTTGATTGATTTTAATTAGTATATTGGAAATTGCACATAATTGTCTGATAAAATAATGTTTTATAAGATATTTTTAAATTTATAGTTACTTGTCGAAAACATACTATTATTAAGTTCATATAAAAAATAAATTCAATTTGGCAAATAAGAAATAACATTCATTCTCAATATTATACGAATGTACGAATGAGATAAACATTATGTCTGGCATTATTATAATCTTTCCCTAGAGGTTAGGAGCACTATTCATAATGGGTGCCTACATAGGCTTTAATTCACCAGTAAAATACAACATATTTCGTTAAGCATAGATATTTATCCATTAGTCTGAATAGGAAATACAAAAACACCTTAGAAATCAGTATTTCGTTAGGGCTGGAACAAATTTCTATCCAGTCATTTGCCTTTAGTCTGAAAATATTCCAGGGTGTCATTATTTTCTTTATTCCTCAGTTTTATCGATGCAAAATGCACAAATCTTTAAGGCTGAACTATAATAGTCGGAAGCAATCGGAAGCTAATGTCAAAATTCTACGTTAAGTTTTCTTCAGTACTGTCAATTACTCAAGTTGCCCATAATAGACTTTTGTGAATGGAAGCGATTGCAAACAATAAAAACAAAATTTCGTTGCTTATCAACTTACAGATTTAAATCTACACAGCTGTTGAAGTGAAATGGCAAATTTTTGTGAATAAAAGAACAAAAGAAAGAGAAAGAACGAATGAATTCGCTTTTTCGTAAGTCAGCAAAAATGAACGAAAACTGAACGAATCGAAGGGAAAAGCTATTATGGTCGTACAATACAAATTGCATTTGTTCGCAGAGTTAGGAAAGTGGTCGTCCGCAACCATCTTCAATTATAGTTCAGCATTTAGCAATAAATAAAGACTTGTGGAAAAAACAAAATTCAAATTATCTGCTTATGATGTTTGATAATCTAATTTGCGGTGTGAATCATACCGCAAATTAGATTAACAAACATCCCCTTCATTAAATCAGTTATTTGACCAGCAGTGTGGCATGTGATGATGTCAAGTCCATGTAACATGACACTACGTCGAGCGCCATAGACAGTGATATGTCGATTATTTGTATCGACGAAATAAAATCACACCTAATCCAAGAAATCCACTTCAACATCATTGCAGAATATCAATTTTCGATAAAACTCTGAAATTTCTTAAGACTTTGCAGAGCCGTTAAGTACGTTAACTTTTTTGGGAATTTTCTTATGGCGTTTTCCATTGGTAAATCTGGATTTTGATCTAAAGTTTGATCTTTTTTAGTGCCAATGGAACACGATTTCAGGATTGACTTCTGTTTTTCTCTGTATTGTTGAAATTTGTTGTCTGTGAATTTAGTGTCGGTGTAGCTGTCAAGTTTCATGTTACACAGGTTGTTTGTTATATTTCACATTGAACTGCTACAGTTTTACCCCTATTAATAAACGTTGATTAGCTATTCAGAGACTAACTATTGACATTTGCGCGAGTATTCCTTATGGGGAGAGCTGTTAAGTTATCCATTGATTAGCTAATCAGCGTTTATTAATACGGTTGTTAATGTTTAATAATAGTTTTTCACAACCGAAATAATTACAAATCAAAACGAAAATCACTTTAGTCAAACTGGCAGCTATCATTGGTAAAAGGTGGGCCAAAAAAGTCATCCGATGTTGTTTGGCTCTCATTTTCATTCTAAATGAAAAACTTCGATTCTGTTTTTTTGATTATGTTTATTTGAACCTTAAGAATTTTATTGATCAAGTCCAGGAGATGATATCGGCCAAATGGGCGTTGTCAATCAATGTTTTTTTATCACTTCAGCGAGAACTTCGGGCGACAGATTCTCGCACTCGTGTCGAATGTTGTTCTTGAGGGCTTCTAGGGTCTCGGGCTTGTTCACGTGAACACGGGACTTCAAAAACCCTACCAAAAAAATGTCTGCAACGGTTAAATCGGGTGATTTTGCGGGCCAGTGCAAATCGCCAAAACGGAGATGAGGCGACCCGGGAACACCGCCTTCAGAATATCGGTTGTGTCCCGCGCAGTGTGTGCCGTTGCTTCCTCCTGTTGGAACCACGTGTCCTCCAGTCCTAATTCGTCCAATTCCGGCAGAAAAAACTCGGTTAACATGTCCCTATAGCGCGCACCGTCCACTGTTGTCGTTTGACCAGCGGCGTTATCGAAAAAAAAAAATGGCCCGACTCCTCCAGCGTGAACAGCGTACTATGCAATAACTTTGAGCGGGTGTAATGGCTCCTCATGTATTACTCGTGGATTTTCGGTGCCCCAGAAGTGATAGTTACAAGCATAAGTATCACCGCTGAGGTGGAAATGAGCCTCATCGCTCATTATGATTTTTGTCGAAAAATAGTCCACTTAGCCCTCGATACTACGGATGGCTTACGCGTAGGGTAAACGCGTTTGGCGGACGACAGGTAGCAGCTGATACACGGACTGGACTATGTACGAGATCATGCGCAATTCTTTGACCAAAATTCGCCTTAGGGACGACCGACTGATGGCTAATTGCGAACCTCAGCGTCTGGTCGATGTTTCAGGCGACAGCTCGACATCCTCGGCAACAGCGGCTATATTCTCGGCACAACGGGCGCTTCGGGGCCGGCTACTCTTTGCAACATCTCGTGTGGTCCCATACTCTTCAAGGTGGCCAAACGGTGCAGTATAGACGAATTGTTACACAAACGACACAAAAATAAGAGCATCTTCCAATAGGGTGATCTCTTTTAGCCCACCTTGTATTAGTGTTAGTGCAAGGAGGCGTAAATTGAGATTTTAAATTGAGAAAAAAACCCCAGTGTTCACATTGGTAATACGATCATAGTCGACACATACGAACGACGAAAATTCCCCTACGCCCTTACCGCCCGCGTATGAAACGTAGTTTTATACCCTTTGGTATAAATTAATAGTCCATCCTAATGTATGCGGTGCTACAGTTCGGAATGGGTCCTCAACCAAAATTCCTCTCCAATTAGACCGATCATTAGGTAACTGTCTCCAGTGGCGAACTTCAAGTTCATGGAGGTCGGTTTTTTACTTTTGGGCGCCACTTAAGGCGAGGTCTTCCACTACGTCCTACGACCGACGTCTGGCTGGGAATCGAAGGTTTTAAACTTCCAATGCGGTGTTTTTTTTTAAATAGGAGTATGTTGCTGTACAGCTCTTACAGTTCTTGGTTAAATATTCGTCTCCATAGCCCGTACCAATGCAAACGTTACCAAAGATTTTTCAACGAATTTTTTCTCTCAAAACGACCAAGGATTTCCTCATCCGTTTTTGATACTATCCATGCTTCAACACGGTGGAGCAGGACTGTAATGACCAGGGGGTGCAGTGCAATAACCCCACGGACTAAATTCCCACAAAAAAAGGGAATTTCCCCTGCGGAGGTTATTTCCTTTTCGAAATGGAAATTAGTCCCTCGGCTGTTAATGCCTCTTCCTTGTGGGGCTTATTTTCTTTTATTTTATTTCCTCTATTTCTTATTTATATTTTTCGCGCCACTTACCCCGTCACCAGTTCAATGATGGCCAGTAATTTGTTGACGTCGTCGGAATAATCGATACATCCGAACTCTACTCACTTTCTTGGTGACTTTTGTTCGTGCATTTATCGTTGATTCCCGTATAAGTGTCTCTTTGCGGTTATTTTCCACCCCATTTGTTGTTCCTTCTTTAGAGAGTTTTCTGGTTCGCTCTCCTTACTTGTTTTCAAATAAATATCCAGGTGATCGATATGGATTTATTTTTCACTGACTTTCCATTTGTATCTTCTCGGTATGGAGCTAGTTGTAAAGGTGATTCGAATTACGGAGCCTTCGATATTTTTCCTAAAAGTGTGCTCACTTAAGGTGTTAAGCAGGATTAGGTCATGTGTTCTAGTAGAGCCTCCTTTCTTCTACTGGTTCGAGGCCGTTCCCATTTAGTGGCCCACGCATTTACGTGTCCAGATACGATGTTGGGCTATAACTTCTAGCATCATCCACTAGCATATCAGGCATATCTTGAAACTCCTCAATTGTGCTGTTTGGAGATGCGAAACGGCTGTAGATTTGTACCTCTTTCACCTTTGTTGAAAAGAACCCTTTCGGGCCTCATCATATTTCTTCACAGACGTAGTATCCACAAATAGAAATGTCAAAAATTAGTCACTTATTAGCTAATCAGCGTTAATTAATAAGGGGGTTGGTTAATCTTCTCTGGGGCATGCCAGAAATTTGTAATTTAAAAAAAAAAATGTTATACGTATTCATGAGGCTTAGAATAATGAAACGTCAATATTGGTTAAAATTGAAAAATTAGTTTTAAAAATATTTTTTTAAGTAAATTGAGGTTATGTAAAACTGTTATATGGGAGGAATCGTTAATAGAAAGGCTAACACCAAACAAACCTAATTGTGGATTCACGACTGGATCGTACATACTTCCTCCCTCCACGCCCGACTTAAAATTATGATTATAAGAATTGTTAATACTAAATTTAAAAGAAATCAGTAATGGCATACATCCGGCACAAACATTATTTTTTGTTAATGGCCAAAACTGAAAATTCCATTAAGAAACCTGATTATAAGCCATTGTTACAAATGCCAATAGTAAAATTAATTTTTAATTTATTTAACTCGACATCATAGTTCACGAGAAATTGATGATTTTGGCCTATATAGAATATTCGGTTTTTCCTTTTAGTTTTTTGTTTTTTGAAAAACTGGGTAAGCAATTCTTTTATAAATAAATATAGCGGCATACATGGACCATCTCAATAACCAACATTGTGCTTGATATTTTGTTTTCTAATTGGGAATATAGCGTAACCAAGTCTACAAAGAAATCATCAAATGGCTCATAGGATACCTGCCTTCTATCAGACATTCTGCGAGAGCGCTAGAAATCCGACTCATGATCGTAGCCATGATTGCTCTAGCAAGCTCAAGAAAGCCGAAGGATTGACCAATTGACTGTTGGAATATTCTTTAAGTAAACACTTTTATCAGGTGAGGCGACAAACCTATAAAGGGCCGCCCAGAATGCGTATCTGTAGATGATGCTTGTAGCTGAGTAAAAAGTTAAAAACAAGGCAACCCGTAAGCGATTACACAATGTGTATCTTCGTGAATCTGTAGCTTAAAGTTGAATAGAGGGCAACTTCATGCAAGCAATGAATCTCTCTTTTGACAGCGAAGCAAGATACAAGCTACAGATATGCATTCTCAGCAGGCCTTAACTCTCAAAGAGCGCCTGAGATAACGCTTGCAGATGTTTATTGACTCTGCTCTTAAATTGTAACTTTTAAATTCATTTTTATTTTCTCCTAAAATATGAACTTCATACTGGACAAATATGGTTAAATCTAACTCATTCACAGGTTTACTTAATCTTACTTTCAGCCCCTTAGCGGGCATACTAAGCTTATCTCTTGCATGTTTGTTTTATTAATGCCTTTTTGCCTAAAATTATACTTATTCATTTTATTTTCAAAGAACATTTTAAAACTTTGATTAATGAAATTTTGTTTATATATAAAAACCTAACATTCTTAAAAATCTATTCATAAAGTACTTAAAGTAAGCTTATATATAGACGGGGTGGTAAGCTCTCTTTGCCATCATGAAGCATCGCTCAGATCCTGGACAAGAGAAGACCTTCTATTAAATTAAATTTGCTTAAAACTAAGGAGCTACTAAAAGTCCTGACGGAGTCTAGACGAAACACTTTTCTCATTGGAAGGTTAGGTTAGGTTGGTGGGTTGATGAGGCAGACGGTGTGCGTCTTCCCTCATCGCAATCAGGTCAATGTAGACCCATTGTGATGCCCTTTCTCATTGGTAATTAGCCAACGAAATTCAGTGCGCTATTATCCAGCAACAATTTTATAGCGATTTGATATTTTTTCTTGCAATATAAAAAATTGTCAAGTCAGATGCCAAGATATTCAGCTTCATTTCTCATAGCTGACGTCTGTCCGAAGTGGTCTACGATAGTGGTCTCGAATGTTCGTTTGTCGTGTTCGTTTATCCTCAGTTCTAGTCCAAAAAGGAAGTCCTTCGAAAGAGATAAAAAAATGAATAAAATGTTTACATTTTTGGGTAACCCCGCCATTTTCAAAATGACCTCTATAAGACGGTTAGGAATAGAATCATACGGTTTTTTTAATATTCAAGAGAAATTTGGGCCCAAGTATCACGAATAGCTTCGATGTAAGTGTCCTTGTCTTCAAATTGTCTGCCGTCTTCATACACTTTACGACATAACCATGCCGGAACATTTTTGGTGAAAATGGCGGCCATGGCAAAAGTTCCACGTCTTCTGATTAAATCCAACTTCTAACAACCCTGGAAGTGTTGATAGGGGATTTTTCTTGTTGGAATATCCAAGGCAGGGGACCGCAAATGTTTTTAAATTTTGTATATGACCGCTCCAGCAAACATTTGTAGTTGTTTCCGTTCATTGTTGTGGACAAAAACACCAATTCGATTGTCCCAACACCATTACACCTGATGTACGAATGTGATGTCTTTCAAAAATAAGAAATAAAAGTTGTAAACATCGGGGACGTCAAGGTTAAACTTTTTTTCATCCGAACAGACAACGCGTTTCCATTCACTGCTCCAAGCGATACGTTCTCCTGCAAAATTCATTAGATGCTCCTTGTGTGCTTGCTCAAAACAGGTGTCTTTTTAAGTTTTCTTCTCTGTATAGTAGCATTTTTTCGTATTATCCTTCGGCTTCGGATCGTTGCTATGCTGGCTGATAAACCGCTGTTGGCCCTTATTTTAGACGCTGGAAGAGTAGAATTTAAGGCAAGACGTAGAATTAACCGCTTTTTGAAGCGAAGGTAGCTTTTTTACGGACCGTCGGTGGGTCACGTATAAAACTTATTCAAAAAGATGGGGCGTGAACTAAGAAAAAATGAAATCGTGACCGTCACCGTACCGTTTACGTCACACTGGCCAATACGTTAAAGCTTCGCTTCTTTCGCAGTCCCACGACAGCTCCATGCTTTTTCCGCAATGTTGATGCTTCTGCCGTGAGTCCTTTTTTTGTTTTTTTTTTTCCATAGTGTTGTGAGTTGGGATCCGCAAGATAACTGTTTACAACAGTCTTTCCTCTATTAAGCCTCCTTGCAATTTATCCGTCGCTGTCAAAGTCTTTCCGGAACCCGTTTTTTTAACTTTTCAAAAAAATCGCTGATGTGAACTCCTGCAACGAAGTATTCAAAATGGTTTCATCCTAGTGGTGTATTTCTTTATACGTTTTTCAAGTAGTTTACTGTTCATCTTGGGAAATTCCAACGGTTGTTTCTTATTAACCCTTTAATTTTATGACCTCCTGTTTGCAAAATATGTACCTGTTCACAAGTAGTAAAAGTTTATTTATTCTCAGAAAAGTAACAAAGAATTACTCTGTTTCTTCGGGCTAGCCCTTTTTTCTTTTAACTATTAAGTAGATCCTATATAAGATCCTTATCATCCCTCTCCTGCTCTATGGCACCAAAGCATGGACTATATCAATAGCGGATGAGGTCGTTTTAAGCGAAAAAAATCATTGGGGAATCGATGGTCCCGTTTGTGTTGATGGGCTATTGAGATTAAGATTCAACTAAGAACTTTACTTGCTGTACAGCAACAAAGAGCTGGTCAAAAAAATCCGCATTTGACATTTACGATGGCTAGAACTTGTAGAGCGCATTGATATCAATACTCCATCTAGCATAGTCTTGGATTCCCAGCCAGACGTTTGACACCGTAGATGAAGACCCCGCCTTAAGTGGCGCGAATAAGTCGAAACCGACCTCGATCAACTTGGAATACCCCCACTGAAAGCAATTAGTTAGGGACCAGGCTAATTAGAGAGGCATGTTGATTGATGCCCAGGTTCATTCCGGACTGTAGCTGCAGTTGAGTAAGTAAGAATTATTGTTATAACAAATACCAACTAAAAAGAATAATAAAAGGGCCCAACACAACTCTAAATAAACTTCTCCAGAAATTTAGAAGATTTTTGTGTGTTGATATTAAAGCCATTCCAAAAATGTACACCCAAATACAAATGGGATTTATTTTCCTATTCATTTCTTTCCTATAATAGGCCTAGAGCTACAACCGGCGTTTCGAGTCTTTGCTGTAAATTTTGAAAAAGATATATTAGGGAATAAGTTGTTTCAAGTTGAAAATTATACAGAGAACGTTCAAATAGCATCACTATTAGAAGGAATCTGATGAGGACACTTGGTAATGTCCGAAATAGCTATAATTCCAACCAAATAGTGTTGTTGTACACAAGTTGTTGTTGTAATTTCAATCATTCAATACATTATTTTTGTGTACCAAATCCGTACCTCCATCACCCAAGCAACTAATCCAAAAAACATCATGACAAATGTTGGAACAAGCCACAGTACATTTAGATGAATTATGGAATTGTGTTGAATGTTCTAAGAATCCGGAATCCGGTTCTGCGTGCAATTCCGCCGATCATCACAGACACTGTGGCGTATACGTGTTATATATATATATAAAAGAAAACTTCGCATTACTCAAGACAATCGTAAAACGACCGAAAGCATTACATTTGAACATATAAAACTACGTACATCTTTTCTAGGCTTAAAAGTATTCCTCTGACAAACGACGACCCTTTTTTGTATATTTATACCCTATCCCATAAGGGTATATTAGTTTTGATACATATTTTGTAATAATTTCGATATATGTACCTTAAAGTATATGGATCGACTCAGAATAGCTATTCAATTTTGTCATGTCATGTTAGGCCTTAAATTTTGCGTCAGAATGATTAAATTTGGTACACTTACTCTTTGTTGCTCCTAGCAGAACAAGTGCTAACAATTTCAACATCCGCCCATTGTCGCACCCACTTTTCAGAAAAACATTGTTTTTGGTCAAACGGTAAACATTTTTGAAAAACTGTCTTAACAATACATTTAGACGATCTCAATATTTTTATTTATTTTATAAAGTTTTCTGCCACGCCCACTTTTTATGGAAAGTTTTTAATGAAAAATTATTTTCTGTAAAATTTTAAAGGAATTCGAAAAAAAAACTTTCGATGCAAATACTTCGGTAATATTGGAAAAACTTTTTCTCAATAGATCATTTTAACCCCCACTTTTTGAGGACGTTTTCCTAAAAAACGATTTGAATATGCCATAGAAAAACGTTGTTTTCTGTCGAACCATAAAAATTTAGATAAACTGTCTGAACAATATGTTGTGACAGTATCATGTTCTACATTTCGTCCACATAAATTTTTTTAGCGACGCCCACTTTTTTGTGGATATTTATTTTAGTTATATTATCAATATCTTCCCAACAAAATTGCTTTCTTTTCTAATGCACGAGTGTGCTTTGCATCTCTCTCAATACTCATTATGTATACCAAATGTTAAAAATTAGCCACTGGATAAATTTAAGATACATTTTAGGTTACAAATTTGAAGTCTTTATTCACCACACTAATGTCAAAGAGTATCCACTGGTTAAAATTTTTAACGCCATTGCCACACGGCCTTAATGCTAAAATGTCTTCACAGGTCATCATTAGCTTGCCTTCTTGTAGAGTACGTCTAAACCGTTTCGACAAAGTGCCGGTTTTATTGAACTGCGAGCTGCAAAGGAAGATCTTCTTAGAAATTCAAGGATTAAGGTTAAGACGAGGTGTTTGTAGTTTCTTGAAGTGAATCGTCTATGAAAAGATTTGCTTCTTAGGCCGTGTGCCAATTGCGTTAAAATGGGGGTTAAATTTTATCCACTGGTTAATTTTTGACATTTCTGCTATGGGGTTAACAAAATTTGGCTTTTGCTGTATCAGTTGGATCGAATGGGATTATATTTAAATACTATTTTCAATAATTTCCCAAAATAATTGAAACAAAATTCGTTTCTATATATTTTCTTATAAAAATACCCAATAGACTTCAAAGATATCATGCAAAGAACCTTAATTATTTATTATTGACATTAAAATATAATTGTTGTACAATTTGTGTTCATGACCCGGGGTCTGCACGACCAATATTTCATAGTATAGCTTGTGGAAACTTCAATTAGTATTCTGTTGCTTTCTGTGGATAGTATTCTCTGGGCTGTTGTTTCTGTTTGACATTTGTGTTTTTGAATGAGATAGTCTGCTTTCACACGGTGACTGTTGAGTCAAGACTTTTTTCGAAGTTCTCTTTGTTAATTTTCTTTCGTGAGTCTCGCGCTTTTACACGACGACTTTTTCTCTTGACTCAAATTTGACATTCCTCTATTATTCTGCTTGAAAAAAAACACCAGCAACCGAACAAATCTACGCAAGTAGCCGAAACTGACTCTCCAAGCAACGAAATTATATGAAGCAACATGATGATAAAAAGAAGGAAGAGAAAAGAAAACGTCAAAAAAGAGTCGCTGAAAATTTTGCCCACGACTCACAGGGCAAAATATTTTTCCTCTCAACTTTTCGAATTTTCTTTCTCTTTTGCACTCATGTGAGTCGTGAGTCTACGTGTGAAAGCAGACATAGTAACCAATGGAAATGCCCACCCTACATTTCATAGCATTCTATCATTAGGTCTGTTCCCGTACTTTAGCAGTAACAAATTTTAAATTCTCAAATTTCTTGGAGTGGGGGTAAATTATCTCAGAAAGAGACAAAATTACCAAAAAGTACGGGAACGCGTTTAAGTAAAAAACAGTAAAATTATATATTTTGTATGCCTTTTAAAGAAAAAATGAAATAAATCACCTGTTAAAACAAGCGAGTTGTCACTTTTAGATACCAACTGACAGTTTACTGATTTTTGCCAACAGAAATTTCTGCAGTAAATTTTTTTTAAAGATTTTAATGGAGGGGTAGTTTTTTGCTCTCTCGTGAGCTATCTCTTTTACTTATTTTTGCGTACGGGAACGGCAATAAGTAAAAATCAGTAAGAATCAGTAAGGATCAGAAAATATTATTTTGTACGGGAACAGACCTATTATTTCTTACAGATAGTAAGCTATCAAATATTGCTCGTGGAGACGCGGTGTGTGATATCAATTTTACTTTGTCCAACTTAAACATTTTTCGCATACAAAATATACCGAAGCAAATGTAGTCATAACATTTCTGGAACCATCCTTTTTCAAAAACCCAATTTTAGTTTATGTTACAACTTTGTTTACATTTTCTGATATGAAATACATATTCTTTGCTTGTTATTAAAATGTGAATGATGTGCTATTTACCCATACATGTGAAGACAGCGGTGTCTTTCCATCACTCTCACGTCTTACTCCTAAGTAAGTATACCAACAAAATGTCAAAAATTAGCCATTGTATAAATTCTATGGAGCTGTTGAGCAGGTTAACATTTTGAAGGCTCTATATTCACCACACTAATGTCAAAAATTATCCACTGGCTTAAATTTTATCGCAATTGACACACGGCCTTAATTATATATCCGCAAATCCCAAGAATTTCATTGGTATCATTTCATTGATATCATGCATTGGGCGCACCCCTGACTCACCACACTTCGACAGTGTACGGTTGGCAGGGGTATATCGGTGGCAGTTTGCTTTGTTAGATGGATGCTAGTCCACAACTTTAGTAACATTTTTGGAATGAGTGGAACTCTGCATTTTTATGTAGATTGCGACAGCGCCCAAAATTGGCATCTTTAAACAATCAGCCCTTATGGAGGTATCCGTCAGAACGCACAATTTTCCGCAACGCATACTTCATCGGAGGTTAAAATTCCATTCGGGGTATGTGTCATCGGCTTCACTTCACTATAAATAAATTCAGCGAATAATTTGTGTCGGAGGAAATCGGAAAAAGAATTCCACTTAGCTGTCAAAACGAAAAATGCTCCTGAACGCACTTCAGCACAATTTGCCGGGATGCGTAACAAATTGTCGGAGAAATATTCCGAACAGCTTTTCGGAAGAATACCTCGAAGCAAAAATCGGAGAATTTTCTGCTCCGACGGATACCTTGATAGAGGTGAATATTGTTGGAGTTGGTTATATAGGATAAAAAAGAATGAAAGGTATCCTTGAATTAATGTTCAATAGGAAGAGAAATATAGAACTCTACTATTAAAATATCGATTTTAAAATTACATATGATCCCACAGCGTGATCCTGTGCATCCCAATATTTACAATTAATAAGAGCAAGAGAGCTATAACTCTTTCTCCCTAATAACTAGCGAGCATAGGACGCTATAACATCATTTAAGAACGATATTCATTGGAACGGCGGAATTTTGGATACCAAATGATTCATTAATTAATTTTCTGATATTCCATTTGTCTTTACGTATACAATGTAATTCTCGAAGTAGTTTTTACATATTATAATGTTAACAGACACGAGACAACACCTCATAGCATATCAATCTATATCTATAACCGATTATGTAAATACTTGAATCTTTAGCAATACATATATTTATCTAAATATTAAGTCTCAACATATTCTCCATTTATATTTCAGAAAATCTTGATGAAGCTGTGGATATTATCAATCGTCAAAGTTCAGGGGAAAAACGTATAATGTTCACCATAACATCGGATTCATCACCAGAAGATACTCTTTCGCTAACACCAAAGAAGTTCGAACCAATTACTGAAGAAACTCCGATACCAACTTGTACAGTGAAGCCAGACACAGCCATTGAATTTGATAAAGATGAGGCAGATGAAGTTGTTCTTCGTCCACGCTTAATTGATCGCCATCCTCATTTAAAGTTGAATATTCCACATCCGAAGAGACCTTTGCGCAGTGCACATAGTGTTCCACATATTAATGTTCGCCCGGTGGCAAGTGAAACCGATATTTTTGCGATCAGTGGATCAGTTAGTCGCATAAGTATGACTCCTGAAGTTCCATTCATTTCATTCAGTAATCTACCAAAGAATTACGAAGATACACCAACAATCGAGAAATATAAAGTATCCCAGAGTCTATATTCAATTCAAACGGCAAACGAAGCAAAGGCCGGTAAAGATGACTATTCAATGCCAAGATATTTTAGAAGATCGGCTTTATTCACTCAAAGTACAGATAATTTTTCAACTCCATCCACATCAAATGATGAAATAACTCCACGCAAATTAGAAAAGGAAAAAAGCAAACGTTTGAAGGCACTGCGAGAATCACTTCCGCCACTATCGATTCCTTCAATTCGCAAGAGAGATGAAACTAAGCAGCTTAATTAAGTACAGTCGAAGTTATTGTAAATAAATATTTAGTTTATCATTTTACAGATAATTTTAAATAAAAGTGTTAATTATCTTATGAAGTAGAAATTATTTCATTTAATTAATTTCAGCGTAAATTTGTTTATAGAAATAAAATGAGAATAACAGTATTGTTTCAACAGAAAACCAGTTCCGTCCCTGGTTTTATACCGAAAAAAAGTCCGCAAATAGCTAGCTCAATGCATTACCTGTTGACTATCAGCGCAATTAGTGTTTCTTTAGAAGTGTAAACATCAGCATAAAGACTGTTTAAAAATTAATTAAAAAACTCGCGATTTCCCTAAAATCTATTTTTCTTCAGTTCCCTCTTCCCGTAAAACAGTCACTAGAGCAGTATCTCGTAGAGATTTACCAACATCATCATCTCTTGGCGGTTGAAGAGGACGACGTCATAAGGAACAAAATGGATGAGCGGTTAAAAAGTCAAAGTGAATTTATCATATCATTATACTTAGAAAGCAAATGGCAGAAAGTGAAATCAAAATATCTAGTAAACTCGATGTTCAAGTACTCGAAGTAATAAACGCCATTCAAGATATAAACAACAAAGTCCTACACATTGAATTTGAATCATACCTTCAATCTTCTTATGATGATATCGCTGCTCTTTAATCAGACCTCAGAGTTGTCACAAGCACTATCGAAAATGTAAACAAAGAATGCACTAACACTACTAAACACAACTCATGGCGTTTGCCATTGGTAAAAAAATAATTAATCCTTTTCGGGATTCCTTACTCTGATGGAAAAAACATCCAAAAACTTTCTGCACTTCACACAAAACACAACTTAGCCTTGACCACGTTGGATTTACTTCCAAAAATTTCATTCATTTGCGCGAATGCTTAACGAAGTGTAAACAAAACCAAAGAGTATAGAACCACATGGAGTATGCATCACAGCTAAAAATTTCGTAGCCGTTTCAGACGCGGGCGCGGCGGTAAGTGCGAAGGGTAATTTTCGTCATTCGTATGCGTCGGTGTTTGATGCTGGGGTACCAATGTGAACACTGGGGTATCAACATAACATATCAGTACCCCACATAGTAAATTTTCTTTGTATGTGAAACGCACTCTATGTAGTTCTATACTCTTTGCCAAAACATACTGCAACATGCTTTAAAGATAAAAAAATGTAAACAACTTTCCACAGTCTTCAGTCTTCACCTCCCGAGGAACTGAAGTTGTTAAACGTCATTCCGATCCCGGACAAACTGCTGTTAGTGTTGCCGAATGTACCCCCATAGGAGTATTGTACTACTTTCAACACCTCCGTTATCCCGTACATTTGTACTCCTATTTTTTTAAAGACCTAAAATATCTTACACTTGCAGCCAATGTGGTTTAGATTGACCAAATAAATTTAATTCACTTTAAACTTCAAACTGTCGTCAAAAAGGGAATTTCGGATCATAAGAAATTTTAAAAAAGTGTCTGAGCACTTTAACAAAATGTATCGTGTTGTTGTAAATGTTGTTGTTAAAACGCAGCTACTTTTTTGTACACTATTTTTTTCATCTTCGTATAGACTCTCATATTTTCATATAATTTCGTTGTTCGGTTGCTGGTATTTTTTTTTTTTTTCAAGCAGAATAAAAGAGGAATGTCAAATTTGAGTCAAGAGAAAAAGTCGCAGTGTAAAGAAAGAAACTCACGCGAGACTCACGAAAGAAAATTAACAAAGAGAACTGTGAAAAAAGTCTTGACTCAACAGTCTACGTGTGAAAGTACACTAATGGCGTTTTCCATTGGGAAATCTTGATTTTGATCTGAAATTTGATCTTTTTGAGTGTCAATGGAACACGATTCAGATTTATTTTTTTGTATTGGTGTCATTTCGTGTCTGTGAAGTTAGCGTCGGTGTAGCTGCCAAAATTAAAACATAACAAACATTTTTTTTCAATCAATTAAATAGTTCACGTATAACTTTCTTTTCGGTCCTATATCCATTATTAATATCTAAACCCAAAGCACTCTTGTTTTTCACAACCGAAGTAAAAAATCAAAATGAAAATCACTCTTGTCAAACTGACAGCTATCATTTGTATTGGTATTGGTAAATCTGCCGAAAAATTCAGATTTGCAAAATTGATCTCTGATCAAAAAAAAAATCAATTTTTTCGCCCAATGGAACACAACAACTGTCAAAATCGGTCTTCAGATCAAAAAAAAAAATTGATTTTTTTCCCAATGGAAAACGCCATAAGCAATCGCTCAATAATCGCGTCTGTGTTTTGACGATTAAGTGATGGTGGTGGCAATCTCGACGCACGCGACGAACGCGACGCAGACGGTTTCGCATTGAAGTGTCAAAAATGGTGAGGATTTGAGTGGTGGTGGCAATCTCGACGCTCACGACGCTACGCGATGCGATGTCACTTGATTGACAGTTCACCATTAGCCGTCGAAGATTTTGTTTGTTTTTCAATTCTCACAGAAGAAAATTTAATTATTTGTTAGTGACACAACACAATTATTAATTCAGTACTTTTAATTTATTTTGTTTATTTATAACCTATGAAAGTAATCTCAAGATTCTCACAAACATACCATCTGACAGCTCAAACTGACATTCCAATGCGTCGATGCGCAAGAAAGTTGAAGTTGAATCAACTTTTCTATGTAGCTAACGTCCATTGCGTCGCGTCGGCGTTCAGATTGCCCACTTATACATGTTCCCATAAGCTCGATGAGTTTTTGACATTTCAACGCGAAACCGTCTGCGTCGATGCCGTCCGTTGCGTCGAGATTGCCTTGGGGGTGAAGCAAGTGTACCATCTCACGTGATGCAAGATGTACCATCGAAATGTTATAGTCAAATGATAATCACTTTACGGAAATCTAAAATTGAAGCTTACAAGTAGTCAAGACTGTCAATGAATGATATATATATATTTTAAATATTTTGGTCTAGAGGCTGCCTACGGAATTTTATTTCATTTTGACTTGCGAAAGTTTCCATCTGGAAATTTATTTGAGTTTTTGTGTGGAGATTTTCAATAAAGTCAAACTTATTAAATAAAAACAGACTCAAGCTACATGTCATTTGTGAATGATTTAAGTGTAGAGAATATTATAAATTCATACATGCCAACAAGTAAGAGACCAAAAATGTACAAAACAAGAAATAATCCAATGGAACTTGAAGTTAAATATTTTATGCAAAAGTATAGGTTTTCTAAACCCAATATGGTAAAGGTAATCAATGTTGTGCGATCCAATCTTAAAGAATCAAACAAAGGTGGTCACATTTCTGCAGATATCCAAGTGATGACTGTTATAATATATTGGGGACGAAACGAGGTACATTATATTGCCATAATACATATTACAAGGATTTTGTTTAAAAATAACATCCGTTTTTAGATGCAAATAACATGCTGTCAAACCCAAAAAAAACCTGTTGAAAAAAAAGTACAAGAATCTCAATTTTTTTATACTAGATTTGTAAATTCTACTACATCTTTTGACATAACCTTCGAAATTTAGGCATCGTTGTCTAGAGACAAATTAAATATTTAGGCATTCCTAAGTTAGGAAACCTCTGATGAGACACCGCCTAAGGAAATCTAATAAATACGGCTGCAACAGTCTAATAAAAATAAGCTAAGCTTTTTTTAGATTTTAACAATTTGATGTTAGGTACATGTATGTATATTTCCTTTATTAGGATTTCTTCATCCACTTTTGATACGTTCCATGCTTCAACGCAGTAGAGCAGGACTGTGATGATCAGGGTCTTATATAGGATATACTAAATTGCATTCTTAGCCCGAAGAAGCAGCGGTTGGCAAGAGTAATACTTCGTTTGATTTCTGACGAGATGTTGTTGTCAGAGTTATTTGCGGAGCCGAGGTAGACAAAGTCCCGTACTACCTCAATGTTATATCTGTCAATGATGAGGTTCTGTCCAATTCGTCGATGTTGTGTGTCCTTTTGTGATGACAGCATATACTTAGTCTTACCCTCATTTACTGCTAAATCCATTTTTGCCGCTTCCTTCTCTATACTAGCAATCGTGGCTATGACATCACGTTGAGTCCCCCCAATGATGTCAATATCGTCGGCATATGCTAGTAGTTGCACCGATTTTTGGAAAATTGTGCCTCTGGTGTTGGCTCGGTAGTTTTGCACAATCCTCTCAAGAATCAAATTGAAGAAGTGTGATGGAGCAGCGAGAATTCTCCATCGTCATCCTACACAAACGGACGAGTTTGGGTGGTATACCAAAACAAGACATGGACCTGTATAGTTCGTCTCTATAAATGCTGTCGTATGCGGCTTTGAAATCGATAAATAGGTGGTGGGTATTTGGGTTTTTTTTCGAGGATCTGCCGAAGTGTGAAAATTTGATCGCTTGTGGACTTTCCTGGCCTAAAACCATACTGATAAGGGCCGATCAGGTTGTTGGTAAACGGTTTCAGGCGTTCATATATTACGGCAGATAGGATGTTGTAGGCGATGATGAGGAGACATATGCCTGTGTAGGAGTTGGAAAAATTAAACCAAACGCAATATAATTTGTTTGAGCATTTTTTTTTGTTTGTTAAATAAGTTATAAATGTAAATATAATAGATTTATAAAAAAAAATATACATAACAGATTTATATAAAAAATGTAATACCTATAAAAAACAAAAAAAAATATATAAAATAATTAATTAATGGTATTCACTGTAAATTTATGACAACCGTTGCAATGTGAATTGTGGGTGATCTCGGTGTGATGGTAATATATTTGCCTCTTCAGGAGAAGTTTGTGCGTTTAATCCCAACTAAAGGTAACATCAAATTTTGAACAAAAATTCAGCAGTTTTAATAACGTAGAAAACATCGACTTCACGAAGCTATTTTGGAGACAACCCATGTGTGTCCGTCCATTGTGTCCCCTACACGCAACATTATTTCTTTTTTGCTTCATTTTATTTTTAAATGCTCGCGCTGTGCTAAAGCCCTAGGTATAAAAGCACTAAAAAAAATATTCATAACCCTCTGATCGCATGCAAATTATAAAAAAAACATATGACAAGGTTACAATCTTCTGTGCAAATGGTTTAAAACTCCCTCCCATCCTATCGCTGTAATAAGCATCATTTGTGTGCTTAAAGCGTTTTTTTTATAAATCCTAAACCTATGTCATAAGTTATGGAATGGGAATGGTTTTCAACAACTTGGCCTAGCTGTCTTGTGGAACAACATGGGCGATACTACGCAAAGATATTGGTTTGAAGGCATACAAGAATTGAAGCCGACTGACCTTCCCTTGCGTAATGGTTTCGGTTAATGTGCTCTCGAGCTTGCTTAAAATCCACTGTTTTCGACCAACATTTTGTTCAGCGATGAGACCCAATTCTGGCTCAATGGATACGTCAATAAGCAAAATTGTCGTATATAGGCCGAAGAACAACTGGAAGAGGTTCAAGAGCTGCAGTTACATCCACTCGAAACAAGCGTTTGGTGTGATTTATGGGCCGGTGGAAACATCGGTACGTATTTCTTGAAAAATGAGGCTGGCGCCAATGTTACTGTAAATGGGGCTTGTTATAGCGCCATGAAAACGTATTATTTTTACCTGAAATTGAAGCCCGAGATCTCGACATTTGGTTTCAATAAGACGCGCCTACTTCCCACTCAGAACGTATGTGGTCCGTATCGAGTGCGGTACTAAAGGCAGTGCGTGAACGAATTCGGAGAAATCCCCTCACAAAGCCGAAGATCATGTCCAAGGAATTTAATATTTCAACCAGATCCATGTCTAGGGTGATTCGGGATGATCTGCATATAAAAGCCTCTCCTTGTTCCACGGGTCATCTTCTAACTCCTCAACTAAAAAAAAAATAGGCTCGATAGATGCAGGCGATTTTTTTCAGTGCACCCGGACAATGGCCATAAAAACATTTTGTTTACGGATGAGAAAATTTTTTGTGTGTTTAACTAAATACATTCATGTCGATGAGTTTAAGCATCCACTTAACAATGTTGCACTTTCGTTGTTTTACCAAATATTAGTGTTTTTTTTTTTTTTTAAATATATGCACTATCTCGCACACTAGTCTAACATATATTTTGTTTAACTTATGGATATGTAGAACAGTCTTATCATTCAAAACCATTCACAAGTTTGCACAAAGCCTTTGAAAAAACTTCTTTAAAGCGATTCGAACTAATAGATTTTTTTTATTATTTCAGACGACTCTGATTCCACCTTGTCTATGACCAGAAAACAGCTCCATGAATAGTTTAAAGGAAGCTTACAGACTCCTAGACGGTAAACTTGAAGATTTGGGCAAAAATCTTATGGATATAACAGAGAAAGAAGATGAACTTCACAAAATTATCAGGACGTACAAACCGACCTTTAAACTCCGATGGCAACTATGTAATAGTACAGAAAGACGTTTCTTGGATAACAATGAAGAGTGGCTTAGCGAATAAATAAAACCTTTTGGCATACTTCCTGGAAGGACTAAAAGTCACCCAAGCAAAGAATTCTGGAAATAAACTGATCTTACAAAGCGTCGAAAAATAGTAGAACTTCGAAAGAGTGTGTCCGTTAATGTACAGATGACTCAAAGAGCGGTGGGAAATATTGATATAGCAAAAGTGAAGCAGGTTGTTACCAAAACTTCAACATGGGCTCTGAAGTTCCGAAAAGCAGCTGCAATTGGCAATAAACCCCTGAAAACGCTTTGAGGATATTCGTTGAACCTAATTTAACTGCTAATCAATAGGTGATTCATAGCAACAACAAATATATATCCATGCTATACCTACGTGTATAGAGTTAAACAAGATTGTTACCCATCAAAAAGCGTTAGTAAGACAATTGCCAAAGTGCAGCTCCAAAATTTATTTGATCACACAACATCGCGATTGTGTAAATATTTGGATCCGGAACTCCAACAGTGCCTTGAGAACAGGGAAAAAGATTTAATGCCCGATTTCACAGTGAGAGCTTAAGTCGTTGCTTGGTTAAGCAAAACGCAGCGCTTAAGCTTTTCGGGTTTCACAGTCATTTAAAAGGTTTGGTTTAGCCGAACCAAGTATAATAAGTAATTGTGAATGGTTCGTAGGTAATTTATTAGTTACGCACCTACAACTAGTATGCACCAAACGGGGATATTCTGCGAATATGAAACAGTTCCTCCCCGAATTTAGTTCGGACATCACCCATGGAGTAAGTCTCTACTACATCCAACATCCAAAAAAATGTTGATCTGGCAGAAGTTAAGCCAACACTTAAGCCCATTGAGAAAGGGGCTATCGTAAACCGAGCAGTACATTGGCCACGGCTGCTAAAGCCGAATTTAGTTCGATTTAGCTAGGGTGGGTCCGCTCTAGGAGAAAAATTCCATCTCATATTCCCCACTCATTCTCATTACGGACGATCGGAAAGCGGTAGAAATTGACGCAAATTTGGGCCTCGCACTTTATATATGAAATGGTTACTTGTGAGATATTTTTAGACCATTCTCGCATTTCAATTGGTTTTGTTTTTCAGGCATATAAAAATAATGTAACCCCTGTCCAGGTCACGTGGTAAGAACCCACGCGTGTGATTGAGCTACCGAGCAGATTGCTATTCCTGAGCTGCGTGATGGCTGGACACCCGATCTACTTGTCTGCCCGGACTGGCCCAAGGGTCCTGTGACCTTGGGTCATAAGAGAATTAGTAGGAGGGATTGCCTCGAACTTCGCCACGATGAGAGCTTGCTACGATGGGTGGACTAGGCCTTCTCCGGCACGGGTGATAGTGCCGGAAGAGGTCTAGATTGTTCGGATGGGGCATCCTTGTCAGACATGCCACTCGCTCTTCATCGCGGGGTTCGGGGTACGTTACAGGTGTAACCAAAATCGGGGGCTTAAGTTTTATCAACATTTAAGTGTGGTTACCTCTTAAGCCGGCACTGTGAAACACAAAGTTATGCTAAACCGTAGGCTTAGCTCCACATGAAGCTTAAGCTCTCACTATGAAACTGGGCACTACAGTTCACATATAAGTGGGGATGCTATGGATTTACTCAAACGTAAATAACTTTTTAGTCATTAAGTACCTATTTGATGTGAAAAATTTGCCCAAATATTTTTGTCTAGGTTTTAGACCAAAATGCTGTGCGTCGGGGAGTCCAGATCTGAATCCACTGGATTATGGTTTGTAGTCAGAATTGGAGAACATTGCAAGACTCCCCACAGAAGTTTGGAAATCCTTAAAAAAGCATTGACCATAGCATCGTCCACGATCTAAGGAAATTTAATATAAAAGCTCTTAGACCTTGCAAGTTAAGAAAATATAAAAAAAACGTCGATTGGTAAAACCGAAAGGAGTTTTGAAAAGGTGCCTGATCAAAATAGCTAGGCAATTTAATTTCCTGCATTTCAGCCATATAGTTTCCAGCCACAATTTTTGAGGGTGTAGAGTATCCTATCACGCTATCATATTTCAAGTATCAAAACGTGATACTTCAAGTTTGTGAAAACGATTCGCAAAGCGTATTGTTGCCTTCTCAAGCTTGTTTCTTCTTTTTTTTTTAATTTTTCACCTTTCTTACATACAAAACAAGTACACCACCAACGTTTAGTCCATATCCAATGAGTCTTCCATCAAGTAGAGGTATACAAATAAATCGATGTAAAATGATATGATATATACGTTTATACATAAATAAAAAAAATATTGCTTAACATTCTGATGTGCTTTTTAGAAAAGATAAAACTTATTAAACATCTTGTATTTCTTATCACTAATAAGCTCGATTTTTAAGTTTCTTTATGAAATCACGAGCTTGTTTATCACCAAATTGTCTACATTCTAAGGCACGAATACTATCTGAATCAGATGTATATTCTGGCCGTGAGAGATTCATTCGTATCTGATCACCATTTGAGTTTGCAATATCTTCAAAAGACAAATAACATTCAGCTAAATATTGGTTTGACATTCCAAACAAATCTCTATCTTTAATACTGAACACGATTAAATTATCATTTTGTTCCTGTTGATCTGCTGTTAGCTGTACTTTGAATTCCTCATCATACAGAGGGAATAGAGTTTTAGCTTGCACTGCAGTTTTGTGATTCGATATGCCACTGAACCTATCTAAAGGTATAAAATAAATTTTTACAAACGAATCACAAGAATTGTTTGAGTCCATTGGTAGTAGATTTTTAGCATTCAATACATGAATGTGAAGTACGTTACTATCAGAGAAAAAAACTTTAACGGTAAGCTGTCCATACACAGATTGTGGTCGTTGCTTCTGCCTTTGGAAACGCTCTAT
Source organism: Rhingia campestris (assembly GCA_932526625.1). Taxonomy (NCBI): domain Eukaryota; kingdom Metazoa; phylum Arthropoda; class Insecta; order Diptera; family Syrphidae; genus Rhingia; species Rhingia campestris. Next base: position 94,497,854 of record OW052185.1, read on the forward strand.
GTAGTATTGATGTATCAACACATCTGTTTTGGATGCATGTAAACGAAGTAATTTATGTATATTTTCCAACGTTTCCGATGTTGTTTCTGAGAAATTGGTCTCTCCATGTTTAAAACTTGACACCATAATTCGAAGGACTTCTTGAAGATTTCCAAAGAACGAAGGCGGTCGTCGTTTATCCAAATTACTTTGGACTAACTCATACAATACGGCAGAAAGTTCCTGCCAAATATTATCAATCATTCTCTCAAAATTAGCTTCGTCCAATTCAGCATATAATAACGATAGAGAGTTCTCTAAATACATAAAAAGCCCCTCTACGGATGTTAAATCGTCGTGTAAACTCTCAGCACCATCAAATAGATAACTCCGCATCACAGGCACCATTTTGCCAGCAACAGTAGCTATGAGATTAGCAATTTTATTCTGTACTGTATCTTCAGCATTTTCGATGACATTTTTAATTGTCTCCGCACACCGATCCGCCTCAACAGCACTTAATGATTCCTCCAACTTATTCAAAATACTATCCACGCCAAGATCTTTAACAAATGATGACAAACTCTTCTGTATGTGATCAATATTACTGATTGCAAGACACCATTCCTTTGTCACTTGAAACTCTTCCGAATTGTCTTCTTCTCCATTGAATTCCGCAATACGTATTGCCATAGTATTGGCATAAAAGGCACAACATTTACAAACATCATCGACAATTTTCCCCACAAAGGCATAGGATCCTTCTATACTTGGCCAGTCCAGTTGATCCCAGAAAATCTTTATTTGATAGAAAATCGATAATGTATCTAAAGCGGATGAGCTATGACGTACATTCTCATCCACCGAATTGAACTTATCCAGATCGATTGCTTTTTTAATTCTAAACAATGCCTTGAGCACTGATATATCTAGCCAATGTGTGACGGCTGGTGCGAACCACTCATAAAAAAACAAGAAATCAGCTTGTTCATCCGCTGTGCATAAATCATTTCCGAGGGCATAGAATCTCTTTAGACTCAGGTAGAGTTCAAACAAGTGCGTGCCCAATGTAAAATCATCGAAATTCGCAAACTGTTCTACGTTCTCCCCATCGGAGACTGGTAGACGAACAAGATTCTCACAACAACTGATAACATTAGGCTTACACAGTTGCACTACATTTTCTTGATAGCATAGATAAAGTATTTTGGCGTATTTTAGTTCCATTATCTGATAGAAATGCTTATGGTGATGCTCAATAGCGCGCTGTATATCAAAACGCATTAACTGAACTAATTGTGTTAGCTGCTGAATGGTATCATCGTTTTCAATTTCAGAGTTTTCTCTTATTGTATTCATCCAGTCTGTGGCACCAATTTGAATGGCTTTGGTTAACAAAAACTTGACATCATTTTTAGGGCAATTTTCGTCGCTTATCCATGAGTAAGCTGAATTCGGAAATATATCCATATCGATGGGAACATTCAATAATTTGAATATTTGTATAATTTCCAAAACATCACAAATCATATTGATTCCTTGTTTGTGTGTGAATGTTTCTTGCCGGATTTTTCGAATAATATAAAAACACGATGGTAGTATTCTTTTTGAAGCTTCCCAGAAGGTCTTCACATAATCACTGTCCCCAGGATAGGTAGATAATGTTTCGATAACTTTGTGCAGAAGAGTATTAAAAAGACTAAATGACAAGGGATGATGTTCGTGTACGTTTGTATATGCATCCCACTGGCACAATGCACAATCGACTTCTGAAAGACCACTCTGAAGGTAATGCTGCTCTATGATTGCCTCTGCTTGTGGGCTATATTTTCCATTCCAAATATAAGGTTCAGTAGTGTTGGATTCTATTTCATGCATTAGCAAAATTCTTAACAAATTTCTATGCTCTGTGGCTGCAACTCGGCTGTCCTTTTCAGCACTGAAACACAAATGCATAAGAACCGAACCTCTTGTTCGATTTGTACGCGATCCCTTCTCCAAATTGTACCAAACCCTCATTCCAGAAACGGGAATAGAATTCAAAGGAACTTCCGTTCTTCCTATTAGCTCATTGTCATCTTTTACTGTGGTAGAAGCAGAGTATGCAATCTCCTTCATCAACTTTCTTAATCCCTTCACACCTTTAACTTCAAAGAGTTTATTTATTTTTTGACCAACAGTTTCTGCCGAATCAAAGTCCCAAACTTCGATTATGAGCAACTCTTTACTGGGATCATCTGGTATGGGTAGTGAAAAGATTTCATTCCAAGTTGGATTTAATGTCATAGCCTTGACTGAAGTATTATATCTATGAACTGCATTTGACTCAATATAAACTGTGACGAAAGGGTCAGACAACCCGTTCGGGTCTTTGGGCATAAGATTCTCGGCTTTTATTATCTCAACATTCATACGCACTTTGGGTGGTTCTTTCGAAGTGGCGATTTCTAGAAATGCATCGTGTTTTTCTTGAGATATTTTAAATGCATCTTGGGCAAACTCTATCAAGAATTCCGGACAAGCCTCTTGTGAGCTGGGGCATCCAATGTTATTCAATATTTCAAATAAAATTTCTTCATAGAGTTCATCAAAGTTTTTCCCCGACGACATTTCAATGATGTTGTCTGGTACATCTTCGCTTACTTCTAGAGGCTTCTCCTCTATTGAAGATAATAGTGTGGCTACTCTGGTGGCAGTGATTTCTGCTTCATCTGCAGTAGTCATTACACACATATCTTCCAAATCCTCTTCCAGTATGCTCCTATGTCTCTTTAAAGAACCCATTGTAAGCTTTGAACTTTTGAATTACAATGGAAAAGAATTTAATTGATAGCTCTTCAATATTGAAATTGTAACTGCCTCCCTTCGGGTTATAATGCTGAACTTATTCTGAAAATAGAGGTATTTATCCAATAATTATAAAATTTATGTTTAATCTAATATTCACCTTGATTATCGTAACATATTATGTGCAGCTTGTCAAAATTATAAACCTGAGCGCATATACGAGGTATATTTAGGTATCTACAAATTGAAAACACAATTATTTAGATTTGGATTGAATTTATATGAAATAATTTGTAGGCACGAACTTAAAAGTATACTGTATGCTAAGATAAGATAATTTGAAGATGAGTTTATATATACACACATTTAAATGAATGCCTGTTTCATTTTGTCATGCCATCACCGATTCATTTAAAAAAAAAAGTTTTCTAATACTTTGTAGACGACCCTGCTAAACGAAAAAGGACACCGACGTTCGTATCTGCACTTGGATAGATATTACTGCCAGGAAATACGATGGGATGGGCCAGGCAAATAGAGGATGCAAAACTGTGACATCTACTACGGCCGTGTTATAGTGAGCAAAAACAGCGATTATTCGGATAAGAATCCGAACGGATTGTAACAATTCGCATTAAGGCCAAATTCGCATTATGAGCGACTACCGAAATAAGACGTTAACATCGTAATGGGAGATTTTTACGCAAAGGTAGGAAGAGTAGTAGTATTAGCAGTATTGTCGGAAAACACAGCCTTCACGAAAACACGTCTGGCAACGGACTCAGGCTTATTGACACCGCTACGGAACCAAATGCCACTATAACCAGCACATGGTTTTCTCACCCCGATATTCATAAGGGGACATGGCGGTTTCCAGATCCACAAAACGTCAACCAAACAGATCACATTGCGTTAGACAAGAGGCACGCATCCAGTATTTTGGATGTCCGAACATTCCGAGGGGCTAACATCGACTCGGACATTGCAGCCAAGTGCAATCGCAAGATACACAACGCGTATCCCTTAACTTTCGATTAACACCATACCACCAGCATCGAGAGGTGCCACTCCAGGAATGATGTTCGTTAAAGCCAAGGATACAAGGCTCGAGCAGGATCTGTCGAGATGAACAAGGAAATATCGTTAAACGGGGATGACGAACAACATTCAGCCGCCAGGCAAAACGAACCATTTAATATTGGCAACGACAGCCAAAACTGTCAACCATCCGACCTAAGTGAAGTGAGGATAGCAATATCTAAACTCAAGCTTATTAAGGCCGCCGGAAATGACGGCTTTATAAAGCCGGCGGAGATGACTTGGTAAGTAACATCCAGCAACACATAAGCCAAATCTGGTCTGATGAAAGTATGCCTGAAGAATGGATCCATAAAACGAGACCCTCTGAACTGCGCCAACTACAGAAGCCGTAATATGTGAACGCCTGAAACCATTTACCAACAACCTCATCGGCCCTTATCAGAGTGGTTTTAGGACAGGGAAAGTCCACAACTTCTTCACATCTTCACACCTCGTCAGATCCTGGAAAAAAAACCAAGAAGTCCAAATTGATACCCACCACCTATTTATCGATTTCAAAGCCGCATACGACAGCATTTACAGAGACAAACTATATAGAGCCATGTCTAGTTTTGGTATACCGCTCGTCCGTTAGTGAAGGATGACAATGCAGAATTCTCGCTTCTCCATCAGGGTCGGAAACGACCTCACCGACACATTCGATAACAAAAAAGGGATTTAGGCATGGCGATACGCTGTCATGTGACTTCTTCAATTTGATTCTTGGGAGGATTGTGCAAAACCAGAGGCACAACCAGGCCAACACCAGAGGCACAATTTTCCAAAAATCGGTGCAACTACTAGCATACGCCGACGATATTGACATCATTGGTAGGGCTCAAAGTGATGTCATAGCCACTTTTGCTAGTATAGAGAAGGAAGCGGCAAAAATGAGTTTAGCTGTAAATGAGGGTAAGACTAAGTATATGCTATCAACACGACAGGACACACAACATCGACGAATTGGACAGAACGGCTATTAACTCTGACAACGACATCTTGTCGCAAATTAAACGAAGAATTACTCTGGCCAACCGCTGTTTCTTCGGGCTAAGAAGGAAAATTAGTAGAAAAGCCCTCACTCGAACTACTAAGGAGATCCTATACAAGACCCTGATCATCCCAGTCCTACTCTACGGCGCATAGACCGTATCAAAAGCGGATGAAGAAATCCTAAGTCGATTAGAGAGGAAAATTCTTCGAAAATCTTCGGTCCCGTTTGCGTTGACGGGCTATGAAGACGAAAATTCAACCAAGAACTATACGAGCTGTACAGCGATATGTCACTAGTAAAAAAACTCCCCATTGGACGTTTAAGATAGCAAGGACGTAGATGTAGAAGGAATGCACACCAATACTCCGGCTCGCAGTCTTCGATTTCCAGCCAGACGTTGGTCGCCTTAAGTGACACACACAAGTAGAAACCAAGAAACAATTTACAAAGAGAACAACAATACGACACCGAAGCAGTTCGAACAGAACAAACCTCCTGAGAAATTTATAAAATTGAGATGAGTAAGGCTGACACAAATACCTCTTAGTACACCAACTATTTATGAGGAACTTGATAGTATATCGACTGCATTTATGAAGGCAAACTATACCGCGCCATGTCTAGTTTTGGTGTACTGTTCAAATTCGTCCGTGTGTGCAGGATGACGGTGGGGAATGCTTGGTTCTTCATTTACGTCGTTGACGACCCCACCGAACCATTTGATTCTACAAAGGCGATTTAGACAAGGTGACGTATTGCTGTTTGACTTCTTTAGCAAAATTCTTGACAATATTGAGCAAAACTCCTGTGCCAACACCAGAGGCACAATAAAAGCATTAATACGTGCAACTACTGGTATACGCCGACGATATTGACATTATTGGGCGAACTGATATTGATGTCACAGCCAGCTAGAGGAGGAAGTGTTAAAAATGGGTTTAACAATAAATGAAGACCAAGTTTGTACATGCTGTCAACAAGGTTCTATTAAAAAATTAACAAGCTCTGCAGCAACGTAGACCAGGTCAAAAAAATCCGCATTGGACGATTGAGAGAACTAGGGCGATGGACAACTGTTTTCGATAACCTGCCAGATGTCCAACAAAGTAGAGGAAGACCTCGGCTAAGTAGAAACCGACTTTCAACTTCAATGCTCAACTGGAGGTAGTAATCTAATTACCGGGCCAATTGGAAAGTAAGTTGAGGGCCAGGTATATTGCAGACTGCAACGGCAATTAAGTAAAGAAGTCACGTCATTCCGTAACTTTAAAAACGATTATCACTCAGACGGTAGTCTAGACGTCATGAGCAATCGCTCAATAATCGTCTGTAATCTGACGATTACTGGTTTAAGTGAAGCACATAAAGTGATATTGCCGACAGCAAAAACGACTATTGATCTTACGTGAGCCAATATGTACCGTCGAAATGTTATCGTCAAACTATAATCACTTTACGGAATGAGGGCTAAGGCAGGACATCCCGCCGAAAACACTGAAGGCTTTCTAATTAAAAGCGAGTCCTTCCTTAATTCATTCACGGCTTCAAACTATCCGTTCTCTGATCCACTACACCGTATGCCAAACATTAATTGAAATGGAAATGCCATTGGCTTCGAATGAAAAATCTTTGATGAATCAAGCTGTGATGAGCAACATCGTGTAGGGTGCATGAAGTGGTGCAAAAAGTTGTGACCGAGATGTGCTGTCTGAATATGAATATTTACAGACAATGTTTCTACATAACAATCGATAATTATTTCATTTATTGTAATGCCAATTCATTGAATTACGTAATTTTAGCAATATATACATATTTTTCAGAGAAATCTTACATCGATGCTATGAATCACATTTAATCAAATGAACCATCAAAGACAGTTATCACAAAGCCTCGAATTATAAGCATTGACTTGTAAATATATTTATAAGTGTTCATAAGGAATTGAAGCTCATTAAAATAAACAACCTTCAACGTAAACGCTGCTTTTTATAATGTGACCTCAAGCAGTTCTACTTTTTCGGACAAAAATCTTTTAAAGTTTGTTATTATAACACACACATACATATGACAGAAATCGTGTCAACAGATGATTCATAGAATAAGTGGTGCTAGCTATAATAAAAAAAAAATCCTTAAAGACATACCGGCAGTAATAGTCATTAACTAAATAATCTTGATAGTAGAAATGAATAATATTGTCTTACTTATAGGTACTTCCAAGATAATAAAGCTGCAAAATGACCACTGATGCATGCAACAACTGCAACTCCAAAATATGACTACAAAAATATTAATTCAGAATTTTTTATAGCAAGTTTGTATTATGAATTAAATTATGTGCCGTACAAAAAATTAAATAAAAACTGTTTGTATCAAAAAAAAATTTAACAATCTATGTACATAGCGACCGAATAAGTTGCATTAGATGTGTATCACAACGCACAAGTTTATAAGTTACTAGATTACTAACACTATTTTGGAAAGTCTAGACCAAATGCCTAGCTCAGGGTTGCAAAAGTCGATACAATTGTACTGTTTTCGATACAATCGCCATAGCTTCGGTACACAAATACACTTTTATAAAATCCGATACAATTTGTGCTGCAGCTATTTTATATAGGTATTTATCATCAAAATATCTTTTAAAAAACGAAAACATCACATAATTTGCTCTGCTACCAAAAATCTGTTCGAATTTATATAAATACCACTGAAAATATGTGCCAATTTTCAATCCACAATCACTTTTCACTTTTTATTCTACATTCGCGCCATTTTTTTTTTTGCCTGAATACAGTTTATCAGCTGTTCTTTTTTAAATTTTTCTTATGAAAGTTTCGTACCAATAATACATGTCTTCCTGTCATTAACTAACAAAATAGATAATAAGGAGATAATTAAATTGAAAGACATTTTGTGGTTTTAAAATTACAATTATGCTGATAAAAATGGATTTTTGTTTTTAGGTTGTTATTTGGTTTTACTTACTTGATGTCATAATTTCTATAAACAAAAAAACAGTCAATTTACATGATCTTAAGAGATATGAACTTCGTATTTCGAACATTATTATATTGTACACAAAATTAATTTTAGGGTATTTATTTCAAATAAAAATAAGTAAAGCAACGGTTTTTAACCAAAACACTTTCGTTTCGAATTTTAAGTCACTCTCATGTTGATCAGGTTCCGGTAAGCGCTCTGCATCTTTAAGACAATGGGTTGGAAGACCCTTATACACGGCACAAGCTCTTTCGGAAAGCTTCACCAAGTCAATTTATGTTTGTTTTGATATGGGTAACTTACCCTGGTAAATGGGTTTAAGTACCACAGGAAATCCCCCAAACAGCTATATTTTTATAGTTGAAACTATTTTTCGTTTGTTTGTTTAGTGGAGTTACAGTTCTACATGTCCTAGCCATCTTTGAGAGCAAATCGATCCATGTAGATTTTTCGTATAAACGGACAAACAATTTGCCTGTATTTCTAAATACGGTTCGAGTCCCGTTTGCAAAAGAAGCGAAATATCTCGGTATGACACTCGATGCAAAATTAAAATGGAAGTCGCATGCAAAAAAGAAATGCGAAGAACTTAAGAATAAATACAGAGAACTGTACTGGTTGCTCGGAAAATATTCGAAGCTTAACCTTGATAACAAACTGCTATTATACAAGCAAGTGCTAAAACCGGTTTGGACATATGGTATACAACTATGGGGTTGTACCAGTGAAACGAATCTAAACATTTTACAAACTTTTGAAAACAAAATGTTAAGATCATTCGTCAATGCGCCGTGGTACGTAAGGAACGAAGATCTACGCAGAGATCTGGGTATTCCCGCGGTTAAAGATGAAACAAAAAAATTTGCACGAAAACATAAAAAACGTTTATTAGGACACGTTTACACAACAGTCCTCCAAATTCTTGACGAAACAAATATATTGCGGCGTCTTCAAAGAACTAAACCCTTAGATTTGTTCCGTGGTTAACTCATCAAACTTGCTGAGATTTAAATCACCTGAAAAACTGCTGTCTCAAATTAACTCGAGTAAGCTCCCGAAACTAGGATGAACTCGCACTGAAAAACTGGGCCTTAAACGTCTTTTTCGAATTTTAACGACTCAATTTAATGCGAATAAATTTTGTAGTCATCTTTATATTTTTTGCATCCATAGAATCGCACTCCATTTGGGAACGCCTTGACTCTATTTTTTGTAAATGACGAAATAGAAAAAACGAAATCTTGATGACTGTTGTAAGCAACGATTTTAAAAATTTAAACTTAATACTGATCCTGGCAAGCTATCAAGAGAGTTTACTCAAAACAGAAATATTACACGATCGTATGACTAAAAGCTGACAAAAGAGTGGCGATAAAAGGAAAAAATGATCATAAGTAGTGACGGATACGGCCATTATGTGCATTGAAAAACAAAACCAAGTGAGATAGAGGTTTTTTTCCTTTTAAGAGAAATTATATGCCTGCTTTTAATGATTTTTATTATTTCGTAATTCTTGTAAAAATTACAATTATGCCGCAGTTATTATTTCCAGCTGTAAAACGTGAAAAATTAAAGTTATTTTCTTAAATAAAAACATATTTTCACCAAATCTGTACACTGTACCTATAATTGTATAAAAAAAGATAGCTTATCAAAACACCAAACGACGATGGAAATCAACCAGTACAATTTCAATACAATTTTTTTTTAACTGTCAATACAATGCTAAAAAGCCATTTTTCATCCCTGGCCTAGCTCATCAGAGAAACATGAGCAGCAACATCAACATTAACTTCAACGTTAGAAGTGGTTCTAAATTTGCTGTTGCTGTCGACATTGTGAATGTGTAATGTACCTTAAAGAATGTACCGGCTTTAAAAAATTGTGCTGTTGATGCTACGGTGTCAATTTTGTAAACGTGTTTCTAGCATACTAAGCGCAACGCCAAAGATAATGTATGTGGAGATATTCTACTTTTCGTGTTTTGACAAGCGACCTGATGACGTTTTCCATTGGAAGAATATATTATGTTGGAAAAATCTAGCAAGTTATCGAAACGATACTTCCTCATCTCAGCCGGGGTTCGATTAATGATTATGAATGGATGTGTAAATTCAAATTGGTGGTGGGTTTTATTCTAAAGGCCTCCTCAGAATGCGTATCTGAAGCTGATGCTTGTAGCTGAGTGAAAAGTTGAAAACAAGGCAATCCGTAAGCGCTTACACAATAGGTCTGTTCCCTTACTTTTTCAGTAAAAATTAGTAAATTCTAAAATTTCTTGGAGTGGGGGTAAATTATCTCAGAAAGAGACAAAATTACCAAAGAGTACGGAAACGCGTTTAAGTAAAAAAAAAGTAAAATTATATATTTTGTATGCCTTTTAAAGAACAAATGACATAAATCACCTGTCAAAACAAGCGAGTTGTCTCTTTTAGGTATGCTAGTTTACTGATTTTTACCAACAGAAATTTCTGCAGTAAATTTTTTTTACAGATTATGGAGGGGTAGTTTTTTGCTCTCTCGTGAGCTCTCTCTTTTACTTATTTTTGCATACGGGAACGGCAATAATTAAAAATCAGTAAAAATCAGTAAGAATCAGTAAATATTATTTTGTACGGGAACAGACCTAATGTGTATCTTCGTGAATCTGTAGCTTGAAGTTGAATAGAGGGCAACTTCATGCAAAAAATGTATCTCTTTTTTGACAGCGATGCAAGATACGATATCTGTAGTTGAGTGAAACGTCAAACGTGAATCTGAAGCGTGAAGTTGAACCCCATTCAACTTCAAGCTACAGATTCACGGGAGATACACATTGTGAAAGCGCTTACGGGTTGCCTTGTTTTTAACTTTCACTCAGCTACAGATACCAGCTACAGATATGCATTCTGAGCAGGCCTTTAAGGCCCTAGTTAAACTGACAGCTATAATTCGTATAGTGTTAAGCTGGCCATACACGAGCGAGCCAAAATACACCGCGTGTGGGGGAACGCAGATGGCTCTGCAGACTCGTTTGGATTTTTGGCAAGTCCAAAATGATGTCAGTTTTTCATTTGACAGTTTGACACTGACGTTGTCCTGAACAACTTTATTGCTTGTTGAATCCACAAACAGCATCAGTTTGTAGGATTTCTCTTGATGTGATTATTTGCATAACGCATAACGTATTGTATTGTTTGTCATCTCATCCATCCGAGAGTTGTTGAACCAAATTTATATGAGTCAGTATCTAGCTGAAAGCGATTGATTTTTTTTGTCATTTATTTGCTGGTTTTCTTTCATTATGTTTATTACAAACTGCAGCGCCAACTTAATTAACGATTTTTTTGACAGATCTAGATCTTAGGCCGTGTGCCAATTGAGTTTAAAAAGGGGTTACATTTTATCCACCGGCTAACTTTTGACATTTCTGCTGGGGTAAACAAAAATTGGCTTTTTGCTGTGTCAGTTGGATTATATGGGATATTTTTTTAATACTATTTTCAATAATTTCCCAAAAGAATTGGGAAGAATTTCTATATATTTTCTTGTAATACAAAAATACCGAATAGAATTCAGAGAAATCATACAAAAAACCTTAATTATTTATTATTAACATTAAAACATAATTTTTGTACAATTTGTGTTCATGATTAGGAATATCCATTTTACTTTATTTATGTTAAACATATTTTCGCACACAAAATATACCGAAATAAATGTAGTCATACCATTTTATAGTGCTTACACACCGAATCATAAACTGAGTTTTTGGCAAAAAGTTTACGTAAACCACTGTATGCTTTCACACCGAACTCTGACCAGGTTTCGTTTGACATTTCAATCAGCTGTAAATTGTGATTTGTGATACTAGCTGCAACATTTGCGTATGAAAATATTGTAATTGAATAATAAAATGAATTCTAATATAATCAAACTAATATTAGCATTTGAAGTTCAAAATGAAAAAAATCTAAAGATTTTGACAACAGTTTTTGACTCTCAAGCCCGCCGCTACGAAAAACACGCAAACAAATGCTTCTTCTTTTTGTTTTTTTGTTCTTTTCAATTTTAGCAGTTCATGTCATCAAATTGCCACAAATGTCTCGGAATTTGTATATTTTATATTTTATAATATAAGTAGATGTCTTCAGCTTTAATATAAGGGGTAAACCATTAAAATCGGTTAACGCATTCGTGTCAATATGATAAGATGAACTGCTAAAATTAAACATTTCCGTAAAATCTTCCTAAAACACCTATAAAATATATTTAAAAATTCACAAATAGTTTTTATTAACTATTTTTAATACTCTCTTGAATCCTGCATACCAAAAAAAGTGGCTTACGTAAACTTTTTGCCAAAAACTCAGTTTATGATTCGGTGTGTAAGCACTATAATATGGTATGACTAAATTTTTTTCGGTATATTTTGTGTGCGAAAATATGTTTAACATAAGTAAAGTAAAATGGATATCCTTAATCATGAACACAAATTGTACAAAAATTATGTTTTAATGTCAATAATAAATAATTAAGGTTTCTTGTATGATTTCTCTGAATTCTATTCGGTATTTTTGTATTACAAGAAAATATATAGAAATTCTTCCCAATTCTTTTGGGAAATTATTGAAAATAGTATTAAAAAAATATCCCATATAATCCAACTGACACAGCAAAAAGCCAATTTTTGTTTACCCCAGCAGAAATGTCAAAAATTAGCCGGTGGATGAAATTTAACCCCTTTTTAAACTCAATTGGCACACGGCCTAAGATCTAGATCTGTCAAAAAATCGTTAATTAAGTTGGCGCTGCAGTTTGTAATAAACATAAGGAAAGAAAACCAGCAAATAAATGACAAAAAAATCAATCGCTTTCAGCTAGATATTGACTCATATAAATTTGGTTCAACAACTCTCGGATGGATGAGATGACAAACAATACAATACGTTATGCGTTATGCAAATAATCACATCAAGAGAAATCCTACAAACTGATGTTGTTTGTGAATTCAACAAGCAATAAAGTTGTTCAGGACAACATCAGTGTCAAACTGTCAAATGAAAACTGACATCATTTTGTACTTGCCAAAAATCCAAACGAGTTTGCAGAGCCATACAGAGCCATCTGCGTTCCCCCAAACGCGGTGTATTTTGGCTCGCTCGTGTATGGCCAGCTTAACACTATACGAATTATAGCTGTCAGTTTAACTAGGGCCTTAAGGCCTGCTCAGAATGCATTCTGTAGCTCGTATCTTGCATCACTGTCAAAAGAGAGATACATTTCTTGCATGAAATTGCCCTCTATTCAACTTCAAGCTACAGATTCACGAAGATACACATAAGGTCTGTTCCCGTACAAAATAATATTTACTGATTCTTACTGATTTTTACTGATTTTTAATTATTGCCGTTCCCGTATGCAAAAATAAGGAAAAGAGAGAGCTCACGAGAGAGCAAAAAACTACCCCTCCATAATCTGTAAAAAAAATTTACTGCAGAAATTTCTGTTGGTAAAAACCAGTAAACTGTCAGTTGGTATCTAAAAGAGACAACTCGCTTGTTTTGACAGGTGATTTATGTCATTTGTTCTTTAAAAGGCATTCAAAATATATAATTTTACTGTTTTTGACTTAAACGCGTTCCCGTACTCTTTGTTAATTTTGTCTCTTTCTGAGATAATTTACCCCCACTCCAAGAAATTTTAGAATTTACTAATTTTTACTGAAAAAGTACGGGTACAGACCTATTGTGTAAGCGCTTACGGGTTGCCTTGTCTTCAACTTTTCACTCAGTTACAAGCATCAGCTTCAGATACTCATTCTGAGGAGGCCTTTAGAATAAAACCCACCACCAATTTGAATTTACACATCCATTCATAATCATAATCTGAACCCCGGGTCAGATGAGGAAGTATCGTTTCGATAACTTGCTAGATCAATGATCATTTTGCAGCTTTATTATCTTGGAAGTATAAGTAAGACAATATTATTCTTTTCTACTATCAAGATTATTTAGTTTATGACTTTTACTGCGGATATGTCTTTAAGGATTATTTTTTTTATTATAGCTAGCACCATTTATTCTATGAATCATCTGTTGACACGATTTCTGTCATATGTATGTGTGTGGTATAATAACAAACTTTAAAAGATTTTTCTCCGAAAGGTTTCGTTTGACATTTCAATCAGTTGTGAATTGTGATTTGTGATACACATGTACACACCGATAGGGATTTGAAGTACGTAACAACGTAAAAGCGACACGTTAGAAATCGTGTGAAGAAGGGGAAGACGTACGAAAGTTCCCTATCTCTTCCTTACTTGATCTCTGGTAAGTAATCTAGTAACTTATAAACTTGTTCGTTGTGATACACATCTAATGAAACTTATTCGGCTGCTAGATTGTTAAATTTTTTTTGATACAAACAGTTTTTATTTAATTTTTTGTACGGCACATAATTTAATTCATAATACAAACTTGCTATAAAAAATTCTGAATTAATATTTTTGAAGTCATATTTTGGAGTGGAGCATCAGTGATCATTTTGCAGCTTTATTATCTTGGAAGTATAAGTAAAACAATATTATTCTTTTCAACTATCAAGATTATTTAGTTAATGACTATTACTGCCGGTATGTCTTTAAGGATTTTTTTTATTATAGCTAGCACCACTTATTCTATGAATTATCTGTTGACACGATTTCTGTCATATGTATGTGTGTGTTATAATAACAAACTTTAAAAGATTTTCATCCGAAAGGTTTCGTTTGACATTTCAATCAGCTGTGAATTGTGATTTGTGATACTAGCTGCAACATTTGTGTATAAAAATATTGTAATTGAATAATAAAATGAATTCTAATATAATCAAACTAATATTAGCATTTGAAGTTCAAAATGAAAAAAATCTAAAGATTTTGACAACAGTTTTTGACTCTCAAGCCCGCCGCTACGAAAAAAACGCAAACAAATGCTTCTTCTTTGTTTTTTTTTTTTTCATTTCAATATCCATTTTAATCATACAAAATTAAAATGGATAATGGATATGAAGACAATTTTTCTGAGACCTGAGACATTTGTTTTGACAGCGAGCTCATCAGCTGTTTTGTGGGACGTGTGGAACACGTGTAGAATGTATGAAAAGGTGTGTTCTTTCCAACAACCTTCAACGAGATGACGTCTGAGAAGTGATTATGAGAAGGTTACGTCGTAACCTACTAGGTTTTGAGAACTGACAATGTATGGGAAAACTCGGTTTTCGATGAAGGTTTTAGGTGTTTTTGCGAAAACTCAGTTTTCGGTTCGGTGTGAATGCACTATTAGTAAACATCCTTTTTCAAAAACCCAATTTTAGTTTATGTTACAACTTTGTTAACATTTTCTGATATGAAATACATATTATTAGCTTTTTATTAAAATCTGAATGATGTGCTATTTTCCCACACATGTGAACACGGGTGTGCTTTCCATTACTCTCACTCCTCAGTAGGTACACCAAATATCAAAAATTAGCCACTGGTTTAATTTTAGCGAGCTGTTGAGCAGGTTAAAATTTTGAAGTCTCTATTCACCCCACGAATGTCAAAAATTATCCACTGGCTAAAATTTTAATGCTATTAGCACACGGCCTTAGATTGATTTTTTACCAATGGAAAACGCCATCAGTCAAAGCATGTTTGGATATCTAAACGCGACCATCGATAAACCATAATATTGGAAAGAGGACGTTGATTTTTCCGTCTGGCAGTAGGTTGGTATAAAGGAGAATAAGGGCCCAGTTATAGCTATCATTGAAAAACATCATTGGCAATTGTGTTTTACTTCTTGCGGTTTTTCTTATTAATTCAATCATTGGCGAGATGGTGTCATAACAAAGCTTATGAATTAGAACATGATTATCCAAAAATATTTTAGTTTTTAATTGCATAGTTATCGCAGAAAATCACTTTTTATTTTTCACTGTTCATGATTTATTTTTGTGAAGTAATGTTTGTCGTTCCATCGAAATTTAATGGAATTTTCCTATGATTCCTATAAGCAGCTATGGAGGTAGAATTTCAATTCCATCATGTTTTGTGTTCCAATGAAGTTGTTCAATGATAGCTATAACTGAGTCCTAAGGCTTCATTTTAGAGTATATAAATGTGCGAGATCATTGGTATAAAGGAGAAGAAGAAGTTTCTGAATTGAACTCAAGATAAGTCGAAAAACGTTTTTTCAGTCAATTTTAATTCAGAGTTAACTAAACAGTTGATGACAGAGCTGTTGCAGATTCTATACATTTTGATAACTTTTTGACAGCACAATCCGCAGTACAACAATATTGACTAAACACTCATGGAGTCAAATTTAGCCCTGCACTGAAAACTGCTTCAGATTAACTATAAACCACGGTTAGATGATTCTGTATTATCGATCACTAAAAAAACAGGCCTTAAGCTGCCCATACACGAGCGAGCCAACGAGCCAAATGGCCTCGCGCTGAGCCAAAATCCACCGTGTGTGGGGAAACTCAGATGGCTCTGTGTGGCTCGGCAGACTCGGTTGGATTTTCGGCAAGTCCAAAATCCACCAGCCCGAGCCACCGAGCCATGGCTCGGCCTCGCCGTGTGTGGGAAATCGCCGAGCCAAGTAGTTCTGTCTGTTTTCACATTATATACAATAGCGCCCTCCAAAAAATAAAAACACATCACTTTCTCTTTCTCTCAAAACGAATACAATTCATTGTTAAATCCACAAACAACATCAAAGTGTCAATAAATTATATTTTATCAGTTGTTTTCGTGCCCGTTACGGTATCGGTAGGATCTATAATGTCGTCTACCAGTGTCCGTGATTTTGTACTCGATATTATTCAGAAGTACAAACAACATCAATGTCTGTGCATCTTAATGCAAATTGCAGCGGCAGCTAAATTGATGAATTCTTCCTCATTCATGTTTTAGTAAAGTAAAAGCACATCTATATCCAAACAAAATTTTACAGATGATTGTGACAAGGAGCAAAATTGGCTCGGCTCGTTCGTGTATGACACCCGGATTTGGATCGAGTCCATTTGGCTCTCTCGTGTATGTCCAGCTTTAAAGTTATGTTTACTCTATGGCCAACAATCTTAGTCAGTATAAATTTCGTTAAGCCTGAATTACACGCTAAGTCTGTGTAGAAAACGTTTTACCAAACCTATTTATATCAATTGTTATAGAAAACTGTCTTCGAAAATGCTAAAAATGACAGCCGGTAACATGTCCGGCATACAATCACTGCAAAATAGGTTGCAAACCAATGTTTTATTAAATAATTTGTTGTGAAAATATTTTTATATTTATTTTGATTCAACAATTACAATATTACAATTAGTGTAGAGGATAAAATGCAAAATGTCAATATTCACTAGCAAAAGAAAACGCTGATTAGATAATCAATGACTAACTTGACAGTTTTCCCGATAAGAAATGCTCAAAAGTTACTCACTTATTAGCTAATAATGGGGTTAGCGTTTATTATAAAGAATATAAAAACACAAGACAAAAGATTACCAAAAAAATTAACCTAACTAAAAATGTTTATAAAACGCGTTAAAATTTGTGTAGCGAATATTACGTCGCCGTCGCGTCGGGGTGATCACTATGGGCACATGCGTGTGTGCACTGATTTACTTTAACTAACTTTAAGCAAACGATTATATTGACTTTATTAAAATATTTAAATATATAAACAATTGAAAATTCTGTTACACCATGTCGATAGAACAAATCAGAATAAAAATTAATAATTATTTTTGAAATTCCCATTTCTGTTCGATGCGTCACCTAGGTTTTACTAGTGGCTTCACAGAATGCAGCATCCAGAAGTCGCCACAAATGCTCGACAGTGACATCTATATTTGATAAATAAAAGACAATGCCCAACAAACTGTATCTGTCAAACAAAATACGTACATTTACAAACTGTCATTGTTGTGAGGTGTACGAAGAAATCGGTCGACCTATTTTCTAATAATCTTTGTAACTTTTCTTTAAAAAAAAACCAATCATAATTTTTCAACTACTTTCAATGGATTTACTAACACAAATATAATGAAAATTAAAATTAATTCATGGATGGGTGTTGCGTCGTGGCGATGGATTGCAAATGATGAAAATTGCGGTATTTGTCGGATGTCTTTTGAGAGTACGTGCCCAGAATGTTCACTCCCCGGTGATGATTGCCCACTAGTTTGGGGTGTTTGTTCCCATTGTTTTCACATGCATTGTATTGTAAAGTGGCTAAATTTACAACCCCTAAATAAGCAATGTCCCATGTGTCGACAGGCTTGGAAGTTTAACATCCACTAAATATAAGTGCACATAATAAATGCAATTAAATTATATTATATTAAATTATTACTTGCGTTAATAGTTTCTATTAACTTAAGGACTATTTCTAAATTCTATAAATAATAATTGACAACAAAAAAAACAACAGACGCTATAAGAAATCGCCACCGAGATGTCGTATTCCGACTTACCACCTTTACCGAAAAGCCTTGCTGCGGTTGGTCTGGCTGACGGTGGTGGCTCAATAAATGCGGATACACATAGCACGTCATCCAGCGCACGCAACCTACCACGAGGTGCAACAGATAATACGAATCGTCATGGCAGCTTATCATCGACCGCTGATTCTGTGAGCAGCGGAGAGGCAAGCAAATCGCCGACAGTTTCATCGACAGGGACAACATCGAACGAAAGTAATATGGATACTCAATTAGCAACACTGCGACAGGAAATGCACAATCTGCGTCAAATGGACTTATCATTGCTAACTCAGTTATGGGCCCTAAACGAATCGATTCAAGGGTTCCGTGCACGTTTGGAAGATAATAAAGTTTCACGTTCACCATCTCCGCCAAAGTTATTTTTTCCTCAGGCTGAGAATGACTTTAATAATATATCTTCTGCTCCAGGAAAAGTTTCTGTTTCTAGCACTAGTCGAACACCATCGCAAGGCAACCAAGGTGGTCGCCCGATGTCAACTCAGGCAAATGTTCGCAGTGCTGCACCACAATTAATAAACACAAATCATTATCCCGAAAAGGCTGCTCGCAAGCCTCGTCCGAAAAAAAATCTTTATGATTATCCCTACGAAGAAAATCGTGTGAAATCTGATGCGCTCTATCAACAAGCAAGTTCATGTGCACGTGGTCAAACATCTAAAAATATCCCACAATTACTGTACACTAACAACGATCTTCCAAATTATCCGATGTCTAAAGCACATACTCTACAGGCAGTAGCTGGGGCTCCATTCCATCATCAATATCTGATTCCGAAATCACATCAGCCTCAACTCAGTCACAGCAAGATGCAGCCTGTTCAGTGGTCAACTCATCCAAATGTTCAACCAAAGACGTCCAAAGGAGCAATTCCTAAGATTCTTTCAATATTGCAGAGGAAACAACGAGCTCCACCACCTCCTCCGCCACCACCGCCACCGTTACACAAGTCCACTCAACGACCTGTTTGATGTGTTAATCAACCCAGCTAATTCCAAAACAATGTTTGATCTCTTCCGTTTACCTGACTTTGAAATATCACGCTCGAATGTCTGTCAATTAACCTTGCTCCTGGAAAATTTCCCTATTATTGATAACTAACTCGTATATTAACACTTTACTAACGAAAATAAGAATTAAAAAAAAAATCAGAACTCATGAACATTGGTAAAAAGGCAATATGATTGCAGAGTTGTAGGAGCGATAAAAGAAAATAATTAATTTGTACTCTAGTTGAGTTTTTGTAAAAGCATAATTATAATAAACGCATACAGATAATTTTAGTATTCCCTTAATGGAAAGCATGTTCATGTTTACAATACAATAATAATAATAAAACAAAAATATATATTGAATCGATTTGAATGAGACATTCTTAGCATATACATTTGTTAAATTCTCAATGCTGATTTTTTAATTGATATTAAATACGAGTAGGAAGAACTGTTATACTAAAGTTTAAAATTAAACAAACGAAAATAAATTCAAAGAAATACATATATACAAAAAAAAATTCTTTAAATCTAGACAACTTGTTTTATTTAATAGCAGAAAAATCATCGATCTATATAAAACGTAAATGTTCGTTTGTTTAAAATCTTGAATCTGCGAAAGTTCTTCAACGATTGCTTTAAACACGACAATACGCCTTTTTATATCAGATAGGTTCTACGTTTCACTTTTACTCGAAATGAAATTAAAATCGTTCTAAAGTGAAATTTTGGGTTCCACATTTCACTTTTACCGATTTCAATTTCACATTTTTCGAAGTTAAAAAAAATGAATTTCCATGTTCCAAAATTCGGTTTTATCGTTTTGTGTGTGATTTCAATTCGACCATTTTAGTATCTGTGAAATTGTTGGGATGAGCTGACGTGATTGAATGTGAACTGAATAATATCTGAGTGTACTAATGTTGTTTAGATTTTGAATAGATATACTAAACGATAATGTATTTTACCAATCGTAAACACAAAAATAATTCCCAGGAGGCAAAATTTATTGAATTTATGGAGAGGCATAAAGATCTTGTCGGAGGATTTATGAAAGGAGATCCAGTTGCAGCGGACGCTTTGTTTTTGAAGAGATACTATTTTTGGATCCTACTCACAATCAGTGCAATAACTGAGAAGTATTCTTTCCTGCCTTCGATGTCGATGACCCCAGTAATAAGTAATTCGTCAATGAAATGTTGTTTTGATTTCCGTTTTTCTTCATCCGACATGGAATGTTTGACCATCTTGGAAAAATTTTGTTCTCAAAAACATTGAGAACTCTTCAATATCTTTGATACACTGCAACGGCCCAAAGCAACATCAGAATCTTTTCCAATTGATCTCAGAAAGCTTCTTTCGGTAAGGAAACGCAAAACTGAGGCGAACTGCAACACACAAAAAATCTATGATTGTTTTATGTGTGGCGCAAAAGTTTGCAGCAATATTTGGAAAGCATGTTTATTAACTCGATAACATGACATAAATCTAAATGAAAAACAATTTTTAATTTTCATTTGAAATTTATTTGTTTCAGTTACGCAGCATCTGCAATTTCTAAAGGATTAGATTAGAAGGGGTCTTATCGTACACCTTTCTATTTTTCCTCTGCGTACTTTTGTTTTTCAACTTGCAACATCGCAGCAATATAAATAGGTAGCACTCAATATTTCATAATTTATTATTTATTTTATAGGCAGAATTTGTAGACAAACAAATTTATCATAATAAAAATAATTTTGCAATGTCCCATATGACAGATAGTATCTGCTATCTTTAATTTCACCGAGTGATTTCGAAAACTTTTCGAAGTTATGAAATCGGTCGGAATGTGGAACACCAAAAACAAATTCACTCGATTTACAAAAGTAATTTAACTTTCATTTCACTCGATTTCTGGAACCTAGCTGTATATCCCTTGTGAAGTGTCTGAAACAAGATATTTCGACCGTGTCAATCTTTATATTTAACCCCTACACAATTTTGAGCCACCTGCCACACTAATTTTTTGGGACGTTTAATTTAATTTGTAACTTTCTCTTACAAAGAGAAATCCGTGAAAATTTTCGACCTCGAGATTTTGATGGATTCTAACATTACGATGATAGCGGAACCCAAAAAGTGGTTTTTGGAATTCAGTCCGTCGGTCCGTCTGTCCGTAATGGTCTCCCCAGCCTAAACAGCTTGACCGATTTTCTTCAAATTTGGTATCCAAGTTTCTTTTGGTCATAATTCTAGGCCGTTTTTTTGTTTGCGTTTAGCCATGTTATTAACGGTACCTGCCATATAAAAATTACACAATTTTCTCGAGCTCTAACGATTTTGATCAAACTTTATGTATGCTATAACATATTATGTACGTTTATGTCGCTTTGGTTAAATATTTCAACTGCTTCAGTTGCGCTTACTCTTTGAACATCTTCTTTCTCAACATAGGCATCGTAGTAAAGTTTAATCAAATCTATAACAAACCTGAGGATTCAAACTTTGAAGAAGTAGTATTGTAGATGTTATCAATGGCTTAAGCTCTGAGTCCCACTTTTCCTTCAATACACTCAATGGAATATTGTCCTCATCATCCTTCTTATTTACTAAAAAACTTAGAACATTGGCCCAGCATTTAGCTAAAGTCTCTGCGCTGACTCTATTCCATGAGTCTTCTAAGAGAATAACAGCTTTTTTCAAGGTCAAGCGTTTCATGCACTCAATAAGATTTGAGTCCTTTGCTGCGATCGATGCTAGCAAACTATTTCTGTAGTACAGTTTCGTTATTTTAATGTGTGTGCCTGAAGCATTTGCGCAACACAAGAAAGTAAATCGCTGCTTCTCTGTCTTTGCGCCTGGAGCAGATTTCTCTAATGCTGAAACGTAGGTTTTCTCGGGCAAAAGTTTCCACAACAAGCCAGACTCATCTGCATTGTATAACTGTTCTTTACACAGTCCCATTTCTTCAATTTTTTCTTTTAGTTTTAATTAAAACGGATCAACTAAGTGAGGCTGCGATGATAGCTTCTCACCAGTTATTTTTAGAAGTCGAATGCCATATCGTTTTTAAAACCACTTAACCATCCATCACTTGCCAAAAACCACCTTCACTTTCCTTTATTTTTGAATGTAACTCTTTAGTTTTTTCTTTCAGCATTAGTCCGCTCACAGGCCAATTTTTATTTCGCATTCGAACGAAATTAATTCCCCGAATTAATTAATTCAGTGCATTTTTATGTAGAAATGTTGAAAAAATTTCTGTTCACGTTTTAGAGCTTTTAGATTTGTTCACGTTTTAGAGCAGTCAATGTAAAAAATACAGTGTTCACGTTTTGGGGTAGTTCACGTTTTGGGGGGTTCACGTTTTCCAATGTTCACTGTAGTTCCAACAAAACTGCATACCCAATTTTTTCTCGAAAATCTATATAACAGATTTTGTCATTTAGGCCATATAAAGAAAATTGTTAATTTCTCGCAAACTAATATGTCAAATTAAATGAAATTATATATATATATATATATATATATATATATATATATATATATATATAATTTGAATTTGAAACAATTCCACATAATTAGTTTTAGCCAAACTATCACTAAACGGAATTTTCAGTGTTGGCCAATAACGAAAAATCATTATTATTCACATAGACACCGATTCCTTCAAATTTCGGAGTAAACCTTCATATAATCACATTTCGACATTATTTATATCATTTTTAACATCAATAATCAAAATGCGTACTATTTGATCTAACGCCCAACTCGCTGTGAAAGAGAAAGTTGCGTACGACCCAGTCGTGCACCCACCACTCGTTTTTTTAAATGTAAAGAGTTTATAAAACTACTCTGATTATATATTGTTGTATGTACATAAGTATTTGTGGAATTCAAGGTTTCGGATTAAGTTCATCGCTCCCACCCTGGGGTGCCAGCACGTTACATGATACAATCAAGTTTTATCGAAACTATTGACGATTGGCAGCACATTGTTGGTTCAATCGACCATCCTTGATTGTACTGACAATTTGGCAGCACACAATCTTGAACATGACGTTTGAAACAAACAAAAAAATCACTCGATAGAAAATAGTTACCGTATGCAGGATTTCATTCGAAAAAAAAATGGAACCTAAACAAAATATATACATCAACAAAAAATGAATTGAAAGGGATACGTAAAACTCTCCTTTTTTTAGAGAAATTTTAAAATTGAGATGCAAATATTTCTATGTACCTACATTTCACCTAAAGTTCATTTTAACCCATGCCCAATTTTACGGGGCGTTTTCCTAAAAATAAACGATTTGAAACAATTCCCATATGCCATATAAAAATGTAGTTTTTGTCGAATCATACAAGATTTAGATAAACTGTGTGAAGAAGATGTGGTGTCAATGTCATTTTCTATATTTTATTTTTCATCCCCATTCAGTTTTTAGCCATGCCCACTTTTCAAGAATATATTTTTTTAAGGATGAGATGGGATAGGCTTTATACCGATTCCCACAGCGGATTGTAGCCTTCTAATATGCTTTTTTAGTTTCAAAATAGAAAAAAATTAAGGCATTGGTATTCATCATGAATATGTCTGAAAGGCTCCTTGGTGTTGTAGCTAGAGGGTTGCAGGCGTCGTGCCGGTGCCTAAAGGCTGACATCCGAACCAATCTGAAAAACTGACGATTTTGCTGAAAAGAATGTTTCAAGGAATTATCAAACTTGATCATGTTCCAGTTATTCAATTTGACAATTTAGCAGCTGTAAAACTTGCCCAAACTCCGAAATTTCATAAAAGACCAAAGCACATGTCGATGAAACATTTCTTTGTTCGTGAAAAGATGTCGGATAGGAACTTAGAATTCAAAAAGTATCAACTGAAAATCAGATGGCAGACATTATAGCTATGTTCCCGTACTTTTGCAGTAAAAATTAGTAAATTCTCAGCTCTCGTGAGCTGTCTCTTTTACTTATTTTTGCGTACGGGAACGGCAATAAGTAAAAATCAGTAAGAATCAGTAAATATTATTTTGTACGGGAACAGACCTAATGACAAAAGCTCTTTCGAACTTAGAACTCTGTGGGACTTTCAGAAGTTGTCTATAGTTTGTTGATTTTCATTTTAATACCTTTTATAGTCTCAGAAGATATTCTTGTTGCTTTGATCTGTTTAAATTAATTGATTCAATTGTATTATTTTGAAAGTCGACATTATGACGCGGTCGATCTTTTTAAATCGACTTTTTAAAAATCGGCAAATCGTACCCAGTCCATTTTAAACACTTGCAGTTTCCGGTACGGCTTGCATTCGTAATGACAATTCGTCGCCCTAATATTGGGTTGGCGTAAACGCCAAAATTTACATTTTGAGTTTAGTATGCAGTCTTATGTTTTCGGGGTAGCTCTTTCCAAATCTTTTATATTTGTCTATAAAATGCAAGATAACGCAATTTAAGCTTATGTACCTACGTAATTAGAAAAAAAACTATTTTAAACAGTCGCTTACATAAAAAAATATATACATGGTGGCGCAAAAGTAATCCTCCTATCAGAAAATGCTTTAAATTTTGCGATTGGCCCCTAATGTCAGTTCTGTTTTGACATTTGTGTAGTAAACACATGCGAAATACATTTTAATAAACTATGTTACGCTACACTGCTCCAGAACGCGGAATATTGGTGACCTATTTTTACTGGTGACTTTATTTTAAATTACAGCCAAAAAAACATCGGAAGGTTATTTTTGCGCCACCTTGTACTGTTGATTATTTAGATAAAACATTATTAGCGACATGTTAAAAAATAAATTCAATAATTAACTTATAGCCAAACGTTCACTTTCGAATCAAACATTTTCAACATTTTCTTTTTGGCGCAACAGGCTCGTTAGTACCCAGAGCCCAGCTTCATCACAACCATTCATGCGTGTCTGTGTACGTATTGCACGATGACTTGGCCTTTCTTGACAAATGATTTCTCAAATCATCACGAGAGGAGGACCTGTGAAAAATCAAAGGTGTCCGCCCGTTTGTATGTCACTGATTTTTAGGCATTACATTTTGAGCAAGGAGAATGAAATTTTGTAGAAAGGATCCTTGTGCGTTGCTTCAGTACTAGTGTAAACAAATTTAGAATCCGCCTTTTTTCAGCCATCTTGCCGCTACTATTATTTTTTCGCAAATGAAAACATTGACAGGCAAAATTGATACACCCTGCACATCATCAATCTAATAACAATGAAAATTGACGAAAACCAAATCAGTTTTGGTTTTCATCGATGTAGCAAGGTTACTTGACAAGAACATTGAAGAGCTTTAGAATAACTTTTTGAAATAGGATTTCCGTATTAATATCGTGTCAAAAAATTAAAAAATCCCAGCGGTTGGTTTTCATGCAATAGGTTGTCAAAACTTTAAATGCGATTTCCCAAAAACATTAAAATGGCGTTTACGACAACCCTATTTCGGGGCGACGAATTAACAAATCTCAAGTGCAGTTATTGCTTGTCTGCGGCGTTAAATAATCGAATAATTGCAAATGTTAATAAAACCTATATAAATACAAATGATCATTCAAAAATACTTTTTAACATTTGAAGGGAAAACAAAGTTTGCCGGTTCGGCTAGTTCTTTTTATAAAAACCTTTTTTCGATTTATTTGCTCAAAATGTCATCTGTCATCTTTGAATACCTACTAACATAGATTAATCTATTCAATGGCTAATTTCATTTTACTGCCCATATTTATATCAGCCAAGGCAGGGTTTTTGGATCCAGTCGTTACATGTCTCCCCTACCCAGAAAGTTAAAAGTGTTTTGTGGGTAATGAAGCTTTTGCAATCACACACCCACCAAATCACCAACAACATGTGGATTGAAGTTTTTGTACAGAGAGCAAACTTCAGACTGTCAGTGGTATCAGCTTTTAGTCAGGCAACGACTGTTGAAATGCCGAAAGGCACTGTTGTTTTTTTTATTCAGTTATATTATTATTTTTCTTTATAAACTCATCGTTTAATAAACTTTTCACGTGGTGTTTATTATGAATTAAAAAAAACACAACATTTAAAATTGTGTTTATTTTAAAGACTGATTTAGTGGCATTTTGTAGCGATTTAGTGAAATGCATAAGGTTCTTAAACTTAATCGCAAACTCAAATCAAATTTAAAATTAAAATATTATTTACGCGGAGAGCAAACTATAAAGGATATCGGTTAATTTTGGGATTATAATAAGTAAGACACTACATATCCGTTTTAAGTTGGAACACAAATTATTAGAATTCAGCAAAGCACTCAAAGACAGGTAATTTATATTTTGAGAGCATAATGAAGAATAAAGGACATATATGTTCAAACTTTCGTAACATTCCTGTCTTTAGATATTAGTGACAGAAAGACGGTGTTATTGTCTGGGCAACACTGCAATTGAAAAACAAAAAACTCCCTGACTGTATTAGAGTCGATATAAATAGATATTAATCTATATAGGTAATCCATATCAATCTGAAATGCATAAATACTTCGCTTTACAAAAACTATCTATTATAGTGTTGTTCCAATCTGGTTTATTAAACTCGTAATAGAAACTCTCATAAGTGGGGTAGAGTACACAATGCAGGAAATTGATTTTTTCACTTTATTAAGACTATAGACTTTCATTTTTTTTAAATTAATGACAATTTTGAAAATAATATAATTACAGTCAATTTTTTTCTTGCGTAATAAGGATTTTCTAATACATACCTAATTAATTCTGAAATGGTGAGTCCACACGCTATAGCTAACTACATAATGTAGGTAGGTATCTACTTTAATGAAGGCATATTCAATTATTTATTTTTTATAAACATGACACGATTATATAGAAATTAACTATACACACATACCTACACGTATCTACATGTTATAGATACTATTATTTTAGATGCTTAAGAAACTGTATAGGTAAATAAGTAGTTCGATTAATCAAGGTTCGTAGTGCCAGTTAAGAGTTGGTTTTGAATTGAACTTCATAATTAAAACGAATAGTCGTAGTTGAGTGTAAGCAAACGTTTGATTTAATTTGTGTCTGCGTGTGTTTTTTAAATAGCTCCTAGGTATTTAAATGAAATCAGTCCTACAAAATAAATCGAGTGCGTATATAAATTCGAGAAAATAGTTTCAACGCGAATTGGATTTCTATGACATGAGACAAGTCCACATATTGTGAAAATAATGCAGATAATACAATTTTATTTAATTTTTTGAAGCCGTTGGATTTTCTTATCAAAAACATATGAGAATGCTATAATCCCCTGTGCAAAACATTGTATACCCTATCCCATTCCATCCTTAAAATAAACATTCTTAAATTACTCAGACAGTTCATTAAAATCCTTTATGATTCGACGAAAAAACAATGTTTTTCTATTACATATGCTATGGGAAAGGGATACAAATCGTTATTTTTAAGAAAAGGCCTCCAAAAAATGGGCGTGGGTTAAAATAATACATTTTACGAATGAATCTTACATTATTTTTGAAGTATTTCATGTTAGAAAATGTGTTTGTTCCGAAAAATGAATTTTTAAAATAAAACACCCCCAAAAAGCAGTCATATTCTAAATGCCTTGCTTAAAAAAATTCTTATGGTTATCTTAAAAAAAAACATATTAAAAAGTATGCGTGACAGTGGGCGGATTTTAATAATACGGTAAATATGATATGCTTCGTCGACCAGAGAGTCTACCAAATTTCAGTTTCTATCTCAAAACTAAAGGCATAAAAATCGATGACTCACAGACGGATGGACAGACTGACAGACAGACATGTCTAGATCGATTTTCAGTCGATCCGTAAACCTCAAGGTAAATCTATTGAAATTATTTCTCTGTGCTACAATCCTGATGCCGAAATTAATAAACCCCTTAGGATAGGGTATAAAAAGAACTTTGAATGATGCTTTTTTTTAAGCAAAGGTAGCTTTTTAACGGACGGTTGGTGGTCACGTATAAAATTTATTCAAAAAGATTGGTAGTGAACCGAACAAAAGTGAAATCGTCACCGTACCGTTAACTTACAACTCCATGGCGCACTTGGAAGATGGGGAGTGAACCGAGAAAAAGTGAAATCGTGACCGTCACCGTACCGTTAACGTTAACGTCACGTAATAATACGTAAAAGCTTCTCTTTTTTCGGACTTCCCAGGACGGCTCCATGTTTGTTTTTAAAATATCGAGTTAAAATTACTAAAACCAAACATAAATATAATCAGGGTGGCAAGCATTCGTTGCTTCGATGTCGAACTGTATAGACTAATGGTCGTTCGATTAATCAAGTCAAGGTTCATAGTTCAGGTTTAAAGTTGGTTTTGAATTAAACTTCTTAATTAAAACTAATAGCGTAGTTCAGTGCAAGGAAACGTTTGATTTAATTTATGTGTGTTTTTTGTTTTAATAGCTGGTAAGCGGAGGAGCTCCAGAGCATTATATCGACGTCGATAATGATCCCGTCGGGGATCAGTCGCTTGATCCACGCGTCATGCTGGATGAAGGTGGTATAATACAGGGATACTGGTCCTTTATTTAACTATCCAGCGATATTAACAAGGAAATTGTCAAATCCGTTCAGCTAAGCCCCATCGTATAGGACCTTGTTGCGATATTTTTTTTTTTTATAATTTGCGCACATACACTGGTTTTAAATGCCTGTATTTTTTAATGGAAAGAAAAAAAAGAGTTTGGTAGAGCATTCCACATTCGTGTTGTTCGGTTTATGTACGAATCTCAGTATTTCAAATAAAATTAAAAATTCAATTAAAATAAAACACCCCCAAAAAGCAGTCATATTCTAAATGCCTTGCTTAAAAAAATTCTTATGGTTATCTTAAAAAAAAACATATTAAAAAGTATGCGTGACAGTGGGCGGATTTTAATAATACGGTAAATATGATATGCTTCGTCGACCAGAGAGTCTACCAAATTTCAGTTTCTATCTCAAAACTAAAGGCATAAAAATCGATGACTCACAGACGGATGGACAGACTGACAGACAGACATGTCTAGATCGATTTTCAGTCGATCCGTAAACCTCAAGGTAAATCTATTGAAATTATTTCTCTGTGCTACAATCCTGATGCCGAAATTAATAAACCCCTTAGGATAGGGTATAAAAAGAACTTTGAATGATGTTTTTTTTAAGCAAAGGTAGCTTTTTTACGGACGGTTGGTGGTCTTATTCAAAAAGATTGGTAGTGAACCGAACAAAAGTGAAATCGTCACCGTACCGTTAACTTACAACTCCATGGCGCACTTGGAAGATGGGGAGTGAACCGAGAAAAAGTGAAATCGTGACCGTCACCGTACCGTTAACGTCACGTAATAATACGTAAAAGCTTCTCTTTTTTCGGACTTCCCAGGACGGCTCCATGTTTTTTTTTTAAATATCGAGTTAAAATTACTAAAACCTAACATAAATATAATCAGGGTGGCAAGCATTCGTTGCTTAGATGTCGAAATGTATAGACTAATAGGTCCTTCGATTAATCAAGTCAAGGTTCGTAGTTCAGGTTTAAAGTTGGTTTTGAATTAAACTTCTTAATTAAAACTATTAGCGTAGTTGAGTGCAAGGAAATGTTTGATTTAATTTATGTGTGTTTTTTTTGTTTTAATAGCTGGTAAGCGCAGGAGCTCCAGAGCATTATATCGACGTCGATAATGATCCCGTCGGGGATCAGTCGCTTACCCCACGCGTCATGCTGGATGAAGGTGGTATAATACAGAGATACTGTTCCTTTATTTAACTATCCAGCGATATTAACAAGGAAATTTTCAAATCTATTCAGCTAAGCCCCATCGTATAGGACCTTGTTGCGATAATATTTTATTTATATAATTTGGGCACACACATTGGTTTTAAATGCCTGTTTGTTATAATGAAAAGGAAAAACAGAATTTGGTAGAGCATTCCACATTCGTGTTGTTCGGTTTATGTAAGAATCTCTATATTTCAGCGTTCGTCCGAAAATAGGCTTGAGGGTAAACTGAAGCATTCATAGCATAACGAGTATTGCGGCTTAATTGTTGAATGGGAGGAATGTATCTGGCTATTTCATTTGAACATTGGTTGTTAAAATAGCGATAAAACAAGGTAAGGCAAGAGATATTTCGACGATGTTCGAGCGAATCTAGGGAGTTCGCTATTCTTATGTCGCCCATAAGTTTTTTACACGCGTTTGAATCAAATCTAGTAGGTGCAATGTTTATTTTGTTGCACCTGACCAGACGTGGACGTTGAATTCAAGTTAAGCTTTATATATTGTAGCCAGATCAGTAGGGGTGAAATATTTCTTCCATTGATTAAGGAAACCTAGACATTTCGCTGCGTTTTTAGAGACTTCGAATATATGGTCGTTCCAACGTAAGTCGTTACTAACACACATACCTAGCATGGAAAGCTTTTCGGTTTCTTCGACCTAAGTGCTATTCATGGATAATGGCTGTATATTTTGGTTTCGCTTTATACCAGCATTTATTTGGTGAGTTGAATTGAACGTTTTTCATCGATTCCAAATGCACGCATTTTCGACAATAGGGCTTGATGCCAAACCATGTCAAATGTCTTTGAAATATCAAGTGCTTTGATTGATTGGTTCCACTTTTCGGTGAGATATGCCATCTAATCACCAGTAGACATGTTGCTGCGAAAACCATACTGCCGGTCATTGAGAAGTTTTCGTGTTTCGAGATATTTTATAAGCTGACGATTTATCAGCGTTTCCATGACCTTGGAAAGAAGCGCAATTGGTCGTTGGAGAGAGAAGATGAATCGCTTTTTTTTTGGTACAGGCTGGACAAATGATGTTTTCCATCTACTCGGAAAGAGTTATGATGAGTAGGTTGGATAGAAAAGCTTGTGATTTTTCTAGCGTAAAAGAACACCTTTTCAGAATAATAGGGGATATACCATCTGGACCAGCGGATTTGTGAATGTCAAGATCAAATAAAACTCTGGCAACTGTATGAGTACGAAAGTGAATTTGTACCATAGAATGATCTACCATTCTCAAGTACAGGAGAAGACTGGGCACAATCTGGCAATGTAGAATTGGCTGCGAAATGAGCAGCAAGCAGATTGGCTTGGTCTCAAAAGCTGACAGCTGGAATGTCATTGTGAATGAGCATCGGAACTGATGATGAGGCCGATTTTTTTATATTTTTTAACAAATAACCAAAAGTTTTTCTACCTCTGGGACATTGTAGAATTTTTTGCCTCAACTTTTGGTCATAGAGGAATTTGACACACTTTAAATGCGCATTACAGTCATTTCTGGCTTGTTTGAAGTTTGTTCGGTTTTCCTCTGTTGGGTTGGTCTTGTAGAACCGAACGTTTGTCTCTCTCAACCTGATAGCTTCTTTGCAGCTCACTTTTAATTCTGTTGGGAATAAAAGATCTTATACCAAAGAGAATGATGTTTGATATCATATCAGCAGCAGCATCCACGTCACTATCGAGGAAGCATAGTGGCCTCAGCGAATATCTCAACATATCTTCCTTCGGGTGTTGTCTGTCCAGAATGTTTAATTGTGCACATTGAAATTGTCCACAAGGACGATTTCAGTGTGAGGATGCAGGGATACAATTCTAGAGATTGAGTCAGACAGTGCATCAAATTCATCAATAAAATTTTATCACTTCACAGCTTCACAGAACGAGAATTGACCACCTGGACAGACAAGCATCTACATTTTTGTTAAAATACAGAATATTGTCAAGCCAAGATATTAAACTTCACTTCTAACCGCCAACAGCTTTTCCTGCTGTCCAATGGTAGCTACACACATTTTTGCATTTTTTTTTCAGGTATGGCTAGAATCCCTAAAGAGATTTGTTTCTGTTTTTTTTTAAATTGATCATCAATTCCTCATCCCTATGCATTGTTTTTGTTTTTTTTTTATTATTGACTTATTCCATTCAATGTCGGCCATCAGTTTCGACGCAGCTTGAATAGTGTCATGGCTCGAAAACCAAACTGAATTTCCTGATTTTTTTTATTTTCCTCGTCCCATTTCCCATACAAAGATATACTGACTATATTTTCGAATACCTTGCTTACGTTCGGCAGAAGGCTTATTGATCAAAGATTTGCAGAGTTTGTCTTCTGCTTCTTTTTAGGAAAATGATGTACCACGGCCGTTTTCTAATGCACCGGATAATTAGCATTGTTAAACAGGGTCCCGCCGACTTTTTTATTTTTCAGTTATACAAAGATGTCCAGAAGTTCATCTTTTTGCATGAACAGCATTTAACTATTGGCGACTATGACAAGTTTGAATTCAGTATTCTTCAGAAATGCTCTTTTCTTTCATCAATATTGCAATTAGGGTTAACAGGATTGTTCACCGTATACACGGTCTCGAAAGTGCCCCTCGTTCTAGTCAACGTTTTCCGGACTTATAACAACAGCCGAGAGTGTCGCTCTGTTCATTGTAGTCTGAGAAATTCGGACACATGGAATGTCATTATGATCTTTTCTCCTCAATATTTGCTAGGGCTACAGCGGGGCTTTTTCCCCATTGGAAACATACAGATTGTCTGTACTTTTATATACCCTATCCCAAAGGGGTATATTAGTATCAAAGTTAAGATGCCAACTAACAGTTTAGATTTATACCGGAATTAATTACTGTTAATAATTCAACTTCGAACTTGGTACTAAATCTTATCAATCATATCTTACCGATTATTGGCTAATCTACACCCTCAAGTGGTTTAATTTTGGCATTCAAATATATTTATTGACTATTTTTTACACAGTAAACCGACCCAGCCAGTAGTTGCTGTGAGGTTGTTTTGAGCACACAAAGTGGAAATAAATAAAATAAAATAAAATAATTGAGGATCCGTGAAAAAAGTAATATTTTCTATCTAAGTGTGTTAATAACTAATAAACCTGTGTATATTTAAAAAAAAAAAGTGTTTTCGTTATCTCATTGCCTTTCGAACTTAATAGGGGCAACTAAATTACAAAAATTACTTTGTAAATTAATTGATAACAATCACTTAATACACCAATAAACAAAACATAACTGTATGAACTGCAAACGACATCTCGTTTAGTACACGTTTTTTATGAGTGCACTAGCCTTGTGAATAACACGAATATATAGATATACGTAATAAAGTGTTAACATAAAAAAAAGTGTTTTGAAACATTTCAAAAAGGATTAAGATATCTAGATTGAGAAACAACAAGGATCTACATTTTTTGGAATGTTTTTTTTTAAGTCGGTTAATATTCAAATGTTTACAATTACAAATATCCGTGTCTCAAAATAAATAAAAAAATATTAATTTATTATAATTATCAAGTGTACAAAGTTCGAGAACACGTAAATTTACAACGAAAGTTACATGACTGTTTGCGTAAATGTTGTGGAACACCAATGAATTCAATCTGCTTTTGTTTTGTTTTATTAAAAATGTTTGAACATGAGATTTTGATTAATTCTTAAAACGTATGATAGAAGAGTTAAAAAAGTGGTTCCCGCAATTCCTTTTGCCGTCTGTCATACACCCTTCTTCTGCCTATGTTGGACCGATTTTCTTTTAAAATCGTATTTGCAGTTTTGTTGGCTACAATTTCTACATGGTGTTACTAAAACAAAGATTTGGCTTCGTGACGAAAATCTAAGTCGAGCTTTTAATCAAACCTAACGATGATGGAGAATCCCGAAAAATTGGGTCCGGCAATTCTGTCCTTCTGTCTGGATTTTGATTAAATGTCATAAGTTCTTGGGTCAATACCAAGAAAGGTTTTGGAATTGGTATTATAATGGCATTTGCACTTGCAGTGGATTCATGAAAAGAGAGCTTTTATACCAAATTTCATTATTCTTGCTAAATTTTCGGACACTATGGTACGTTCCATAAAAAGCGGTCGTTTGTTAAAATGATTTGTAGATGATATGTACGTAATAATATTATCGTAGGCTTTTCTTCGAAAATCCTTTGGAATAAGTTAAAACGTTTGCAAAAAATCGTATTTTTTAAAGAAAGAAAATCAAATTTTTGGAACAACACGCTTGTTAATACTCTTTACTGTTTTATGCTGAATGCGAACGGCTGTGTTAAAATAACCTTTTATTGACAATTGTAATACTAAACGCGAGAGGGGTTAGTGAAAAATCTTTAAGGTGTTGGTGCTGCTGGGAATCGAATTCAGACCTTCTGCGAGACAGTTCATCAATTTAACCATAGCACTAGTGAGACCGACAAGAAAACTATTCAAAAGGTGACATGGCAAAAAACGTTATAGGGATAATTTTTCAAAATTCCATACGTGTTGACAAAAAACCATGTTTATCTGAAAAGGCGGACGCACAGACATACACACCGCACGTTTTCTTAAAATATAGGAAATTACTATAAAAACGTTTTAGTGAATTCTAACTTGTAGTAGTGAGTTGATCCTCCTTGATTTTTCAAAACTTCCGTCATACGCCTTGGAAGTTATTTAAATAACTTCTTGATGTATTTTCTTGGTATTTCCTACCATTTTTTTGCAATATTTTTCTTTCAGATCCAGATCCCATTTTTTTGCAATATTTTTTGTTCAGATCCTCAATTGTGTGTGTCGTATTGTTTATTTTCAATAGCGTAGACTTCTCTAGCAAGATATCCCCAACAATTTTCAATTATATTAAGTCAGGAGAGCGTGCAGGCCATTCTAAAATTTAATGTCCTTTGCCTGAAAAAATGCTTTTACCACCCTAGCAGTGTGAACGGCTGCATTATCTTGTTGAAAGATCATGAGCTGCTTAGTAAATTCTTTCTCGGAATTTGTTACAATATCTCCAATGAAATCCAGATAGCCTTCGCTATTCATTCTTGTCGGAACGAACTTTACTTCAGTTCATCTGTTGTACCCAATTCCGGACCATATCAATAAGCTCCCCCTCCATGCTGACGACGGCTAAGGATTTTGGTTCTTTGACCCAGATGGCTGGCCATCCAAATAATTTTTTTCTCTGTAAGAGAACCTGGCGCCATCTTTTTCTCAAAATGTGACGTTCAGCATTCTTCACTCTTTCCTTTCAATTTTTTTTTTGTAAGTGGTGTTGTTTTTTTGCGTTTAAAATATCAGGTTTTTGTGAAATCCTCTGCACGTTACAAATATTAGTTTTAACGCCTGCTCTTTCAGAAATTTGTCTAGCCGTAAGGTCGGAATTAGATGCCGTACGCAAAATAACTCGTTTTTGTCTTTGCGTTACAGATATCTGTCGTCCACTTCTGTGAGCTTGCCATACTTCTCGGAATCTTTGAACAAATTCATTATTACTTTCTGACTTCTGCATAAATGTTTTGCGATTTGACTAATAGTCATATTTTCATTTTTAAGATTAAAAGCCACTTGAATTTCAATTAAAAAATATAAATTTAGTTTCTAAAAGCACGAACAGATAATTTTCTTACAAGAAATAAAAAAAAAAACTCTTACGATTGCTCAAAGTAAAGAGAATGCACATTCATTGTACTGTGCTATTATTTTGTCGCATTACATTTTTTTTCAGGATAACGGTGAATCTTTTTGAGTGTTTTCAACCCTATGAACTCAAAGAAATGCAAAAAACAACTACTCAAAACTAAATAAAAACAGAAGTTTTCAAATTCATTCATTTTTTAATCACCACTAGTGTTCTCCTTAACTTTTCTAAGTTCCTGCTACCAGGACCATTAAACAATGCACGGCTCGTAAAAAATTGCTTCCCCGAAGATTTGTGTTTACAAATTTACATGTTGGGTTGGAATAAAAGGGATACCGAATAATAGTAAGTTTCCACCGAGTCGAAATGCGTCACTTCACCGAAATTCGTGATTTCAGCCGAAATGCTAAGCATTCCGCCATACGATTTCACATTCTGAAATTCGGCATTCCACTGAAATACTATTTCAAATGACGTCCAACCGAGTTATGTCAAATCAAACATTACTTTTTCCCCTACAAAAAAACTTTTTTTCTAAAAACGTCAAATTGCTCTGTATTTGTGTTAGAAACATCGTTCAGAAAACAAATTTAAATTTAAGAAAAGAAATGCATAAAGTTTTAATAATTAATGAACAATCGTATGCTGTCCTATTGCTCTTTCTTTTCAAATAGCTTCTGCAAATGTCATATCTTCGGAATAACAACATATGAAATTGTTGAATATGGGCCAGATTTGCGTGATACTTGTTGGCGTTGGTATTTGCTTTACTGATTCCATACAAAAAAAAATAGAATACAATTTTTTGGTGTAACACTATCATTAGTACCCAGGGCCTAGCATTTTCTCACAACCATTCCTAGCTCTTATTTTATTCCGAACAGTTAAATTGAGATAAGCATTTCTTGGCAGTTGAAAGTACTCGGATGTTTTGTCAGATCATGGCAAGAGAAGGTCCAGCGAAAAAAATATTGTTTTGACAGTTGGGGACACTATTTTCAAATGTTGAATTTCGTTAATGAAATGACGAGTTTCGGTCCGGTGGAAACGGACTTTTTATCTAAAAGTTATTATTTCCTTTCACATAAGGGTATATTATTTTTGACACATTAATTCATCAGTTTTTAGCTAGACTGATGAAATTTGGAACAAAAGGTCTTTCTTGCTTCCAGCCGACAATTTGTAAAATAATTTCAAAATCCGATTTAAAAAAATGTCTTTTTTGTTTAAACCATATGGAATTTTAAAAAAAAAGTATTACAAGATTTAAAAAAAAAAGTCATTGGGCCTGCGCACACGAGTATGCTTCAACCGTAGTCATTATGGTTACTTTCCAAACACACGGGAATATGTTCAACCGGTTGAATTTTGTGTAATATACCAAACTTTATATGTATGTGTAATTCGATTAACACCGAACTAGCCGCCGCATTTTTTTTTAGTACCACAACTGTCAGAAACGCATGCATGTGTTGGTAGATTCAACTTCTTCAACCACTTAATTTTGGGTGAAAAATTGCTCTCCAATGCCTCTCAAACTGTGCTCCCTCCTCACCCGTCCCACCAACAAACATGACGTTCAACCGGTTGAAGCATACTCGTGTGCGCAGGCCCATTTTGTCTATATTTTATAATATGAAGTTCTTAGCAACGCCCACTTTTTAGAGACATTTTTGATGGTTTTGAAGGGATAGAACTTTTAACAATTCACACAGCGTATTGTATCCTTCTTATATATTTATAATTAAACAAAAGTTAAATCGAGAAAGTAGTTTTTCAGTCAATTTAAATCCATAGTTAACTTCGAGTTAACCCAGCCAATTTGGTGAGATAACTCTGCGATTAAATGATCAGACGTTTTTGACAGATGATAAATACCAACTAAACAATTATTTTCAATTCCATTTATGTGGACATTTTATAAAATGTTTGTAAACTAAATACATGTATGATATATTCAAGTCATTGCGACAAAAGCATTTTCATTTGTTTGGGGAAAAATAAACCAAATAGCTGATAACTGAGCTGTTTCAGATTCTATACGTTAAACATTTCGATAACTTTTTGACAGCAAAATCGATAAAACATGACACATGAGTGATACCAAATCAAATTTAACCCTGAACTGAAAAACTGCTTCGTGAGTTAACACTGGGTTAAATTTATTCCGGTTTATGTAAATTCTAGGTTAACTCAGAGTTAACTCAGCATTGAAAAACAAGACCATATCTTAATTCCCAACTCATTCCATGAATGTCAGATTTTCCAATAATTTTCTTGAGCAATTTTCAATTTTAATTTTTTTATAAAAATCTTAAAAATTAATCTGAAATATATTAAAAATCGAGTTTAGCTTTTTTCCAAGATGACTTTGCATGACTTTAATTTCCTTAATTCTAAGAAATAGCTTTATTATTTTACATCATTAACTATATGCAATTTTAAAATAATGTTTTCAGAAAAATGGCTTGCGTATGCGAAATGATAGGTGTAGCATGTTTTGTTGCTATTCTCCTAAGTCTCTCCTCTAAAGCACCATATCAACTCAAAATGACAATTTATTTAATAGGATGTGGTTTCATTGTACTAATGTCATTGCCTTTGATGGTATTCCGGCCCAAAGACTATAGGAACGCATTGTGGGTATACAAGAAAAACAAACAATTTTGATTTTGAACTTATTTATCAAAATATATAAATTTTTCTTTTAGAATACCAGCGAAGGGATGTGTGTACCTATGTAGAGCACTAGGTGTTGCAATGGAAGTTCGTGGACTTGAAAATGTACGAGTAGAGCACGGCAGTGTTGTTATTATGAACCATCAAAGTGCTTTAGATTTGCTAGGTAAGTGTTTAATATATATTTAAAAATAATAAAATAACTTTTACTTTTCAATAGTTCTGGCGTATCTCTGGCCTGTTATTGGTAGGGCAACAGTTGTTTCTAAAAAGGAAATCTTGTATCTACCGTTCTTCGGTTTTGGTGCCTGGTTATGGGGTACATTATTTATCAATAGGTCTAAGAAAAACGATTCTATTAACTCGCTCATCAAAGAATCAAGAGCTATAAATGAACGAAGCTGCAAACTTCTACTATTTCCAGAGGGCACAAGAAACTCTGGTGAAACTTTGTTGCCTTTTAAAAAGGGATCATTTCATATAGCGCTACAAAGTAAATGTCCTATTCAACCTGTCGTTATATCAAAATATTGGTTTTTAAATAGTGAAAAGAAGATCTTTAGACCAGGCCGTGCAATTATTAATATTTTGCCAGAGATTTCAACGGAAGGTATGTCAAAAGACAACATTGATGAATTGATAATTAAATGCAGAAATACTATGCAGACTGAGTATTCTAAACTAAGTCAAGAAGCTAAATACCACAACTCCAACTCTAAGAAACAAACATAGTCATATGTACATTATTCATGCATTTAGGATTTTTTATGCTTCATTAAATTTAAAATGTAATAGATTTTAGTACATGCAATAAGTAATAAAATAAATTTCGTAATGAAGTTTACAAAAAAAAAATTAAGGGGGATTTATATAACATTGGGTTGGCTTAATTACTTTGGGATATATATTGAATCGGAATGTTGAAGTTTTCACAATTCTTACAAGTTCAATGAAAAATCTGATACATTTTTCATTTACCTTGTATCTGAATAACAATGTTTATTTATATATATAAGAACAAAGATCGGTTATATCTATTTCTATTCCTAGAGAAATTGAGCTAAGTTCAGAAAGGGAATTATCATTCTTTGGATCTTGTACGAGGCTTTGGTTACACCGGTAGCAAATTAAGAAGTTCCTCATGATCTGTATCAGTAACACCATCAAGATTATTTGCGTTGTGTTGCGTGCTGGTTCACGAGTCGTTGCTGGCATGCTGGTTCCGGCTTTCTGCTCGTCGGAGGGCGTAGGCCCTTGACTCGTACACGTCACAAAAATCATGCCAGTCTTGTGGCAAAAGATGACTGTTCGCCTGCGAGAAAACTTTCTTACCCACCCTACCTTGACCTCCTTACTCGCCTCGAAGGTCCCTTAATATGGCATCTTCAATTCCTTGTTCCCTCCATTTCACTTCCCTTTCCAAACCTCCTTCTCATCCTCACAAAACCGTTTAATTAAAACTCATTGTAACTTTTCGCTATTAACAATTTCCGTGTTTATTTATTCTTCCCATTAAGACAGTTTATGATGACGTTGATTTACTTTGCTCGCAAATCCTTTTATATATCTAACCCGTTAATATATATATATCTTAAATTGGGCTTCTTTGCCGTCTTTTGTCACAAATTTTATCTCTACACTACTTTTTCATTAGTCCCCCGCGAAGTTTTAATTATTTATATATAAATATAGTTACTTTTTTATTCTTCACTCACCCTTTGTTTGGTCGAAACTGGAGATGTTGTGGCCACTGCATCCAGGTTCCTTCCTTTTGTTGGTGGAATTCTATTAACGTTGCACTTTTCACTTAATGTATATATAATTTAAATTAAAATTTCTCCCTTTAATCAAAATCCCTTTATGCTAATGCGAGAATATATATGGCGCGGTTTTACGTATATATAAGGATTTGATTTTAAATCTATTTTTTTTATAGGGAATTTTCTTTTTTTGATTATTTACTACGATCAATTTATCGATTGTTAATCGTTTTTATGACTTTTAAACGTTTAAAAAAAAATGTTCCACTCTGCTACTCCGCTGGTGTTTGAACCTGAGATGGTGCTAACAGCTACTCCTTTTGCAGGTGGTTTTCCACTCTGCACTGTTCGGGGTGTTAGGGACTTGCTGCTTTCTTTTTGGGCGGGTGCTCTACCACTTTTCATTTAGCGGCCAACACTTTGTTGGGCCACTGATTTATCTAATTAGAAAAATCACTTTCACTAATTTATCACTATTTTCTTCTTCTAATTGCTTACCAAGATATGGATTATTCCTATTTTTTTTGTAATCTTGTTATATATGTAGTCAGGTTCTTTGTAGTTTCTCGGGTTGCTCTTCAACGTCTACCTTCGGGCACTTTGAATTTTGAAGTGTCGGTTGCGGTTCAAATAACGTCCCGCCGAAACCGAACATCAAATTCTCTGTTTTAAAAACAACTACTTTTCCACTAGCTTGAGTGTTTTGTTTAATGGTTGTAGTCCCTACTTTTTTCAATCCTGTCCCTAAACCCTTCTTATTCTCGCCGGATGAATTATCCACTCAACTAGTAAATTAATTCATCGTTTTGAGAACAAGTGTAAACTGTCAGGTGACAGCTCTTCCTCGCAAGCATTTGTTTTGATTTTGCTCGCGTGTTACATCGTTCGTAATTAAAATAAAATGTTTAAAACAATTTTCGTAACAGTTGATAAGCTCCATTATCGATTTTGCGGAATATACATCAATCTCAACATTTTGCGTGCGAATAAGTTTGTTAATAGAAAAAAAATGATGTAACTGTTACCATTTAAAAAGGATGATTGGTACACGACTGGGTGGTAGATACGTAACATTATTTTTCATTATATGTAAGTCAGGGTAAGTTCAAATACCATGTATGCAAATATTTTAAACATGGCTAAAATTGAAAAAAAATTTTTTTTTTATAAAGCTGTAGTTTTATGAACTCTTAATACTAAATTTGAAAATAATCGTAATGGCCTTCATGAGAAAAATAATTTTCCGTTTGTGGGCCAAAACTGAATACAGAGCTTAAAAAACAAATTTAAAAGAACTGCTGCCAGATCACCGATTAATAACGTTTATTTTTCTCATTTTTGTTTAAGTTATTAAAAATCTTTTATTCAGATATTCTAAAACAAATCAGGTACGCAGTTTTTTACAAGCATAATATTTATGTGAAGTTCAATCAAAATCACTTCAGTCGTTTTTGAGAAAATTGACATTATCGGGGTATTCATGCAACGTCGGAAAGTCGTCGTAAACGTTGTAAAAGTGCTAAAATTACGACGTGATAAATGAAAGATGAATGGGAAATCTTTTCCAACAATATCGGATTTTTTCTCAAAGGAATTGGGTGCACAAAATGAGATGGTAAACGTTGTAAACTTTTGAAATGCTATTTTGACATTCAATCAGTCAATTTCACACATCAAACGTATGCGCTAAACTGAAAAAAATATCGAGAATGGAAAGAGAACAATAGGAACAATATAATTCTATCAATTAAGAAATTACTAAAATGAGATTGAATTCAGTGGGTTACCGCATTATTTAGTGGTGCAGTTTTAGGGTCGTTCATGAAACTTCGTCGTAAAATTACAATCTTTCGCACGTAATAAAATTGCCGTTTAGGCACTTTCAGACACTATGAAAAAATTATGGACGCATATAATAATAGCTTGAAAGTTATAAAGAGAAGATAACTGACTTGGAATTCTCCAGCTACAAGTAAACTACATCCAAACTTCAAAGATACAACAATAGCCCTGTTTTCGTGAGATTTTACTACCCAGTGAAGTATGATTTAATACGGAGTACAAATAAAACAAATAACTGGGAATTACTTTACCGTTTACCATTTTTTGCAAATTATTGATTGAGTTGGTGTAGACAATACATCCCAATCAACATCAGGGGTCGCTGAAAACAAATTTTTAAATTTCTCAAACACATTAAATTTCATCTTTGACTTTTTCTGAAACATTTACAAAGGAAACCAGCTGTCACTTTTTGCTTATTTGCATTTTAGAGAGATTGAAATTCGGCATTCCACTTGAATGCTATTTCAAATGACGTCAACAGAGTTATGTCAAATCAAACATTCCTTTTTTTTCCTATAAAACATTCCTTTTTTTCCTATAAAACATTCCTTTTTTTCTATAAAAACAATTTTTTGTTTCTTATAATCATAAAATTGCCCTGTCAATGTTTATTTAAAACTATGAAACATTCAAAATACTCTTAATTAATGGACATTTGAAGCATGTTATATTGCTTTTCATGTCCAAATAGCTTCTGCCAATGTCATAGGAAGCACGGCATATGCAAATGTCATATAAGAATACTTATATATGGTACTTACGGGATACCCATTGTGCCTGGTATTTGCTTTCTTGATCTCATACAAACAAAAAGAAAAACAAATACAATTTTGTTGGGTTAATACGATCGTTAGTACGCAGGGCCTATCTTTTCTCAAAATCAGTTTAACTCCTATTTTATGCCGAATCCGAACGGTTGAG
The DNA here is from genome assembly GCA_932526625.1 of Rhingia campestris. NCBI lineage: Eukaryota > Metazoa > Arthropoda > Insecta > Diptera > Syrphidae > Rhingia > Rhingia campestris. The sequence continues at coordinate 94,540,862 of OW052185.1, forward strand.
TTGAGATAAGCTTCTCTTGGCAGCGGATGGTACTCGGATGATTTGTCAGAGAAGGTCCAGTGACAGTTGGAATGCGTTTTTTTTTGTGTGAACACTATTTTCAAATGTTGAATTTCGTTAATGAAATGACGAGTTTCAGTTCGGTGGAAACGTACTATAAGACAAATTACTGAATTAAAAATTCGAAACACCGCCATTGATTTTTTTTATTTCAGATCAATTTTGCACATCCGCAATTTCTGCAGCTTTACCACATATAAATTTACCATGGAAATTTCAATTTGTGGTAAAATGCCATCACATTTGTGGAAATTATGGTTGATAATATGGTATACAAATGGTTAAACAATCGAACAAACCTTATTCTATTGGAATGGATAAAATGTCAAATTAGAAATTTATATGACAAAAAAATGAACGGTTATTGTGTAGATGTAAACATTGGAAATTTTCGTACTGAAAAGTAGATATTTACCGGTACTTCTTACTTCAAAAAAATGTTTTTGCGAGCCTGCAAATTATGCAAAATTGATGATAGATTTATTGCTCAGTATTTGTGACTTTTGTTCATATCATCGTCCAGAATCTCTTCGAAGTATTCCATTTTAATGTCAGGCTCGAAAACATATGAGTCCACAACCGAAGTCTTTCATCCTGCTTCCTCTGTTTTTCCCGACGAAGCTTAATAATACGATTTCAATGAATTATTCCGATTGAGTTGACCACAAATTAGTAGTGTTTTCAGTTTCACTTTAAACTGCTACCATTTTACTTATAGTAGGGCTTGTGCCAATTGCGTTTTGCGTTTTGATATTAGTATGAATAGAGACTTCAAAATGTTAACCTGCTCAACAGCTCGCTAATGGCGTTTTCCTTGCTAATGAAGTCTATTTTTTTTTTATTAGATCTGTCAAAAGACCGATTTTGACAGTTTTTGTGTTCCATTGGGCAAAAAAATGATTTTTTTATATCTCAGATCAATTTTGAAAATCTGGATTTTTCGGCAGATTTATCCTTTCTGGCGCTATCATACTAATCAATATGACAGCTGTCAGTTTATGTGATATTTTCTCACATATGTAAATACTGGTGTGCTTTCAATCACTCACACTCCTCAGTAGGTATACCAAATGTTAAGAATTAGCCACTTGATAAATTTTAGCGAATTGCTGAGCAGGTTAAAATTTTTAACCACCACACAAATGTCAACGATTTTCAACTGGCTAAAATTTTAGCGCAATTGGCCCACGGCCTTTACCCGGGGTCTCCACGAGCAATATTTCATAGCATGCAATGTGGCATTCTATGAAAAATGTATTGTATTCTATGGGCTGTCGTTTCAGTTCGACATTTGTGTTTTTGAATGAGAAAGTAAGCAATGGAAATGCCCACCCTACATTTCATAGCATTCTATCGTTATTTCTTTCTATGAAAAGTGACAGATAGTAAGCTATCAAATATTGCTCGTGGAGACGTGGTGTTAGAGTGAGATTGATGGAAAGCACACCAGTGTTCACATGTGTGGGAAAATAGCACATTGCACATTGTTCAGATTATTAAATAAGAAACAAAGATTTTTTATTTTGTAAATTATTGAAAATAGTATTTATGCAATATCCCATTTAATCCAACTGACACAGCTAAAAGCCAAATTTTGTTTACCACAGCAGAAATGTAAAAAAATTACTTGCTGGATTAGATCTAACCCCCAATCGCACACGGCCTTATTAACAAATATTGTTTTTACAACCGAGATGATAATAAATCAAAACGAAAATCACACTTATAAAACTGACGTTTATCAATTGTATTGGTGATGTTAGTGCAAGAAGGGGTGGATCTGCCAAAAATACAGTTCCTGAAAACAAAAAGCATTTTTTGTCCAATGGAACACACCAGCTGTCAAAATCGGTCTTTTGACAGATCTAGATATATAATATATATTTTTTTTACCAATGGACACCACATAAAAATTTGCTTTCTATTTTTCATTGGTGCCCTAGAAAAATATTAAAGCCTGAAGATATTTATTATTTTTTCACACACCATTCATCGCGTATTTCAATTATATCAGAGTAGGTAAGTTTTATCTCCTATATTACCCCATAAAACTCAAAATAACAAACTTCAATTGAAATTGACTTGGAAGCACTGGCAGATTTGTGTATTCAAAAGTCAAAATATTTAAAGAGTGTCATGCATAGCAAAATAATCGCTCGATTTTTCTAATTTTTAAAGCATAAATATTTTTGAATTTGGATGTTAACAAAGTTATATTGCCAGAATGGGTGTTACCGGTCTCTGGAAGTTAATAGAGCCATGTGGTCAACCAGTCCCAGTAGAAATGTTGGAAAACAAAATTCTCGCTATAGGAAAGCTCAAGCACCCATTGTTTTCATTTCCAATTTTTGTGTAATTTCATCATTTACAAATAGATATCTCTATATGGCTGCACCAGGTTGTAAAGGGCTTCCACGACAATAAAGGATCTGCTTTAGCTAACGCTCATCTCCTGGGTTTATTTCACCGGCTTTGTAAGTTGATGTACTACAGAATTAAGCCGATATTCGTTTTTGATGGAAAAGTTCCGGTTTTAAAAAAAGATACAATAGTAAGTAAATACATTGAATCAATATTGCAGTTTAATGTTTTTCTCAAAATATTATCTCTTTAAGGCCAAACGTAATCTGAAGCGAAATAAATTAATAAACGAATCTGATAGAATTCAAGCTCTACTGCTGGAATCATTGGCTAAAGAAAAGGTGGTACAACAAGCACTTGGAATAAAAACTGCCGCTGAATTATTAAAAGCATCTCCATCAAAAAAAAGAGCCATTCAAAAAAGACACGATATAGATGACATGTTTAAGCTTCCAGACAACCACCACACAAGTCTTGAAACCGAAAAAGAAAGTGATTTGAACTCCACTATTGATTCAACACTTAATTCAGAATCGGACATTTCAATTGAAGATTCAAAACCCCGACAGTATTGCGATCAGAATTTGCAAGGAATCGATGTCAAAAGCAAATATTTTCGTAATCTTCCTGCAGATATAAGGCATGAAATACTTGTAGATATAAAGGAAACAAGAAAGCAGTCATCTTGGGGCAAACTGCATGAACTTCCATCCAAAAGTAATGATTTCAGCCTATTTCAGATGAAGCGACTATTAAAAAGACGACAAGTTCAAGAATGCCTAGAAGAAACTGAAAAGGAAATGGATAATGTTAGATCGTTTACATTGAATGAACTAGAAAACATATTCAGCGAGGAAGGCATAATTGAGCCCTCTTCACTCCCCAACACAAAACATATATCTTCAGATTCAAATACACGATATTTACTTGTAAGGGACTTGAAAAAAACTCTGGCTTCTGCGTCAAAATCTGAAGCAACAGAAACAAAGTCTGATAATATTGAAACAAAACCTGAAACATCTGCGTCTGCATCATGTCTTAATGAAGAGAATAGAAGTGATTTGGGAGAGGAATACGATGATGATTTACAAAAGGCCATACAAATGTCTCTAGATCAATCTGCAGTTTATGATGAAACAGACTACGAGTATAATGGAAGATTGAAACTTAGCAAACAGCAACAAAAAAACCTAAAAAATACAGCCGTTGGACTTGCGAGGGCTTACATGATTGAACATGCCGGCATGAATGAAGAAGATATTCAGGGATTGCTAATGAATACACAGGTTCTTTCGGATGATGAGGACTTTAGGTAAGTAGACATTTGTTTTAAATTTTACAAAAAAAAAAACACGCAGCAAATTTAAGGATTGTGATGTATGGAACAAGTATTTTCCTAAGGTTCTTATTCTTAATTGACTGAGGCCTGGCTAGTGACGAGTGACATCTTCTATAAAATGCATTTTCAGTTTGTGGCTTTTAAGTAAGCTATACCCAGTAAGTATCCCTACTAGTGTCGAAACAAGATAACCTGTTTCTTAGAAGTAGCTTGTGGGCTCTGGCTTTGTCATACTCAGGTCACATCCACTTGGATGTTTCACAAGTGGAGAGGGAGTTGCACCTGTTTTTGGCGATATTCACTGTTTTCCCACCCGTGATTTGAGGTCACGTAGTAGCGGTTTGACAGACTGATCCCCCTGATCAATGCTGATGGCAGATCCTTTCCTCGCCAGTTCATCAGCAATTTCATTGCCCTGTATGCCTTTGTGTCCGGGGACCCAGCAGGGCTTAACAATATGTTGGACGCCAAGAACCTTTAGCTCTTCACGACAACGCTTCACAAGCTTAGATTTTATTTCGACAGCAGAGATTTCTTTTTTTATGTTGCAGCCTGAATGTCAATGAAGTGGTAACAATGTGGTATCGCCAGCATTGATGTCGCTTTGGCTGCCCCTGCTGCTGCCAATATCTCAGCCTGGAAGACACTACTTTGCTCAGGGAGACGAAAAGTGTTAATGTTTCTGAAAACACTCCCGCTCCATTTTTGAATCATCAGTATGGATATGGTTTCAGTGCCCAGATCGTTCCTCTCCCATTCTTCTCTACTTGGAAAGATGCAGGAGAATGGTATTTGAAAGTCATGGTGAGGCAGCATGTAGCCAGAGGATACAGCTGAGCCCAGTTATCTGTTGAGAATTTGAGCGTGTCATCCTAAGTTCATTTCCCAGCAGTGGAACTGAATGATTCTTAGTGCACATTTGGCTGCAGATTGTTGCATTTAAAGGTAGCAGATTGAGGATGGTTTTCAGTCCCGCTATTGGTGTGGTTCTCATTGCACTAAAAGCGCCCACTTTTGCTATTCTTTGTAACTTTGTCATATTTTTCATATGGGTGACTTTATTTGCGGATTGCCACCAGACAAGTCGTCCATATGTTAATATAGGTCTTATAATGGCCGTGTACATAGAATAATCCTGGGGTTCGGACTCCTGTTTTTTTTCCGAATATTCGGTTTCATTTATAAAAAGCTATTGTGGTCTTTTTGATGGCTTCGCACACATTTAGCTTCAAGTTGAGTTTTCTTTCAAGAATAACACACAGTAATTTTGCGCTGTCTGATAATTGGAGGGTAATCCCATCGATAACCGGTAGGTCGACTATTGGTATTTCTTTCTAATTTTATTATTAAAGAGAACAAGTTCTGTTTTTTTGGGGGTTGATGCGAAGTCCACATTGTTTTGTCCACTCGTTGAGAGTTTTCAATACATGCGCAAGCAGTTCGCTAATAGTGGGTAGGAACTTCTCTTTAACTAATATCTCTACAATATCTTCTGCGGAGGCTGTGACTCTTATCCAATTGCAGCTTATATCGTTAATTATGACTGACGAAATCCACAACAGAGGTGAGATAACGCCTTTTTGTGATGTGTCTCTTGATGCTTCTTTTTTAACTTCAACAACACTTTTACTCCTCCTGGATCATAGGACGAAAATCAGGTGATTCCATCTCTCTTTGTTTGCAGCTCGATACCTCGTAAATTTTCGGATTGAGCTTCCGTCAAAATAATTAACATTCATGTTGTTCTTGGCATAATTTGAGGGTTCCATTAAAAGCACTGCTTCGCTATGTTGTCATCTCAGTCACCCCAGTGTATGGCCAATCTAGCGCCATTTTCTCGGCTTGATGTCAACATCCACTTTTGTTTGTCCAGTTCTAAGCCACAATTCATTGTTGGAAATTATTTGTGGATATTTAGAATGTAACGCAGACAACGATTAACTAAAGCTTGTAACCTGCCTCAGATCTTGGCGGAGCACTTAGACGTTTCACATGCGTAAAGCAGTACAGATTTTACATTGGATTGATATTTTGCTTGAGTTCCACACTGGAGAAAGGATGCCGAATGCACTACAGCCTTGGTCAGTCTATTTGCGACATCCAGATCCGTTCCACCATCGAGTGACATGTAACTACCCAGAGTGTTAAACTGCCTAACCTCCTCTATGGTCTCCCGACTCAAGACGGCTCCTTGGCATTTATCCTTAAGCCAACCACTGTTGTTTGCCAGGAAACATATATCATCATCGTAGACCAAATGGCTTAGCTTATCACACATCTTCCATTGAATACCAAGTATCTCGTTTGTACCCACCGTATTAGTCAATCATCATCAATTGCAAATAAGAACAGAATCGGTGACAGTACCTAGCCTTGTCTCATCGGAAAGTCGTCCACCTTGCAAAACAAAACACCTTTCGTTGTTATACGACTCTTTAATTACAGGAACAATTTTTTCATAGCAAGAGATCTCCAGATGCAATCACGATTGCCGCGATCGAAGGCCTTTTTAAAGTCGACGAACATGAGTAAAAGAGGTGATTGGCACTCCGATGATTGTTCAAGGACTTTGAAATGTGTGTCTTCCAGCTTCGCATTTATATTTCTGTGACTGAGATTATATTTTATTTAATTCATCATTATAACTTCAACTGTTAAAATCCATTTAATATATTTTGCTAAACAGCTTAACCGCCATGAATAATACGGGTCGCCTTCAGCTGGATAATGGTGACGTAGATACAGAAAGTAATGAAAACTCTAAAATCTGCCATGAACATTCAACCAAAGAAATAATGGAAGAAGATGAAATCGGCGTGATTTCTGATTCCAGTAGTGATTCCGAATTCGAAGAAGTTTCCAAAAGAACATCAGCCGCAACTTCAACTAGTGCCAATTTGGAAATATGTGTAGATACATCCAAAGCTATTAGTCAAGAAGAGGATATTTTTGCAGATATATTCTCTCCAAAAAAAGAAAACAAAATTGAAAGCAAGCCGTCATCATCAACTATAACAAAAATTCTTCAAGACTTAAAGCAACAGGCATCAAAAGTTAATAAAATTACGTTATCTGATATTAGTAACGATGATTCAACGATCATAGAACTACCAGATGACGAAAAAATGCGTTTAAATCAAAAACAAGAAACTCTACAAAGCAATCCATCAGAAGTTCAAGCTTTGTTATCAAAGGAAGAAGGTGCACAACAGGATCAACGTAATCCTGCAATTGATATTGAACATTCTAAATTAAATAATTCAATCATAGAGGATAAATTAGAATCAAATTCTAGTGAAATTATTGAAATAATTGATGATTCAATATCATCCAATACATCATCAACTTGTCGTACTCCATCAAAGAAAAAGGCTATTTCTGAGTTTTTTGAAATGAAATATGTTATCAAGAGAACACCGGACAAGAAAGAAGAGACCATAGATGATGTTCCTAAGGTTAAATCGCCATTTTTCATCAAAAAGACACCTAAATCGAGTGAAAAAAAGCAAAGAAAGCGACTTGCAACGGATGATGAATTTTCTCCACCGCAAAAGACAAGTAAGGCCTCAAAAATGTTATTTAAAACAACGAATGCCGACGACAATGATGTCGAACAAACAAATGCGGATTCAGCTATGATAGCAACAAATCTATTAAAAGAAACCAAAACCCAACAAGAACTACAAGACATTGCATCTAGCTTGTCAAAAGAAAAAAACGATTTGGAAATGGAAAGAAATCGCCAAGACAGAATGGGAATGACGATAACTGAAAAAATGAATGCCGAATGTATGCAATTATTACGTTTGTTCGGAATTCCTTTTATTGTCGCACCAATGGAAGCTGAAGCGCAATGTGCATTTCTTGATGCGATGCACCTCACCAATGGGACAATTACCGATGACAGTGATATATGGCTTTTTGGTGGTCAGACGGTATATAAGAATTTCTTTGCTCAAAATAAACATGTCATGGAGTTTAAATCTGATAAAATTGAGAACTCGTTTAATGTGGATCGGAATAAACTTATTCAGTTAGCCTTGTTAGTTGGAAGTGATTATACCACAGGTAATGAATAAAATTACCTATTCGGAACTAAATTAATTTTATTTATTATGTTTAGGAGTTCATGGAATAGGAGCAGTGACTGCACTTGAAATACTTGCAACTTTTTCAGTGAGCGGACAAAAAAAGACGAATACACATCAGCAAACATCAACTGTTCTTGAAACTTTAAATAATTTTCGGGACTGGTGGGCAAGTGCAAAGTCTAGCATTGTGATTGGAAATTCAGTTCGACATCGACTTCGCAATAAATTAAAAAATATAGAACTGTCTGATGGATTTCCTAGTTCTGCTGTAAGTATTTCCATTCATATTTAACTCACGAATATATAATTTATGTGCAAAAAATCAGGTTGTTGACGCATATCTAACACCAACAGTCGATAACAACCAAGAATCATTCAGCTGGGGCTCACCGGATAGTGAAGCTATAGGCGAATTTACCAGAGCTAATTTCGGATGGACGAGATTAAAAACAAATGAAATTCTTGGACCGATTTTAAAGAGAATAAATGAAAAGAGAACTCAGTCAACCATCAAGAATTACTTTGCGGTAAAAAGTGTTTCTTCCCTAAAACAATTGCCAGTAAGCAAACGCGTTCAAAGCGCAATAAACAAATTGTCTTCGGACTATAAATCCGACGAAGAGAAGAATGATAGCAATTCTGTGGCTAAACCGAAACGCCGTGGACGAAAGAAAGACACATCATCGAATGAAGTTATACCAAAAAAAACTGCACGTAAAATGAAGCCAAATGATAGCACATCATCATCTCTAGAGATAATACCACAACGCGAAAAAGACCTGCAAGAAATGAAACGAAAAAAGGACCTAGCAGCAGCAGTGTTAAAGAAATCAAAGTCTGGAAAAAAATAAAATTTTATATTTTCTGTTTATATTTTACGTTGTTATACTGTATTTCTAAGCAAACAAGATTATTATTTCGACATCCAATGTAAATTCTGTTTTCCACAACACACGGTGATGAAAATATTTCGCTTTGCAAATTAATTTTGAAGAGCTTTGCACCATTGAACAAATCTAGAATGTATACTACACCCTTTGTAGAGCATGAAAGTACAGCAATGACATCCGATGGTAGGTGTAAAATTGCAGGAGTTGAATATACTGCCGAGTTCAGTGCACTTTTCCAGCTTATTGTGGGATCAGTAGTTAGTTGTGTGGATTTAAGGCAATACACGTTGTGATCATGATTTCCAAATAGTATGAATCCCTCAGCATTTCGATAGTACACTGTTATACTAGAGAATATGTTGCCTTCCGTTTTGACTGCCCAAAGCTGAAAATATAGGGTATTTATAGAGACCTGTATTTTTATTCAGTAAACATAATTAATTTATTTTTTTAAATTTGTTAAATTGATTTTGTGGAACGGGGGCAAACTCTGATTGGCTTAAACGTGGCGAAGCGCAGGCTTTGTTGTAACTTTGACTACACATCATTCGTGCTTATTATACCCTCGATTTTGCCTCCAAGTGGTAAACATCGGATACTGTTCTCATCCATCCGGATTTGACTGGCTAAACTAATAAGTGCGAGTGTTGATACCAAGACGAAAAACAGCAACTCTATAAACAGCCTGCTGGTCAGAATGCTTGGCACGGAATATCCGGCCTGTTGTCCTGAGGCGAACCTATATGAGCTGTTTCGACATATTCGGACAACAGGTCAGTTAGGAATCTGAAGGGTAAGTCAGGCCCCTTGAACAGAGATGATGTCGGTGGAATTGAAAGGTCAAGGCAGCGCTCAATCCCGTAGTGGATACTGATGGCCCTGTCCTCGGGGTATCTAATAAATTGGAACTGGCCCTCCAGGTTGGAGGTTGTGCTTTGGGTTAACTACCCACACATGGAAAAAAGTATTGTTACGAAGCAACCAATAGCCTCGAAAAGGCTTGATGTTACTGTTGACGACCCTGCTAAACGAAAAAAGGACAACGACGTTTGCTTGAAACTTAAACCGGAGAGGTTCGGTCTTCTTGTAAAGTCCTTGAAGTTTTGATCTTTTGGCTGGAGCAATATTGTTCATTCGTGGCCAAGCAGTCTACGTGTTTTTACCTTTTGTACTACATCCATACCCAAGAAGTCCAAACCGATACCCACCACCATTTCATCGATTTCAAAGTCGCATACGACAGCACTCATAGACGAACTTGCCATAGCCATATAGACGAACGAGCCATGTCTAGTTTTGGTATGCCGACCAAACTCGTCCGTCTGTGCAGGATGACGATGAAGAATTTTTGCTGCTCCATCAGGGCCGGAAACTACCTGACCGATACATTCGATACCAAAAACTAGGTTTTAGGCAAGGTGATGCGCAGTCATGTGACTTCTTTAATCTGATTCTTGAGAGGGTTGTGCAAAACTCCCAAGCCAACAGCACAATCTTCCATAAATATGAATGAGGATATGACTAAGTATTTGCTATCAACACGAAAGGACACACAACATCGACGAATTGGACAGAACGTCACCATTGACAGATATAACTTTGAGGTAGTACGGGAGTGTATCTACCTCGGCTCCGCTATGTTGTTGTCAGAGTTAAGACGACAACATCTTGTCAGAAATCAAACGAAGAATTACACTTGCCAACAGCTGTTTCTTTGGGCTAAGAAGGCAATTTAACAGTAAAGCCCTCACTCGAACTACTAAGGAGATCCTATATAAGACCCTGATCATCACAGTCCTGCTCTACGGCGCTGAAGCTGAAGAAGAAATCATTGGTCGATTCGAGAGAAAAATTTTCGAAAAATCTTCGGTCCCGTTTGCGTTGACGGGTATGGAGACGAAGATTCAACCACGAACTATACCAGCTGTACAGCGACATACCCCTGGTCAAAAAACTCCGCATTCGACGTTTAAGATAGCTAGGACATGTAGAACGAATGGACACCAAGACTCCGGCTCGCAGAGTCTTCGATTCCCAGCCAGACGTCCGACGCAGTAGAGGAATACCTCGCCCTAAGTGGGGCGCACAAGTAGAAACCGACATCAACCAACTTGGAGTGCGCAACTGGAGGCAGTTAGCTAAGGATTTTCCAGATTTTCCCCGAGACATATTCCTATAGCAAAGATTTCTGCTTGAAATGCGGAGTTACATTTGTCCATGCTTGTGTAGATGAATGTTTTTGTTTTAATTCCGTATGTTCCAGCTCCAACTACTTCATTTGTTTTTGATCCATTTGTGTACCATACATGAGAATCGTTTGCAAATGTTGGTTTGTTCTGTTCCCAATTCTGACGATTTGGGAATGTTACCTTGAAGTTTTGGCTGAAGTTGAGTTTGGGTAGACAGTTATCTGTCATGGTGATTCCAAGTATTTCATCTTTATTCATTTCTATAACAATTTCAAGTTGTTCTCATTGTGCTCGTAATGCATACACATGCTAGTCTTTGAAGTTTATTGAGCTTGTCTTGTGTTTTTTGGTTTTTTGCCACCATGAGGGAGCTGCATAATGTGACAATTGGTCTGGTCAGTTTGAAGTTTTTGAGCTTGTCTTGTGTTTTTTTTCGTTTTTTGCCACCATGAGAGAGCTGCATATGTGACAACTGGTCTGGTTATGGCTGTGTAGAGCCATAGCATGCTTTTGGGGTTTATCCCCCAGCTTTTACCAATTAGACTTCTGGTCCACAGAGAGATCCCGGCATTGTCTATGGTTTTTGCGAGGTGTGAGTTCCAAGTGAGCTTTTCATCCAGAGTTAGTCCCAGGTATTAACCTTCTTTTGAAAACTCTATTGTTTCACCAAGCAGAGTGGGTTTTTTTTAGCTTATCCCGATTGCAATTATAGTACTTTTTTGCGGTTAGGCCAACTTTTTTGCACCAGTCAGCAACGAGGTTTAGTGCCCTCTGTATGAATTCGGTGATTTTTTCTTCGAATTTTCTACTGATTAGGATCGCAATTTCATTGGCGTATCCTTTGACATAGAAACCAATATTGCTGATTATGTTTAGTAACTCATTTACTAAGATAGACCATAGTAGGGGGAATAAAATACCTCCCTGTGGGCAACCTTTCGCAGGCGTAACTCTGATTTTGTCACTGCCTAATTAAGCATTTATATTTCTACTGTTAAGCATGTCCATTTACATGTGGTACTACTATGCCTGTTTTATGGATGCATCTGTCTGTTTGGGCATGTTCGGTGTTGTCAAAAGCTCCTTCGATGTCAAGGAAGCAAAACACAGCAACTTCTTTGCTATTTAGGGATTTCTCAATTCGGGTGGTGAGTTCTTGAAGAGCATGAGTTGTCGAGTTTCCTGGTTCATAGGCATATTGGGTTTTGTGTAATGGTTTACTGTTTAATGGCCCATCCCTTATGTGTCTATCAATGATTTTTTCCATTGTTTTAAGGAAAAAGGAGGTGAGGCTAATTGGACGGTATGATTTGGGGTGATCACTTGGTATAAACTTGACCGTTACCTCTCTCCAGCTTTTTGGTATGTAACCCCATGCAAAACTAACTCTGAATATGTTGATGAGAAACGGGGTTATTTGTGCGCTGCCTTTTTGGAGAAGTGCTGCAAATATTCCATCTTCACCAGGGACTTTAAAAGGGCAAAAGAGTTTACGGCCCATTTTATTTTTCTTTCATGAAAAATGAAAGTCCAGTCCATTCGTGTTGGTCTATTGGCTCTGCTCTCAAGTAAGCGCTCATTTGAATTTGGTGCTGTTATATGGTTTGGGAAGTGGGTTGGCTGTAGCGTCTGTAGGCCGTTTTCCGTATAGGTTCCTTTAGTATTTTTTATTAATCCGATTTGATTTGTGTGCTGTTTTGTAGAATTCTGTGGATACGAGCATTGCTTCTAGTATCAGAGAGATCCTAGCAGAACTTTTTCCATAATTCTCATTCAGCTCTTCTAATCTCTAGGTTATACTTAGATAGTAATTCAAAGTATATGCCCCATTCTCCATTGCGTTTCGCTCAGGTGAAGAGTTTTCTGGTGGATTTTCTTAGTTTGGCGAGTTTATTATTCCACCAGGGAGTTGAGCAGTTTCCTGATTTTTCTTTCTCTGGACAGGTATGATGATAGGCGGATTTAATTGCAACATTGAGACCATCACAGCCAAGCTCCAGGCTGTCTATATCTCTGATATATATATCTATATCCTTTAAGGTATAAACCAAATGATATTGAAAACTTTTCAGAATTTCAATCGCTGCTACTGTACGTCTAATTTAGCTATGCTTCTGCAAGAGACCTTATATAATGGATATACACACATCCATTTAGTAAAAGATCGCATAGTAATAGGATTTGTTGAAACTACATTTAAAATCAGGCTGTGTTTCCCTTGTAGCTGTATAAAATCCATTTTATCATATGCAAAATAATAAATTTATAATAAACCAACGAGTAATATACCTCTATTCCTGAGTCCACATTCAAACAGTGGATAACACCACTGACTTCGGCGACTAACACTGAGTTGTCATTCCACTTAGCTGGCGTGGAAAATATAGGACTTTCGAATTTAATGGTCCATACAACATGTCCATTCGTAAACAGCACACGCGCAATTTCTCCAGAAAGTGTACAGGCTACAAATGATCCTGTATCAATGGGTAAAGGTGATGCAAAGAGAGGCTTAGAGCCTACCTGCACTTGCCACAAAATAGTTCGTGTCTAAGAAATATAAAATTTTGATTAAAATTGTTTCATTATTTAAAAAAAAATACTCTTACGCTTAAATCAATGCATTTGATGTTTCCGTGCAAAGCGTAATTTCCAATCACCGCAAGATTTTCGTTTATTAAAATTCCTGCTTTAATAATTCCCCCACAGTTATATTTCCATTCCATTCAAGCTGACGGTTATCTACAAAACTAACAGGACATTCTATTCGATCTGGTAAAGTACATGTTGAAACCTCTTTTCCAGACTTGGAATCCAAAGCAATCAATAGATGGGAGTGCGATCCAACACATACAACATCATTATAACATCTGGGAGTGGAATCAACACATTTGCCAGTATCATATTGCCACTTAATTTTTAACATGTCCTTACACAAATTATCGCAATATTCAGAAGAACTTACTTCCTCTGAAACATTAAAATTTAGTTCACATATGAATTCAAATAAGGCTGCAATCGATATTGAATCATTTAGCATCATTTCTAAGAGTTTTGGTTCTGGACGTTTTAAGACACTCTCAATGTTTGTTGATAAGGTAAGTGCATGGATTGACGTCCCACCTGCATTCAGAAATGTATTTTCTAGTAAGACTTTCCTCTCCTTTGGGGTATTTTTCATTGACCAATTAAACCCCGTATTTAGACAAAGAACATTCGAAATAAATCGTTCAAATATTTCTACAGGAGTTTTCTTTTTAGAACTTTCATACGAATGGATTATTTTTTCCTTTGCGATTTTACCATGCGATGTAACGGGAAATTGATCTACAAACTCAATATCATCTGGTTTTTCGAAATTTTGCAGCTTTCTTAAAATGTTTTGCCGAATTTCTCTCTTAGTTGTTTCATCATTCTTGATAATAAAACAAATCAGTCTCATATTCTCGTTATTAAAAACGCAGCAAGTGCTAAGAACTCCTTGAATTCCACGTATTTTTTGAACTATCTGTTCCATGTCGACACGATTCCCATATCGTTTTATCACATCACTTGTTCGTCCTCTATAAAATATGTTTTCTTCTGAAATGTAACCCAAGTCTCCAGTCGAGCGAAAAACCATTTTATCGGAACTTATATCAGACCAATTTTCATTATTGATTGTGCATTTACGAGAAGTGCTTCCGATTTGAATTTCTCCGAAACCATCCGATATAGACTCGTTCATTTCGTTAACTACTCTCACTTCTGTTTCTGAATCTATAGGAGTACCAATAGGAATTAATTCATCAGTTTGTGGATGTTTAAGTTCGTGTAATGTACTCCAACATGACACCTCTGTTATTCCATAGATATTGAATATTCTTGTGCGGTGATTATTACTGACTGTCCATTGTGAAATTTCGTTAATTGATGGAAATTGTTCACCACCTAGAAGAAGAATTCTGAAAAGCATATTTTATTAATTTTAAATTGCAAAAGTAAAATATAAAAAAATATTTTGAAACTGCATGAATAGTAGAAACATTTAACCAACATTTTGCAGCAAAATAAAACTTTCAACATTTTTTTTTACAAAAGGACTTGGTCTGCTTTAACACCGCGAAATGGTATACATTATCGGAATAGTCTCAGCAAGTGCAATCAGGAAAATTCCAGCTATGTAAAGGCAAGTTCATCACAAGCTTTCGACAAGGTATGGCACGAAGGTTTTAGGTATAAGCTAAGGACAATCCTGACGAGAAAATTATACAAAATACTGGAATACTTCTTCATCGTCATCCTGCACAGACAGACGGACGGACATAGTTTGAGCGGTACACCAAAATAGACATGGCTCTGTATAGTTCTTCTCTATAGAGTTTGTTGTATGCGGCTTTGAATTCGATGAATAGGTGTTTAGTATCGATTGGGACTTCTTGTGGCTGTTCCAGGAAGTGTGATGAATTGATCAGTTGTGGCTTTCCTGGCCCCCAACCACACTGATAAGGACCGATAAGGCTGTTGTTAAACACTTTCAGGCGTTTACTTATTACGGTAGAAATGGTCTTGTATGCGATGTTGAGGGACTTATGCCTCTGTAGTTGGAGCAGGGGTTCTCCTCTTGTGGATCGAAACGATGCTGAGGTTCCATTCTTCAGGCATACTTTCATCCGACCAGATTTGGCTTATGAGTTTCTAAATGTTACAGCATCATCGCCGACTTTATAAAGCTCGGAGCGAAGGAAGCTTGAGTTTAGATATTGGTGTTCTCACTTGAATTGGGTGGGTAGCTGGTAGTTTTCACTTTCGTCGCCAATATTGAATGGTTCGTTCTGCCTGACAGCGTAATATTGTTCGCCATCGGCGTTTAACAGTCTGTAGAACTGGTTCTTCCATATCATCAGCACAGACTGTGTCTCAATTACGATATTTCCTTGGATTCTGTTCGGGCCTTGTATCCTTGCCTTTCACGTGTTACACTTTGGTAGAACTTGCGAACATCAAATCTGGAGTGGTAAATCTCTATCCTCGATCGCGCGCTATTCTCTTTTCTTTTTTTCTTCTTTCTGAAAATCCGGTGTTCCTCCCTTCTTCTTTACCTATAGAGCTCAATGGCAGCTCTCGTCTTCATCTGCAGCTTAGCAGCCTATACTGTGTGCTGGCAACAGTATAGGCTGTGTTTTCCGACAATACTGCTTAAGAGTCTTCTCTTCCTACCTTTGCGTTAGAATCTTCCAGTCGGCAGCCGCTCATAAGTTATGTCAAGGAGCTCGTAGAAGCAGTCTTTCGCTATATCACTTTTTCCTCCTTCGGGGCGTAAGCGCATATATGGTTTATGTTGGAGAATTTGGCCCTGATTCGAATTGTTACAATGCGCTCGCAAATACCTTGAAAACATAAGACTTCTTCCCTAAGTCTGGCACTAATAACAAATCCGCATCCAAATAATCGCTTTTTCTGCTCACTATACAGTTTTTGATCCTCTTTTGGCCCGGCCCATCCCATCTTATTTCCTGGATGGCAGTAACATGTGCTATGTAATAGCTAGAGCTTCCGCTGTTTGTTAGCCTGCAACTCTCTTGTTTAATGTTCTCACATTCCAGGTGTAGGTACGAACGTCTTTGTCCCTTTTTTCGTTTAAACCTTCATCAAAGTATGACTTCAATATAAATAGGGGATTCTAGTTCACACCCAAATATACGTTAAAATAAAAAATTCAAAATTTAAGTATCTTACCTTATTGAGGTATCACGACATAGTATTTTTCCTTGAATGGTCTTTATGCTAAATAGACGAAACAACGATGGTGTCATCTGCACTATCGTTACACCACGTTTATCAATAGGTTGTAAGACATCAGCAAGTTTGTATGGCATGAGCCTAATTTTAGGATCTGTTATAAGAATTGCGGCTCCAATATTTAATGCAAGAAAAAACTCTACAACGAACGGGTCAAATGTAATTGGAGATGATACAAAAACTAAATCTTCCGATGTTGTATTCAATGTATCGCTAAAAAAAATAGTTTTAGCATTTAATTTCAAAATACATATGGCAATATGTATACCTCAATCCATTTATATTTGGCGCAATACATTGGTAGGAAACGCCAACAATTTTAGCTATACCAGTACTTCCCGAGGTTCTTATTACATAGCATTCATTACTACGATTTATTTCATCCGACTCGTTTCCATCTCTTAGTATTTTATATATAAAAATATCTGTTCCAAAAATGCTTCGTCTTCCTACTAATTTTGCCAAGACTTCGCTTGCAGCCAGACAATCCCCAGAAATGAAGAACAGAGCGCCATACTTTCTAACGGCGTCCATTGACTCATTCTCTTCAGCATCATTTGAAATTGGACAGAATGAACTTTCTGAATTAAGAATGCTAAATTCGTTTTAATACAGAATAGTTTAACAAAAGTATACATCCCACCTACCTCAACAGAATAACGAACATCTGGGGCATCAGAGGAAGGTGTATGCTAACTCGTGTTTTTCTAATGCCAATTTTACCAAAATAATCAAAAAGTATTTTTGACTCTCTGATGATTTCACAGTAGTTGTAGACATATTCATCATTTTGTTCAGTTCTGTGTATTAAAAATTCGTTATTAGCAAATTTGCTTAATTTTTGAAAATCAAACAATTTATCTGTCATTTCAAGTAAACACAAATTATACCCAAAACGTCAGTACGGACATAATAGATAAACAAATCCATATTAACCAACAGCTTGCTTTCCAATAGTTAATATGCAGACAAGAATTCGTTTCCACTGGAAAAGCAAGAGTTCGACCAAAGATCAAGTAATGGCGTTTTCCATTGGGAAATCTTGATTTTGATCTGAAATTTGATCTTTTTGAGAGTCAATGGAACACGATTCAGATTTATTTTTTTTTGTCATTGTTTGGTGTCATTTCGTGTCTGTGAAGTTAGCATCGGTGTAGCTGCCAACATTAAAAACATAACAAACATTTGAAAATACAGAAATTATCTTCATTTAATTCATTCAATCAATTTAATAATTCACGTATAACTTTCTTTTCTGTGTCTATATCCATTACATCACAACCGAAGTAAAAAATCAAAATGAAAATCACTCTTGTCAAACTGACAGCTATCATTTGTTTTGGTATTGGTAAATCTAAATTTACTCTAGCTGCCTTTCACTTTTTCCCTTTTTTTTTATTAATCGATTCGCCTCCGCGCACTGATCATTTATATGCACTTAAAAATTGTCGGTCACATTTAGTTTAAAAATATTTAAAAAAATAAAATTTAATTTTTCGGGTTATAATTCCATAAAAATTGTGTGTAGTTTGACACTTCTTTTCTTTTCTGCTGATTCTGTGTACGCAGCATTGTTGAACAAAACATTGCAAATAAAAATATTTTTACAAAAAATAACTGGTGACTAAGGCGCCTGCCTGACGACTTACCTTGAGCGGAGCAACAAAGTTGCGTGAGCGTGGACTGAAAGATTGTTAAAATGTTAAGATGGTTAACAAAAGGGGATGACTTACGAAAGTTTCCTACCTTTTCCTTACTTAATCTCTGCTTCAACCACTTAATTTTTGGTTGAAAAATAGCTCTCTAGTAGTTCTCAACCTGTGATCTCTCCTCACCAGTTCAAGTCCAACCAACAATCATAAAATTCAACTGGTTGAAGCATATACTCGTGGCTGCCCAATATGAATTGAAACAGTTTATGTTTGTATGCGCTATCGTGCCCAGTTATGTAACTTGTAGAAAACACATCGAACTCGGCGAATGTACATTGCTCCTTTTAGGAGCCAGTCATCTATGTCAAAAGTTTTCATTATCAAGAGGAGCTTTATTTAATGATGATTACAACTTAAAACCTGTAGAACAGAAAAAAATCACTGTAGTCAAACTGACAGCTATCATTTGTATTCGTTTTAGTGCAACGAGGGGTATATCTGCCAAAAAATCCAGATCTGTAAAATCGATCGAGATCTAAAAAATATTTTTTTTTCCCAATAGTGAAAAAAACTAACATCTGTATGAAAACAAACGCAATCGGACATTTGTATGAAGGAAAATTCTTGGCAGGACGGTTGTTGTTTTTTGAACATGCTCTTGAAAATTGTGTAAGTGTACAAAATAAGAACAGAACAAATTTTAAACAAAATAAAAATATGCAGAGTTGATGTTGTGTGTGAAAACAAGAACATAATAATCATTACTACGAGAAAACTTATCAACTTACCCCCTTATTCATTAGATTGCACTAAAACACATCTCAACGGTTGTATAGTTATACAGTGCAGAAGTATTTAGGGCCCAGTAATAGATTTTAATGAAAAACATCATTGGAAATTTTCTTTTACTTATTGCGGTTTTTTTTTTATAAATTCAATCATTGGCTATTTGGTGTCAAAACAAAGCTTATGAATTTTAGAACATGACTATCCAAACATATTTTAATTTTTAATTGTAGTTATCGCAGAATATCACTTTTTATTTTTTACTGATCATGATTTATTTCTGTGAAGTAATGTGTGTCGTTGCACCGATATGAAAGGAATTTTCCTACGATTCCTATAAGCAGCTTTGGATCTAAAATTCCAATTCCATCATGTTTTGTGTTTCAATGAAGTTGTTCAATGATAGCTACAACTGGGCCCTTATACAGCTATATTCAGGGTCGCACAATATCTTATTCATAACATGTCAAATTAATTACCAAAAAGCTCTGCAGAGTTACAAGGGATAATTTTTATGGTTGCGAAACTCATGGCGACACTTTTGTTTTCTACACTTTTATATTAGGAGTATTCATTCAACGTCAGAAAGTCGTCGTAAACGTTGTAAACGTGATAAAATCACGACAATATCGGATTTTTCTCACATGAATTGGGTGCGTAAACTGAGATGGTAAACTTTGTAAACTTTTGAAATGCTATTTTGACATTTAATCAGTCACTTTCACATATCAAACGTGTGCGCTAAACTGAAAAAAAAAATTATCTAGAACGGAAAGAGAAGAATAGGAACAAATTTCTATCAATAAATAAATTACTAAAATGAGATTCAATTCAGTGGGTTACCGCATTATTTAATTTTGGTGAGTATTAAGTTTGTAGGTAAAGAAGAATTACCATTTGAATAAATTATACCGTAAAACACAACTGCTAAAATACAAAAATACCCTGGACTATTTTTTTCAACTTACAATTGAACACTGAGTATCGGGGCTACCAAAGGTTACAGAAATAAAAATAAAAAATTGGTCTTTTGACAGATCTAGATAAAAAATTAGATCATTTTATAACACCTCGGTGTAATCTGATTTTTAGAACGCAGCTATCGTTTTTGAAAGCTCTACTGGAAGATTAATCATTCTCTCGAATGTGTGTTCTTTGGTTGCTGTCAAAAATCATCAAAACAAACACCTGAGACCTGACAGTTTTATAAAGCTGAAACTATCAACCACAGTAAAACAGAAAAATACAAAAAATGCCGAAAGTGGTATCACGAAGTATCGTTTGTTCAGATTCCAAGGACCAAGAAGAGTACAACGATGAAAAACCGTTAAATATATATTACTGCCTCTGTGGCAAGTTATCGTTAATTTTGGGTAAAGAATTTAAAATGAATAATTGTGGGACTCTGTTTAAATTGCGTCTGCTTTGGAACTTAATATAGATTGCGGAATAGAGAAATTACCACTTCGGAAAAGGGATGGTGCAAGAGTAATCGATGGCAACATTCGGGCGCACAAAATTACCTACAACATTGGCGAAACTGTTTACATTCGCCATGAAGAAGGGATCGAAAAGCAATTTAGGTTGCATGTAAGTACCTACAAAATAGAACTTTCAAATATACAGATAAAACGACCTACTAGTAGAGAATGAATGACTTCCTTAGGCCGTCTTGCTTCGTAAATACGTTCTTACTTTACTTAAGCGGCTCTAACTGCCTCCAGTTGCTCATTTCAAATTGGTTGAGGCTGGTTTCTAATTGTGCCACTTAAGGCGAGGTTTTCATCTACCGCGTCCGACGTCTGGCTGGGAAACAAAGACTGCGACTCGGAGTATTGGTGTCGATTCCCTCTAGATGTGCTAAATATCTTTAAAGTTCAATACTGAGTTTTTGTTGACTAGGTCTATGTCGCTGTATAGCTCGTAAAATTCTTCGCTTTTGATATAGTTCCTGTTTCAGCGCGGTAGGGGATGAACAGTGCCTTGTATAGGATCTCCTTAGTAGTTCGAGCGAGGGATTTACTACAAAATTACCTTCTTAACCCAAAGAAACAGCGGTTGGTAAGAGTAATTCTTCGTTTTATTTCTGACGAGATGTTTTTGTCAGAGTCAATAGCGGAGTAGTACGGGACTTTCGTACTACTTCAAAGTTGTATGTGTCTTCTGTCCAATTCGTCAATATTTTGTGTCCTTTTGTGTTGACAACATTTTTTGGCGCTTCCTAGCGAACGTGACTGTGACATCA
Organism: Rhingia campestris; assembly: GCA_932526625.1. NCBI lineage: Eukaryota > Metazoa > Arthropoda > Insecta > Diptera > Syrphidae > Rhingia > Rhingia campestris. The sequence goes on from OW052185.1 coordinate 94,562,256, forward strand.
CGTTGAATCCGAACAATGATGTCAATATTATCTGCGTATGCTAGTAGTTGAACCGATTGTGTCTCTAGTGTTGGCTCAGAAGTTTTGAACAATCCTCTCATGATGAAGAAGTAACAGGGCAATGCGTCGCCTTGCCTAAATCCTTTTTTGGAATCGAATGTTTCGGTGAGGTATTTCCGACCCTGAGGGAATACCCCATCTTATTGTCATCCTGCACAGACGGGCGTGTTTGGGCGGTATACCAAACGTAGACATGGCTCAGTATAATTCGTGTCTATAAATGCTGTCTTATGCTGCTTTGAAATCGGGATCAAGATCAGGATCTGTCGATGTGTTATGATTTGATCAGTTATGGACTTTCCTGATCTAAAACCACACTGATAAGTGGTTTGGTAAACAGCCTTGCTATCCGCTCTTAACTCAGGTCGGGTGATTGGTAGTTTTCGCAGTCGTGGCCATTATGGAATGGATCGTTCTGCCTGCCAGCGGAAAATTATTCGTCATCATTCTACTCGCTCCTTGTGTTCCTGACTATGACGTTTCACACCCTGGTAAAACTTGCGAACATCTATTCTCTAGTGGCACCTCTCAACCTCTATGCACGCTTTTGCTGTCATTCTTCTTTTTTTTTCTATAAAGCTCAATGGCAGCTGCCTAAACCTGCAGCTTTGCCTTGTAGGCCTTGTTTTTCGCTGCGAGCAACTGTCCGCATTCTTCATCAAACCGGGGGGTCCTGTCTGCACATTCGTTCTAATGTACCATCTACAATAAAGTCAATCCCATATCATGCACCAACTACCGAGGCATACTTCTGCTCAGATCCTATCCACCTTACTGTGTGAACGTCTTAAACCTCTTTGCAACAAGATTATCGGCACATATTCGTGTGGCTTCCCGGCCCTTCAGATCGACCGTAGACCAAATTTTCACAATTAGGCAAATCCTGGAAAAGACCAACGAGTTTAAAGTCGTAACACACCATCTTTTCATCGACTTCAACGCCGTGTATGACATAGTTTTATTAAGCGATGGTTTAATTCGGGATGCCATGAAAAATGATACAACTGTGTCGCTTAACATTAAATGACACACGATGCAAGGTTCAGTTTGAAAACAGCTCATCTGAACTCATCCAAACTATTCCGACAAAGATATGTGCTGTCTTTCGACTTCTTTAATCTCGTGCTGGAGCAGATAGTGAGGAGGCCAGGAGTTAATACGACACGGAAGGCCTGTCTTTAACAAATCCTTCCAGCCACTGGGGTTGGCAGACGACATCGACATCCCACCGAGCCTTGTACAAGCATTTACGGACATTGGGGAAGAAGTGAAACGCGTTGGGCTTGTAGTTAATGAGGGCATCAACAAAAAAATACTGTCGAGGCACAACCTTGGACAAAATTGCAAAAAAAACAAAGAATTTCCTGTCGAGAAACTCCATCTTGTCATCGACTTCAAGGCAGCATATGATAGCATCCATCGCCTAGAGCTTTACAAAGCGATGGTGCAGTTCGGGATACCATCACCTAACACTAGAGGACAGGCGATGCAATGTTCATTTCGGATACAGATAAGGACTCCGTCCAGCCAATGGGGTTGGCAGACGACATCGACATCAGTGGTTGCTCCCACCGAGCATTGTACAAGCATTTACGGACATTGGGGAAGAAGTGAAATGCGTTGGGCTTGTAGTTAATGAGGGCATCAACAAACAAAATACTGTCGAGGCACAACATTGGACAAAATGGAAAAAAACAACGAATTTCCTGTCGAGAAACGCCATCTTGTCATCGACTTCAAGGCAGCATATGATAGCATCCATCGCCTAGAGCTTTATAAAGCGATCGTGCAGTTCGGGATACCATCACCTAAAACTAGAGGACACGCCTTGCAATGTTCATTTCGGATTCCGATAAGGAGATGCTATCAGGCAATGGGTCGGGAGCCCGTTAAGTATGTAAGTAAATGGCGCCATGTTAATGGAATTTTTTTCTCCCTGAAATTGAAGCCCACAAATGGAAAAGTTGGCTATTCTTCTTTACCTAATAGCATCGGTTAATTAAAATTCAAAAGAAAAATTATGTTAATATGAAATTTCATTAATTAATAAAACCAAATGATACATATTCTCTCCAATAGTGTAAATCCTGTAATCTACCTGTTTACTATCGCCACGACCCCGACTCCAACATTTCATTCATAATAAAAAATGCGTTAGTTAAAAATAAAAATGAGACTCAAATACGTGCGGTAAAGAGGACAGACGATGCTTTAACAGATGACACTCCAGGTACCTCGCAAAAGGTCATGGTAACACGCCACACAAAAAATATGGGCAAATTTAGTTCAGTTACCGTTTCAACCATTGATGAAGAAGAGGACGAAATTGAAGCGGTAAATTACTGGTATTGTTAAGTATCAGCTTGAATTAATTCGTTAACTTTTTTTATAGAGAGAAATTGCTGACAGCTATGCAAATAACGCGAGGATAATTGAAAAGCAGTTACTGAGGAAAGGCGGAAAACTTACAGATGTTGGCGTTAGAACTAAAACAAACGAAGAAGTCCCAGCAAAGAAACCACGCGGGACACTACTCGATATTTAGATTAATTTATTCAATTTTGTGTGTGTGCAAATATATGTTCGATTTTTGTAAATGGTGTTTTTATTAGAGGTATAGAACGAACGATAGGGATAACTGTAAAAGAGAATCAACTGGAAGTTGAACCAGATTTTCATCTTCAAATTATCTTTGGTTATGAGGCTCGTTTCTGGCTTGACGGTATGTAAACAAGCAGAATTGTCGTTTTTGGAGTGAGTACTATCCTCGTGAGACTCTTACTCTGGAACCCTTATGGATACTCTTAGCCCGTGATACAAGTTATGCCCGACTCCTATGCTACCGCGTGTATACGTGGCTAAAACACCCTCCCATATCCTGTTCTGTTATTCCCACCGGTACCGACAGTAAAGGCATTCCATCGGAGGGCAGGTTATGACATTACGTCTTTTCACTTATGGTCCAGGGTTTACGTCCTCCTGTACTCTCGTTTGGTTTTCCCTCCGCAGATCTTGCATTATGTTGGCAAGATGCTGTTGGCGGTGTCCCACGCTTCATTTGTGGATAGCATGACCGATATGAGTCTTATTGGGGTCTATTTCCCTTTCTAAGGCATTTCTGGCGTCTTCATATTTTTGCAGCACATGCTCGACATCTAGAACTTTACCATCGCAATGACTACAAAATGGGTCATCTGCAATCATATACTTGTGGAGGTATTCCCGGAAGCTTCCGTGTCCCGTAAGAAATTGTGTGAGGTGAAAGTTTACTTCACCATGTTTTCTTCTTCTTCACTCTTCAATGTTAGGCAATAGTTTGTACGTCCACCGTCCATTGGTGTTGAATTCCACAGTCTTTGCCATTCTTTCTCTGCGTTTACTCGAATGGCCCTTCTGTCTGGGTTTTCTTCATTATATATTGAGGTTGAGATCTTTGCCTCCAGTCCTATAGGCATTCGCCCTGCTTTTACGCCTATTGCATCTCCAGCAGCACACTCTGAAAGATGCTCTTCTGTGCACAGAGTGTATCCTTCTCATGTACCACTCAGTGCATATGGCCGGTTCCCATATGGGTGCTGCGTACATGAGGATTGATTAGCTTACTGTTGTGAGCAGATTTCTTATTGGCTACCGTGGTCCTCCAATGTTTGGCATTAGCAACTGCTCTGCTGGCTTTCTCACTCGTGTGCTTTAGGTGTGCTCTAAAGCCTTTGGTCTAGGAGTACTAATAGATATTTTATGTAAGGCTTCGACTCTATTGTGTGCTTTCTTATTACCTTCAGGCGCCCGACCTTTTTGCGGCTGCTTATGAGACGGCCTCGGTCTTATGGTCTGCTAGTTCCAGACCTGATGAGCTGAGCTTTATTTGAAGCTTCCAATCCAAGCAGAACATTAAAAATTTATCAAACTTGCGTTAAAGCTGAGTTTATATCTCCTCGATTTTAAACCCGCTTGAAAAGAGTAGCGTCGTTGGCAAATGCTAGTGGATCATCAAGTGCCCTGAGTATTTCAGAATCAGAAATGTAGATGTTGAAAAGGGTAAGTGCTGTTACCGTGCCTTGCAAAAGACCATTCGTAACACAAAACACTCCGGAAGTCGTGTACTCTCTATCTGTTACGACAAATTCCTTTCCGGTTATCATAGATAATCATCCTTGGAGGGTTTATTTTCCTTTATGCCGCCATTCCTCAAAGTGATTGTGCTACATTTCAATCGTTACCTCTTTTATTTTATCTTGCTTATCTTGATTTACTGTCATCATTTCACAAATATATTGTCGGGTTCAATTGATGAATGCGGCATGCTCAGTACAAATTGTGGGCTACCAATTTGCACTTCCTTAATGCTAAATTTGCTTCTCTTACAGCCTAGAAGTGAATTGCCAATTGAGAATGAAACGGAGTTATATTTACCGGTTGCGTCATGCAATTTGGTGGAATCAGACAAACCACTAGGCATGTGAATATGCTGATAGTCCTCCTCGATTTATGTTGTCCAAAATTGATTCGCTATCTTCTGGTATCTTACGCTTATTTTATTCTCTTTGTGAATACGCATCTTCTGGATCATCATCCTCAATTGGTAGAGGTGCAAGTTTATGAATTGCACACCCTAGAACTTCAGTTGCTGTTTTAACATCTGCAACGCGAACTTGTCCATATGCTCCCATAAACGCTTGGTTGATTCCTCCTAAAAGCCCCTAATTGGCGCGATATTGTTGCAATTGGTTTAGATAGTCTGTAGATAATCTTCATTTTTGAGATTTTCCACCTAGTTAGTAGTCTGGCCTGCTGAGGCTCTGCCGCTTAATCAGTTGTTGCAAGCAATGGCTTATCGATTAAAATTGGTTAATGGTTGAAAGTTAAGAATTGCTTTAACTTCAATCTGAAGTGCCTCGCGAGGTACTGCAAAGTGTAAGATGTTTCGGTGGTTTACATGCGGCTTCATTTTTCGAGTGATAATATACAAAATTCTAGTATTAGTATTGTTGGCATCATATGCGTTTCCATTTGTTGTCGGGCTACTTGTGATTTGGCACAAAGCAAGAGTTCCCTTACACGGTGTAAATTTTATGTACATGGAGGGGTCCATATATATAATTTATCCGATCATAATTTAGTTAATTTGCAGTGTTGTTCTTGTGGTAGTGCTGCATTGAGTTTCCACAACCTATAGTTTGGCAGTGATCACAAATGCAGTCATAAATCCGAGAGGGTATGGCTATTTCTGACGAACAGAATGGGCAAATTAACCGCTCACTGTTACTTACTTACTTAAGTGGCGCTACAGTCCAGGAAGAACCGGGGCCTCAACCAACATGCCTCTTTAATTAGCCCGGTCCTTAGCTAACTGCCTCCAGTTGCGCACTCCAAGTTGGTTGAGGTCGGTTTCTACTTGTGCGCGCCACTTAATGCGAGGTCTTCCTCTACTGCGTCCGACGTCTGGCTGCGAATGGAAGACTCTGCGAGCCGGAGTATTGGTGTCTATTCTTTCTACATGTCCTAGCCATCTTAAACGTCCAATGCGGAGTTTTTTTGACCAGTGGAATGTCACTGTACACCTCGTATAGTTCGTGGTTGAATCGTCGTCTCCATAGCCCGTCAACGCAAACGGAACCGAAGATCATTCGAAAAAATGTTCTCTCGAATCGACCAAGGATTTCTTCATCCGCTTATGATACGGTCCATGATTCAGCGCCGTAGAGCAGGACAGGGATAATCGGGGTCTTATATAGGATCTCCTTAGTAGTTCGAGTGAGGGCTTTACTACAAAATTACCATATTAGCCCGAGGAAACAGCGGTTGGCAAGAGTAATTCTTTGTTTAATTACTGACCAGATGTTGTAAATAGCGGAGTCGAAGTAGACAAAGTCCCCTACTACCTCAAAGTTATATCGGTCAATTGTGACGTTCTGTACAATTCGTCGATGTTGTGTGTCCTTTCTTGTTGACAGCATATACTTAGTCTTACCCTCATTTACTGCTAAACCCATTTTTGCCGCTTCCTTCTCTATACTAGCAAACGTGGCTATGACCAATGATGTCAATATCGTCGGCGTATGCTAGTAGTTGCACCGATTTTAGGAAAAATGTGCCTCTGGTTTTGGCTCGGGAGTTTTGCACAATCCTCTCAAGAATCAAATTAAAGAAGTCACATGACAGCGTTGTCTTAATCCTTTTTTGGTATCGAATTTGTCAGTGAGACCGCTCCCTTTTTTTTATTTAAAATTAGGTGGTAGAAGTTACATTGCCACGTTCTACGTTCTCATGACAGTAGTGGTTAACTTATGCCAAGTCTGAGGGCCTCTAACCATACGGTGTCGAAAGCCTTCTCTAAATCAACTAGACTGTGCACTGTTTTTTTGGCTTTGTTACATTGTATATCAGATAACAGTTTGGAGGTGACATAAAAAACTGGGTCTCCACTATCTTATTGTCCTCAGACCATTTGAGAATCTTTTCAAAAACTCAGTAGGACTTATCGACCCGATTGGAGTTCTCCTTTTCTTTTTTCGGGAGAGAGTGAACCACTGCCGCACTGGATAATATGCATTGTTCAGCGAGTTGTTGAACAGCGTGACGTAAATGTCCACAGCTTCAGGGAGTAAGTGTCGCAGTACGACTCTCCCGCTGTCTTATTTTTCTTTATGAAATCGAAGATGATCTGAAGATCCACTTTCGAGATTAACAGGGAACTAGACCCACTTCGCTGAGCGATGATGGCGTTTGCCAAGTTTTCGTTATTGAATCGGGTGAGGCGAACACATTACCTCTACACCGCGGTCGTCCACATTCTTCTTTAAGATCAGTTGGTGTCTCCGTTCATAAAACCCGTCTATTGTTGTAATCATCTGTGGAAACATACTTGTGTAAGCGGAACCTTAGTATTGTGTTTAAGATTGGTTCGAGCGATAGGTTTGTTAATGTTTTGCATGATGCATCTATTAAATTATCGTTTTCTACACATTCCACTCGGGATTGCTAAAGTGTAATTAACCTTTCCTGTCGATATCCATCCAAGAATCTTGATTTCAGGCTGTAGCGCCACCGATAGCCGGTATGGCTAATTGTTGTTACTAAACATAAAATTAAATAAAACACAACATTTTATTATCAAATAAGTATTACTTTTATTGACGAACATTTTAAGCTGTTTCAAACAATATAAAGTGCTTCGCACAATTTTAAAAAGGAATCATACAAAATTGCTGTTCGATAAAATAGATGGTGTGTGTGTATTTATATATCATAATATGTATATAGATAGCATTTATAAAAGAGCCATTATAGTGGTTCAATCATAATCGAAGGAAAAAACATTTAATTTAATTTTTTTTAAAGAAACGGATTTATTTGCTTATTAGACACCGATATAAAGGATTCCAATAGCTTATCATTTCAAATGTATTTATGCTTTAAAAAAAAAGATAAATGAGAGTAAGCAGTTATAAAATAATAAAATGCATACGGAAAATTAGATACATCGAGTTGTCCGAAACTCAAGTGTAATGAAAATCATTTTGCCCGAAACATGCAAACAAGGAAATACTTTTAAATTTTTTTATTTAATACATGTATTAAGGAAGTAAACAATATTAAAGGGATCGAGTGTGGAATAGAAAGCGACGCTAGTAATGCCTACACTTTTATTTTTTCTGCTTGTGCTGCTTTCCTTTACAATGTTTTATATCATCTACATCTGCTGAATTTTTTTGTTTTTAAATAAGAAGTACTTTTTTTTATTTTGATTTTTTTGTTTTTTTTTTTCTGTTTACTGCTCTTCTTCACCTAATTCGTGCTTAATCTTTGAGAAGTCAAATTCTTCCCCGGTACCACGTTTAAAGATATCCAAAACATCTAAACAAGTTGTTTCGAAATGTGTTGTTGCGTCATACGATGTAGAAATAAACACTTGTGAATCAACACCATCATTATTCGGCTCCAAGTAGTCAGAGATCGTTACGAATTTTTTTGTAATTGGTTCGAAGAGATCAAGGCCAGGCTTGATTTCATTCTCCGGGTTGTCTGTTTCAACAGTGGTCGATACCATGCCGAGGAACCAGCCTTTAGCAGCTACCTGGTGTGTGTAGCTCACTAACGAAACGTAGATATCAGACTTGCGACCAACTTGCTTCTGCGGAATGATTATTTGAGTGGATAGAGCATCTTTGGTGTTTGGAATTGGATGATCCAAAATGCAGATGCACCGAATAACTTGTCCTGTCTTGCGAACCTATAATAAAAGCTTTTTAAAACTTAGTAATATTAGTATTATGTATGGGAAATTACCTTATCTTTGACATAGCTAGGATCACAATAAACTTGCTTGCACTTAGCTACCTCATCACCGGAGCGCACGCCAACCACTTTACCATCTTCGCCAAGAACAATTTCATCGATTGGCTTATCAAGCATATAAGTTCCACCATAAATAGCAGAGAGACGAGCAAAGCCTTGTGGTAATTCACCCAGGCCATACATTGGATATAAATATGGAGATTTACCATATCTAGCCAAGGAATCCGAATACAACTTAATGCGACGGATTGTATTAACAGCTGGTTCATTGAGATATTCATCATCGCGGAAAAGCGCCAAAGCATGTCCCGTAAAGTCTTGGGTGTTTTTATCTAGACCAAATTTGTCGTAGAGAGTTTGCATGTTCGACTTGAAAGGATCGAAATCTTTCCATGATTTTGGATCGTCTTCTTTGAAGTCTTGAACGTAAACTAAGAAATTACGGAAACGTCGTTTCTCAAACATACCTGTAAACAAAATTTAATAAAAATTCGTTAGTTCTTGATATTATACAAATATTTATAAACAGTCTATAAGTTTTGAAACATTGCTTGTAACATTGAGAAGGCAATGTAGTCATATTTATTATAAAAATAGATTACCAGAGTGTATAAAGTTATGCAGCCCTTATAATGCCTTTATATGCAAAAACCTTATTCATTAAACGTGTACATCGTTGAATAGAGGCTGTATATCCCAAACGCGTCTGATGTTTCAATAGTGGCTGTTTAATTGATTATGCCCTGTAGAACTATACTATTGCTATTCTCATAGATAGTCAAGCGGCCATTAAGGCCTTCAACTCGGTTACCATATCCAAACTGGTACACCTTAACGAACTTGTCCACCTTGGCGAACGCTTCAGGGTCACACTTCTCTGGGTTCCATGGGGCAAGGCTCAGCTTTTCACGGCTCACTTGCGGCATGGGTCCGTATCCCGCTAGGTGCGGTAAAGGGACAAATACACTCATACTTCCTGAAAAAGGCCGACTCCAAATGGAGAAGGTTAATAATATGAGGACGATATGGCCCTCCTACGACAAAAACAGAACAAACGATCTACTAAATAGAACCTGCCCAGATTACGGCGATAGTCACGGGGCGGCAAAACTTGGGATCCCATACAACCCTCAATGCCGCAGTTGCAAGAACACAAATGAGAGATCCTCTCCCATTTCATCTGCAAATGTCGGGCACTAGCAATAGCCAGATTGCGTGCGTTAGACCAACCATTTTTCGAAAACGTTAGCAACATCTCGGGTAAAAGGATACCGGCTGGATCTAGTGACCGCCTGTATCACATCCACAATAACAATCGTAATAAAGGTCACACGAGTCGTGGTAACAAAAAGGCACATAAGTGCCACTTGGGTTCATGCCGAACAGTCACTTCTACCTACCTACCTACCCATAACTTTACAATCTTTCAAATGTGTTTAAGCCAATTCTAAGGGGGAATATTTCTATCTTTACCCGTGACACCAAACAGGTTAAAAATAATTATAAATGCCTGCTTGTCTGTCCGCCCATTTGCATCTCTTAAAAAAAAAAAGAAGTGAATTATGGAAGGCAATGAAACTGTATAGTGTGGGAGCAATAGATTGGGACAATGACCTCCTAATTTCGCTTAAAAAGAAATCAAGATCACTTTTGCTTTACTTACTTAACGACTCCCCTTGCGTTAATATTCTTGGTTTGGGTAAAACCAACCTTGCAAATCAAAGTAGAACCGTATTCAAAGGTCAATCTTAGAATAAGGATTTATTTGCCGAAATGATGTTGACTCCGAAGTGGGTACTCTTAAGCACCCTTAAAGTTGTAGCTATCAAAGTAAAATTTTGCCCAGGGTCGACAATACTTGTCGAATCATTTTCTTGCCCTCGAAAAAACAACCCGTTTCACATTTTCACCGATTCGCGTAAATACTTTTACAATGCCACGTTGTTAGCAACTCGTCATTACAGTCACTGGGTAGATTTTTGAAAGACAGTCACCCCTATTCAGGTATCCGTTCGGAAGAAAATGTTCACCGATATGTTTAAAATCGGACAATTTTCTACCGAGGTGTCTGTTCCCATTAGCGTTTCGGACAAATCTTCCAACGAAATGTATCGCACATCGGTGATATGCTTCAGGTCAACCATTTTAAACAGCTAAACGTTGAATTTCCTACGAAGTTGTCCGACGAAAAATTACTGCGGAATCAATCGAACGCGATTGCATGCAACGAATACCTCGAAAGAACATTGAGTTTCGGAAATCGTTCAGAGCGGATAACTCGATTGGGGTGAGTGACTTCCGTGTTTACATCTGCCCTATGCACTAGGGCTCTGGGTGTACAAAACTACGAAAGTTTTTTTTGTGAGACTAGGTAAGCCACGGGGGCAACTTCGATGTTAGTAAGAAGGGCGCGGCACGCTAGTGGTTGCTCAGCTATACTCGTCGGACGGGGGCAGTTCTCTTCATAACATCCTAGCTCTACAAACATTTGTATCTCGTGCAAATTATAAAAATTACAAAAGAGAAGATAAAAACTACGTTAAATTGACCATGGATGAGTAAAAGAAAAATGTCTTTGTCACATCCTGTCGTCGTTAGTCATTGTCCTGTCATGTCATGTCAAACCCCAAAAGACGGCCCGCCCACCGTCCACACACCACCAACGAAAAGAATTTAAACCATTAGTAATATGGTGGAATGCTATGAAAATTTCAAAATATATGACATAACCGATGAACCATACGTACCAGGCAAACGGCATGTTTAGAGACAATTCTCAACCTTACACCAATTGATCTTAATGATACAGTTACTCGGAGAAGCTTTGGTATTACCACATCAGCCTATTAAAATTGGGAGTGATTGCCTTTTTAGTACACCCAGAGCACAACACCACAACTTCAAATAAGTATCACAACAAATCCTCGTTTATCACGACTTATTCTTTTCAGGAAATTTTTAAAACACTTAACAACAAGTTTTAACAGTTTCGATTATTTCCCTTTCCTTCGTGCAAAGGAAGTAAATAACTTTCCACTGAAACGGCCTTGGATCACCTGTCACATATTTAGAAATGAGTTGCACGCTCTCATCATATTTTAGAACTCAGTGTACCGTGTTTATTGATAGCCTTTTCAAACAGACTGAAATGTTGGAGTACTTCTTAGTAGTTAGGTCCTCCGAAATATCCTCTCCACTAGTCCAAGTATTTCCAGCTATTTCAAAAAAAAATAACAGATGGCACTTGGACCACTTCAAGCTAGGAATCCTTAGAGCTGCTAATAGACATCGACTTCCCAAGTAGCTTCCAGGAGGCATTCCAAGACGATATTTATTGGCCAGTAACTCCTGCAGTCTTATCACAAAAGACAAAATAAATTGGGCAGTACACAGTTTCAAACCCTTTTAAATCCGCAGGCACAGACGACATTGTACCAGCTGAGCTGCAACACAAGTTGGATCTCATCCTACCATGGGTGGAAGCCAACCTTGAGGGTTGTATCGAGCTGGTATACATTCCCAAGGTTTGGGTTGAATTTAAAGTAGGAATACCCAAATCTGGTAAAATTTTCGTAAGTCAATCCGAAAGACCTGCGATCGACCGGTTGTATCGAGCTGGTATACATTCCCAAGGTTTGGGTTGAATTTAAAGTAGGAATACCCAAATCTGGTAAAATTTTCTTAAGTCAATCCGAAAGACCTGCGATCAGCTTATCATCATTCCTACTGAAAAAACCTGGAAAAGATTCATTCCCGCAGTTGCATTGATGTAAATCAGCTATTTGCACCCCAACATGCGTGCTGCAAATCTGTAGCCCATTAGTACGTTTTATCAAAAAGTCGTTGTCGTTGTGCTGCAAGGAATGGTTGCATTACTAAACATTGAAGATGCCTTTAACGACGTGAATTCGGGAGCTTTCATTAAGACGCTAACATATCTGAAAGTCGATCACTCACTTGGAATATTGATTAATTTGCTATTATATAGCCGGATTATCAACACAAAACTGGGTGGTTCTTCCACCAAAAAACATGTCCGTAGAGAGACGAACCCAACAAGGTGGATACCTGTCCCCTCTTCTCTGGAACTAAGTGGTAAAAGAGCTTTTACTCATCCCAGAAGCAGAGGGATGCTACGGGATTGCCTACGCGGAAGACATTGCTATCGCAATCTCAGGGAAGAACTTGAATATACTCTAGATATGTTGTTCAGCTACTTTTTCAAAATTCCTTACCTTCCTTCCTTAGGATTCTATATACCAAATTTCGATATCCTAGCTTAAAATTTAAGGCCAAAAAATCGGTGCCGAACGGACAGACAGGCATGGCTTAATCGACTCGGCTAGCGATTCTGAGTCGATCCTTATACTTTGAGGTATATGGAGCTTAATTATTTCTCTGTATCAAAACTAATATATCCCTATGGGATAGGGTATACAAAAGCTTGAGTTTGGATCGTTTTGTCCAGACGTTTTTTTTACTTTATTTTGCTTAAAATATCTCTAAATTGTATGTAATCAGCAGATCCATGTATCAATTGATGGAATAAATAAATAAAATGGCATTTAGTCTGCGTTACGCAGAGGTAAATAAAAAATTCAAACATCTCTTAAACAATTAAAACAAATTTATCTGCCAATTCCAATTAATTTGAAATGTGAAATGTAGATTTTGGTCCTAGCATTCAAATTATTTCAACCCCTATATCCAATTTATACCTACAAACAAATTAAGCAAAGTGTCATCAGCAGATAGAATTTAATTAACTTAGAATAATGACTATGACACTTTTCTCGTAAGGTGTAAAAAAAAAAGGAGTTGTCACATAGTTTGTTTCCCCTATTCTATGCATGATTACTCCAAATAGATGACGCAAATAGATCAATGAAAGAGTGACGTCACTTAAAGTCAAATTAAAACAATCCCTCTTTGTATTTATAATTAAAAAAATTAACCAATCAAAAGCAAAACGAAAAAGCAGGACAATGAAATTTTGAGCAAGAAACGAAACTTGCAATAATGGCCGGTATATTCCGTTAACCCAACCGTGACCACTGCATTAGCAATTTCTATTTTTCTTGCTGCCATTATAAATACTATTGAGAAATAAAATTTCGAAAATTAAATAGAAATGAAGAAACGCTGAACAAAATATATATTTTTTTAGATTGTTTCATTACTCTACCTTACAATTACCCCGCAGTTAATTAATGATAAATACCTATCGCAAATATTATGATTCATCATTTGGTTTGGTACCAGATCATAGATTGTGCATTTTGCGTATCATTTTGTATGTAATTAATAAATTTATCATTTATTTTATTATTGCGCTAACAAAATTTTCTTTTGTGACATTTATATGGAAAACGCAGACATTATGGGGTGAAACCGACAAGCGCACAGATGCGTTTTTTTTTTCTCCCCCTTCATCAAAAGTTTGCGCACTACCATAATCTTCTAACTACGTGTCATGAATTTGAGTAATAACGAACACAGAGAACAATGAAAGAAACGAAAATTTAAAAGTTACTGCAAAAAGATAATACACATGAGAAGTATAATATATACACACTAAATGTAGCAATTAAATTAAAAACGTACCCATCAGGTCGGAAGCGAGTGCTTCTTTTTGATCCACGGGCACTTTGGAAATTTTTCCACCTTTGTACACGTAACTGCCCTCAATTGACTTGAACTCCAAGTATCGGGTCACGCCCGTATGGATAAGTAATTTTACCAGCTGGCCATTGGCCATTAGGAATTTAGGGATCAAATCGACGTTCCAGTCGCGTCCACGACCGTACTCCGCGCCTGGTTCTTCCGACAAGTTAAAGCGTTGATACAATTCATCTAATGGAGTGATGGAGGCAGACTCTCCACCGTAATATTTATTCCGGTCAATGTGAAGAACCTTTTTTCCAGAGACCGATAGCATACCACTTAGGATGCATTCTTTGAGGCCAGTGCCGAGGACGATGGCATCGTATTCATCATTCATGGCGGTGGCTACAATAAATGTTTTTTCTCTGGCACACACGAAAACCAATTAGATAGAGCTTTACACTTTAGATTATTGGAATATGTTTTTGTAAGTTAAATTTTGGAAAACTTTCTTTTTTTTTTATTAAATTTAGGATAAAGAAACCCCTTCGAATCAGTTAACAAGTATACAATGAAATATGTCGAACTTTTTCACTGGCAAGAAAAAGACGTCGTACGATTTCACGAATAAATGGGTTCGTATCAAACTTGACGAACGAAAGAAAGGGAGTATGTAGCGAAAAAAATGGCGAACTCAACGATTTATATACAAAACGTGAAGCGTTCCAGGTTTAACTGCAAAAGTACAAAAATACCAATAAATGGTCGTTTTTATTTTTTATTCTTATTTAGCTCAGAGCAGAACCCGAGTTGTCATACAAAATGTTTGTGTTTCTTTTGGCGTTTTCCATTGGTAATTTTTTATGTATTTCCATCTAAAATTTGTATGGGAAATCTTTTCCAACAAAATCGGAAATTTCTCACAGTAATTTGGTGTGTAAACTGAGATGTTAAACGCGTTGTAAACTTTTATTTGCTATTTTGACAATTAATCAGTCACTTTCACACATCAAACGTATGCGCTAAACTGAAAAAAATTATCGAGAACGGAAATTATGGCTAAACCACAATCACACTTTGAAGCTTCGCTTTGCCGACGTGCTTTACGCATGCTTTGACATATTTACTTGTACTCAACAACCCTTTCGGAGAAAATCCCAGAAAACAACAACAATTTTTTTGACAATAGAGTTGTTCATGAGACTATCTCCCTTCCAAGTGCGTTGTCTCTTTTTTTAAAACGTCAAAATCAATTGGAGGAAAACAATGTGATATTTTATATGGCGGGAGTACTAATTTTTGGATAATTTGCTTTGAAACATGAAAATATAAGTTGTTCAAAGTGAAACTCAAATTATAAATACACAACGATACTAAGAGAGTGTGTATAATTATTAAATAGAAATAAAAAGAGTGAAATTGATAACCAGTGCCATTGCAAAGCGTGAACATAAATCCGAGTGCAAACGAAGTTGATTAGTTTTCGTGTATTAAGGAATTTTATGTTCTTATTTTCACAAACAACAACAACTCTGAATATTTTTATTTCGTTTATAAATTGTTCGGTTCTCATTTAGCACTTTTACACAATTTTCAAGCAATTTTAAAAAATGTCCAAAAAACAACCCCTGTCCCTTGCCAATGAATTTGCCATTACACAAATGTCAAATGTATTTGTTTTCCTACAGATGCTGTCAGTTTGTCATTGACACTGACGTTGTCCTGAACAACTCTATACACACTTTTTCCAAACTTCACTTTGACCTACGGCGATTTGCAGCAACTTTACATTAAGATTTTACGTATTTTATTTTGCTCAACGCCAGGCAAAGATACATTGTGATAGATAAAATTGATTTCATATGGTTGAACTAGGTGCGTCAGTCAAACGCAACGCACCAAAGCGTGATTGTGTTCCAGACATTACTACTAGATTACTAAAATGAGATTGAATTCAAATGCGGTAACCCGCATTATTTAGTGGTAAAGAAACATCGTCGTAAATTTACAATATTTCGCACGTAATAAAATTACGACGATGTATTTTTTTGACGAGTGGATAGGTTTCAATGCGAATGGAGTGCTATACAATTTGACAGAAGTTCAAAATGAATTCTCTCCATTTCATTTTGACAAAAATACTCATTTAATATTTGCCTTCTCAGAGTGCAGACCAGGGATCAGGTAAAGAAGAGATAGGAAAATTTCCAGGACTTAACGTTTTGGAACACACTTGTTTGCAGCTATAAATTAGCTGGGCTGCAAACAAATGTGTGTGAAATAGAGAGCTGCATGAATGCACTCAAAAGGGCTTTTGAGTGATTTACGGCGAAAACGAATGAGTTGGATTGCCCCATTCTCGATAATGAATTAACATTCAAACGAAAACGAAACGAATTGAATGAATGTAAATATGAGTGAAATGAATTGGAATGCAACGAAGAACGCCTTTGTTTATATATTCAGGTGGTTCAGTGTAAATTAGCAGATTTATCGTATTCAATTAAGTAGGAAAAGTATTATTGGAGATATGATCTATTTAATAACTTATACAACACTCAAAGGAACTTCGGGAATACATTTTTTTATATTCAGCCCAATTCTAAATATTCCCAGGAAAAAGATGTCCACGGGAATTGCTTTCTCCCGGAAGTAAAATCCCCTAATTCCGAATTCCCAGGGAGAACATTATTCCCTTGGAATTCGGGAATGCGAATTTCGAATGTTCGAACAGCTGTTTCGCATCGTTTGACATAAAGAATTGTTTACGTCATGATTTGTAAAAACAATAAAATGTTCAGTATAAAAATTATAAGTATAATCAGTATAATTATCAGTATAAAATTTTAAGGAAACATTTTTTTCTCTATAACACACTTTCTTAAAATCAAAACGCTGTTTTCACGGCGTCAAATTCACGTATATCAAATGCAAAAAAATTATTTTGCTATTGCAACAAACGAACACACTGAGTACATGAATTTGTTGTTTGCTTTACCTTGTCCTCTCTTGAAAACTCATTCATTCAAACCGATCGCCACATTCACTCACATTCATTCATTTAGCTTTGAATGTTCAAAACATTCATACACTCCTCACTCAAAACATGATGTACTCACTATTCATTGTATATTGTACATGAATGTTCGTGTATAATTCATGAGTATCCTGAGTGCCGAAATATTTGAGTGCATTCATGCAGCTCTCTAGTGTGAAACAAGGAATGTATGTATCTGGTTGGACTGTGGTGACAGCGTTACCAGATAAATTTTTTTAAACCTGCTAAAGGTAGGACGAAAAACTGCAAAACCTGCTAGACAGAAGTTTAAAAATATGCTAAAAAAACTGCGATCGATTTTTCCTTGAGAAATACGTTTTTTTTAGTTCAAAAAATACATAAACAGTTACATTTGTAACTATATGAGATGATAATTTATAAAAGATGATAATTTTTAAATTTAAATATGTACAAAGTTATTAAATTACAACGTTCGGAATCTTTATAGAGAATCTTTGAATTTATTGAAGTTACCATTTTATTTGTTAGAACAAATTTATAACAGCCTTCACCTTAAGAAACACTCGGTTTAACTTGCAAAGCAACATTTTCGTTACTGAAGCGTTTACGGTTTTTAGTTTTTAACGAATTTACCTGCGAAAATATTGTTTCACAAGCAGTATTAGATGTCGGTAAGCATAAATATTGCAAATTTAGTTATTGTTTGATACTTATTGTTGTTTACTGACAT